>OX421322.1:24932949-25532949 GCA_949125395.1 Diaphora mendica
TAGGATTAGCACTATTGGTTATGAGTTGAGAGTTTTCGTGAATAAATGATTTTGATTTGATTTGATTTGATACTCTCAATTACTGTGAACATTAATCCACAAATATTTACATAGCTTGTTTTATGGGTACTAGACAACTGATATAAATCAGTTTTTCAATACGTCTAATTATACTTTTTTTTTGTAATTGCAGGACCAAATTTTTTGCTGATTCCATCTGATCACCAAATGTTTGTTTCGGAGTTTGGGTGTTTTCTATGTATAATATGTATGTATTTACAAAAAAAATGTACATATGTATTTATATCAGTTGTCTAGTACCCATAACACAAGCTCTGCTTAGCTTGGGACTAGATGGTGTTGTGTGTTAGATGTCCAAAATAATAAAAAAAAAAATTGTATGATCTGCAATCATACAAACATTTGGTCCGTCCTGGGAATCGAACTCGAGACCTCAAGCACAGCAGTCGCTTAGGCTACCACTGTGCCACCGAGACAGTCAATTCATAGTATTAATAGTCATATTATACTAATATTATTTGCCAGTTTACAGTCCAATCTGCCAAAAAGTGCAGGTATACTTACAGTTAAACCAACATGTTCTTTTCACAAGGTGGGTTGTTTTCAAAGAAAAAATATTGATTGGTAGATGTATCTCTTCCAAAAAAGATCTCTGTCAGTTCAACAACTAATAGAACATCTCCATTACTTATTAATGACATATATTTTCTTAATATTTCACACTCTTTACTGTTAAATATCTTTATTTCACACCATTTACATTTTACAGTCATGCAGTTCTTACAGCTAAGCAAGCAAGGGAAGATTCGGGGTTCTCATCTGTCCCTTCCATAGATAATCATAGACTAACCATAAACAATACAAAATCACTATTTTAACACACCTCCTTGATTTTGTTGTACTTTCGTAACATTACTCTTTCACAATATACTCAATACATTATACTAACATCCTAACATACATAATATACTATCATAGCTATTACAATAAACATCTGTTAGTACAAACAATAATATAATACAAGTTGAAATTAAGTTTATCTTTTATTTTATTATTTTACCCCTAACATGTTTCTAAATTTTTGAAATTTTACTTTACACAAAGATTTGGTTAATATATCAGCGATTTGCTCTTCAGTTTGAATTTTGCACACATTAATTATACCTTTCTTTTCAAGATCATGAACAAAATGATAGCTTATATCAATATGTTTTGAATTTTTACAGAATTTACCATTTTTTGATAAGGCTATAGCACCGGAATTATCTTCATAAATTTTAATTGAATCAGTTACAACACCAATATCACTTAACACTCCTTTTATAGGTAAAACTTCTTCAACAAAATCAGCTAAGGCATAATATTCAGCATGAGTTGAAGCTCTTGATACAATCTTCTGCTTTTGTGATTTCCAAATACTTTAATTGCTATTCCTGTGGTAGACTTTCTATCTGCAATGTCTGCTGCCCAATCAGCATCAACAAAGGCTTCCATAATGTTTTCAGAAACATTATTATTATATTGTAATTTTAGAGACTTTGTGTGATATAAATATTTTAAGATGCGTAAGGCATACTTAAAATGGGTTTCATTGTAACCGTTTTGAAAGCGACTCATATAATTCACTGTAAAAGAAACATCTGGACGTGTACCGTTTGCAACATATAATAAAGCTCCAATTAAATTTCGATATTTAAGACTCTCATTTATCTTTTCACATGGTTTCACTTTTAAGTTAATTTCCATTGGTGTTTCATATTTCTTAGAATCAGTAATTTGATATTTCACAGCTACATTTTCAATATATTCTTCCTGACATAAATACATATTTCTTTCTTCCTGGTTGTACACTATGTTAATTCCTAAGTACTGTTTAACTCTACCTAGATCTTTCATTCTAAATTTCTTGCTTAATATTTCTTTAACTTCCTTTAGATAATTGCAATTTGAACACATAAGGAGCAAATCATCAACATATAGAATTACATATACTTCTTCGCCTTTTATACTTCCTACATATAGACAGTAATCATAGTGAGATCTCTTAAAGTTAATTTCTTCCATAAAATCATGAAAACACTCATACCAGTCTCGCGGACTCTCACGCAAACCATATAATGACTTTTTCAATAAATAAACTTTCCCTTCTTCTATCTCATAACCATCAGGTGGATAAATATACACCTCTGACTTTATGCTTCCATTCAAAAATGCAGTTTCAACATCCATTTGTTCAACTTTCCAACCATTTCTACATGCAGTTGATAACAATACTTTCAATGTTGTCATTCTCGCTACAGGTGAATATATCTCTTCATTTTCACTGTATATTTGTTGAAAACCCTTCGCTACAACTCGAGCTTTATACTTTCCGTTTGACTTGATTCTATATATCCATTTAACTTCTATTATTTTCTTATCAATTGGCTCTTCTACTATATTCCAAGTATTATTTTCTTCTAAACTCTTAATTTCTTCATCCATTGCCCTTTTCCACTTCCTTGAGTCTGGATGATGTATAGCTTCTTTATAGTTTTCAGGTATATCCACATTACAAAAGTTTGCATATACTTTGTAATCTCTGTATTTTTCAGGTAATTTTCTTGTTCTCTTTGGTCTGTCCTTTGTCACCTCCTTAATATTCTTTTCTTCTTCTTTTTCTTCACTTTCATTAATTTCCTCATTTTGCTGTTCATCATTTTCTCTACTTGGTTTCTCATTTTCTATCTCCTCTATAGTAATATCCTCCGTCTGTGTTTCTTCACCATTAAATTTAACATACTGAGATCTTTTCTCAATAAATCTCACATGACGAGTAATTATTATCTTATTTTCCACTAACACTCTGTATCCTGTATCTGTGTAACCTACTAAAATTCCTTTCACTGCTTTCGGATTTAACTTTGATGTTCTTCTTTGTTCTGGTACCCTTACATAAGCTTCACTTCCAAATATTTTCAGATATGACACATCTGGTTTCCTTCCCAAGAATATCTCATAAGGAGTTTTCTTAATAAGTGTATTTGTTAATAATCTGTTTCCTAGGTATGCAGCTGTCTTAACACATTCGGGCCAATAGCTTTTATTTATGTTTGCTTCAGCAAGTAAACATCTTGCTCTGTCCATTACAGTTCTGTTGTATCTCTCTGCGACTCCATTTAGTTCATGTGTGTATGGTGGACACGGTTTCAAATATATACCCTGTTCCTTAGCCAATTCATAAAAGTTTCTGTTCAGATATTCTGTTCCATTGTCACACTGTAGTTCTTTAATCCTTTTTCCAGTCTGGTTGTGTACTAGGTTCATATAATCCACAAAACAAGAATAAACTTCACTTTTTTGTTTGATGCAATAAACTTGAGCTAATTTACTATAGTCATCTATAAAACTGACAAAATATCTTTCACCATTATAACCTATGGGTTGTATGGGACCATTCACATCTGTATGTATAATTTCAAGTATATCTTGAGCTTTACGCCTGTTATTTTTGTAGAAAGGTAAGTTTGACATTTTATTTTGTATGCAAATTTCACACTGGTAAAAATCATTTTCAATAGTTTGAGGTAAGCCAATACATAAATTATACTCACATAGTTTTCTAACATTATAAAAATTTGTATGACCTTTTAATACAAACAATTTATTATATTTTGAAGCATAAGCAATTAGATTGTTTTTAGGGCCATAAACTTTAGCATTATTTTTATTAAATATAACTAAATTATTTTGAGCAGTAATACTTGAAACACTTAATAAGTTTTGCTTCATACTTGGTACATAATAAACATTAAATATTTTTGTTTTGCAATGCTGACCATTTATACTGAAATCTGTAACAATATTTCCTATCTTATTAGATTTTAATGCAAAACCATCACCAACTTTAATATTCACTGGATTTGATAAATTTTTTGACTCACAAAAATAAGCATCTGTATTTACAATATGATCAGAACAACCACTGTCCAATAACCAAACAAGTTCATGTCTTTTTTCACCTGACTCACCATATGCCGCTGCTGCCTGCATTACTTCCATGTTAAAGGTGTTCACACGGTCCTGCTGTACTAGCGATGTGCCTGCCGTTCCTCTCCATGAACCTCTGTGACCTTGACTGTGCTGCTGACCTCGACCTCGCTGCTGTCCTTGACCCCTATACTGGCCTCTGCCGTTGTACTGGCTTCTGCCGTTGTACTGTCCACGTTCTTGTCCTCTCACATTGTGGTGATTTGTTCTCCAAGAAGTATCACCTCCTATACCTCTGCAGTTGTATTGTAGATGTCCTGTCTGTCCACATTTGTAACACTTTCTGTTCTCGGTTCGGGTATTGAATGTTTGTCCATTCCCTCTGTCTGTTTCCCGTTTCTTTTGTTCTAAGAGCAATTTGGATTTTACATAGTCCACTGACTTTTCATGTTCTGGAAGAGCATCGATGATGTCCACTATATTAGAATATGACTGTGGCAAGGATAACAGTAAATAATTGAGTTTGTCTTCCTTCGTCACTGCTTCTCCACATCGTATGATATCATTTATATGGGCCTCAAATTTGTTTAAGAACTCCATTGGGTCCTCACCTTCATTCATTTTCAATTCTAATAGGCGTCTTTTACTAAGTAATTTATTTGCCGAACTCTTAGTGCCGTAAATACTATCGAACTTCAGAATCATTTCTCTAGCAGTTTCTTCATTAAAAATCAGTTCCAACTGCGTATTAGAAACGCTATTTACTATGTAGTTTTTAGCTTTGATTTCTTTCGTGTTCCATGCTTCTTCCGTGATCGTAGAAGGCCTGGTTTCTCTTTCTACGACTTCATTACATTTTTTCATCTGCAGGAACAATTTTAAACGGAATTTCCATTTGTCATATGCATCGCCGTTGAACATCTGCAAACGTATTTCATCTTTTTCCTCCATTTTTCAGTATTTCTTATTCGTAACGCTACTTAAACCACGCTCTGCTACCATCTTAATATTTCACACTCTTTACTGTTAAATATCTTTATTTCACACCATTTACATTTTACAGTCATGCAGTTCTTACAGCTAAGCAAGCAAGGGAAGATTCAGGGTTCTCATCTGTCCCTTCCATAGATAATCATAGACTAACCACAAACAATACAAAATCACTATTTTAACATATTTAAAACAAATAACATAGCTAAGCCACAACACCTCATACTTATTAGTAATAGAAAAAATATCTTATCTATTGTTTTGAGTTTTTGGTTAGTGTTTTTTTATCCGTTTTTCCTCCAATAAGTGCCCAATTGTTAACAACCAACAGACAAGGTAATTTGACTATTCCTATAAGTCATATATTATTATAGTTAAATTAATAGAATGTATACATAACTAAGCGATAACAAAATATCTCAGATATGAGAATATTATCGGTCACATAGAAATTCTTTTGTAGTTATTGTCGTCAAGGACAGCACCTGATCATATGCATGGTACCGATAGAATTCAGTATATATAAGGAAACTGTAATTGGCATACAACCACTCATACTAAGGACTTACTCTCAACACAGTGAACACCACTCTTGGTGTTACATTGTCGCTACAACCTTTGTGTTATTCATCTCACCTACAAATAACTATACTACTTAAATCACCATATCATTAATCAATAAAAAAGTTCGCTATATTGACTTCTACATATTTGTCTGAATGAGCTATTTAACTTTATCAGTTGAAAAACCAGACCAGCAAAAAAAAAACTTACCATCAAGCAACTCATAGATAAGAACAAAGTTGTTCTTGATGTTCTCTTCAGAGATCTTGCCGAAGTATGACTGCATCACATCTATGATCTTGAGCAAGAACTCAAATACCATTGCAGCATTCACATTCTGCTTAGTAACGGCTGCCAGCCATATATTTGCTCTCTGTTGAACATCATAATATGGTGTTAATCAGAGATGGGGTAATGGAAAATTATTTTTTTACAAAGGGTATACAAGCTATAGTAACAAACTCCTGTAGCCCATGATCACCTGCTGCAGGTGACAAAGGTTGACAGTAGTTAGTGATGCTATTAGTTGTCCCATTTGCAACAACTCAAGAACCACTAATTTGTTGCCACCCTTTGTATCCTTCCAAACAAAACTATATACAAAGGGTGGCAAAACTATAGAGCTATCATTAAATAAACAGCCTTGAAACTGACCACTGCTAGATATAAGCCTGAGGGTTAAGTCTACTATACCACACTGACCAGACAGTTTCCTCCCGAAGTCGGCTCTTACAATATCAACATGATAAAATTAAATAGGGATGACACTCCATATTCTAAATCCCAAATGAAACATTTTTGAAGAAAAATGTACTATACCAATAAGATAAACTAGGGCCATGATTATTGTAAAACATCAAGTTGGAATTAAATCTTATAAGAATTTGTAATAATTTGAAAATTACTACCTTGATATGGAAGAATGAAGTCCTCGCGATGTTAGTCACCGGTGAACGCACTTGCTGTCTCGCATGGATCACGTTCACTCTGAAGGCGTCTACAGCATTCCGCCCTATGTCATCGCGGTACACCCGCGAGATTAGGACTTCGCCCTTGTGATTGTACACGAACAGGCCCCCAATCATCTTGATTTATGCCTAGAACAGTATCATAAACTAAGTTACAGATATTAAATCATTCTTCTTGACAATATTTCGTTAGTTTTGTGAGATCTAAGTTATATTTACCTACCCACAACAGTCTTACAGTTAAGAAGGAAATAAGTTTCTCCTGACGTATAAAGATAAAATTAGGAGAAAGAGTTCCAGTGGGTTGATTACGAATCAATAGGGCAGGCAGGATACGATTAATGTAACACCCAATTTGTATTCAATTATCGTCAAATAAATGCATCATTTGAAATCAAAAATCTTACCTGTTGTACTATGAGTAAAACCATTAGATAATTAAATAATTATTCACACTCCAACGAACTCGAAAATGCCGAATTATCTCATCTTTTAGAGAAAATTCGCTAAAATAATGACGATACGATACCCGCCCCCAAAATGAAACGTCAATATTAGAGACGCACAGATAAGGCTATTTTATTTCGTCTTGTAACACTGATATAGTGAGACGGTTCGCTTTACTCTAGTAAGTTTCGGCAGTAACGGTAACACCGGTTTTTATTTCGAGAGTAATATTTTAGAAAGTTAGAAACACAATGAATTTGTCGTTGCATAAGATTATCAAGGTTATTAAACTGACTATATTATGGTAAGGATACAATTCGTTTTGTGATAAAATTGGAAATGAATGTTCATTCTATTATTATTTACAACTGTGGTGGCAAAAGAGTCTCTAGACTGCTGAATTGGCAATTAGATTGGCAATGGTCATCAGTACTCATCAGTAAGGAGGGTAGAGTTATGGAGGATCATCTCTTATGGGGGAATAAGTGAAAAGTGTCCGACAAACATTTTTAAAAAATACTTCGAGAACCCACCACAGTGGCGCTAGAGTAAGAAGAGAGTGTGATATGAATACAGCAGTACAAGACAGCGTGGACATAAGTCAGAAAATCAATTTTTATTAAATAAAGATAAAACAAGTTTTTCAGATTTCTAATGATTGAAAATTTGCGTAGTAACATCTTTATTAACTAACTTAGTAATTGTGAAAAGCGCGCCATTGTAAAGCAAAGCCTTTTCTCATTTGATTATCTATTCATATTTTACCGCTTTCTTTATAATAAACATTCTTGCAACAGTGGCGCCACCCTTATTTGATGCTTTATCCTAGAGATGGTCCTCCTTACCTCTACCCTCCATAGGTCATCAGTATCGTAATCGGATACCATTCTTAGAGATAACTTCTTAATGCATATTATCATATATAATAATTCAACGCTTTTAGACAAACGACAGCACTCCAATATTATTTTTGCACCAGAAATATTCTTAGGCTAATATGTACCTACAATAATTTTATTGGTACAAGTAATATTTTACAGACAACTTATAAATCAGATTTAAAGAAGACAAAATTATTGAATATAACGTACCTACCCTATTAATTCTATATACTACTATGGTAAACCTGACCGATGAAGTCAATTGTTTAAAAGCATTACACGTCTTCTTAGAATGTATCTATAAAGAGCTCTTATAACAATCCATTGGATACGGTATTTCATAATAGTCCACAACTGGCAATAGGCTTTTTCTTAAACAGAAGGTTTTGGTCTACAATACGTCCTTTTTCCTGTCAACAATGCTAACAGAATTGCCGAAAAGGATTCGAAACTTAACGGACTCGTAATATTTCTATATTTTATGGAATAGAGGGCAAACGAGCAGACGTATCACCTGATAGTAGGTAAGTGATTGATTACAGCCGCCCATGGACACCCGCAACACCAAAGGCGTCACAAGTGCGTTCCCGGTCTTTGGGGGATGGGGACAGGGGGAGCAGGGGTTGGGATATAGGCCTCCAGTATCCTCACTCGTTGTCTGTGAGGCCGTGGTATTACTCCGGTCGAGCCGGCCCATTCATGCCGAAGCCTGGCTCTACCCCCACGGTGGCAACAATGGCAACATAGGCATATTAGCAAAGTTCAAAAGGGAATAAAGTTCGTATCGAAACAAAAATATATATTCTCATAAGAGTATAATAGTATCGTATTTATTTAAGATCTGGTCTATTCATTCACATCACACGACACACATACACGTTTGGTCCATTGGGAGACATAACGAATAAGTAATTCCCTACCAGTCAACAGTCAACCACACACCACAATACACAACTAATGACCTCCTCAACAACTTTGCTATAGCAATAATTTTGTTCTTTTATAGCTACTCTTTCTTCTAAATTAATATTCTTACAGTCTTTCAGCATTGATATCAACGTATACACTAGCAAAACTTTTTCACTTAGAATTTCTACCACCATTCTATTTTTGTTATGTTTTTCCTTATTTTGTTTTGAGCCTTATCAATCTATGGCCGTATATATTGACAAATGACCATTATAAATAACAGTTTACATCGGGCTGTCAACCGAATAGTACATTAATTTATTGGTTCGCCACAATGTTGAGGCATGTTATTATTTTTAACGCGCTTAGCGTTATTTTAGTGGCCAGTATTATTATTGTTGAACCTGGTCCACAATTTCCTCCTACTAAAGGGGAAGTGTGGCCAAAACCACAACAACAAATAAAACGCGATAGTTATTATAAATTACGCCCATTGGCTTTTAATTTTACGGTGAGTACTAAAAAAATATTTGTATTTTACTTATTTAATTGTTACTTTAAAACCTATGCCTGGTCGCAATGCCCCAAAGCACTTAATTGTTAGAAATATTGATTTTTTTAGTCAATTTTATCAATTCGCTAACCAAACTTTCTCGCCTTTATTTAACGATCTTTAATGATGTTCGTACAATCTCAAACACCAATTAAATACGTAAACGATTAAGTTTCTTCTGTAACTGATAAAATAACTTTTCACTTTTATTAACTTGATGGTGCGTTTTCTTTCATCTTTAAAGAAAATTTGGATGGAAAACAGTATCTAGTTTAATTGAGCACAAGCTTTTCGTAGAAATGTAGGCAGTAATTTTACTTAGTTTTTCCTTGTTAAGGAGGGTTTCGTTCAATTAATTTAATATATTTAAAGTTAATTTATCATATAGAGCATTTCTCGTTATTATAACATTCAAAGATTTTTTTACAAAATTGTGTGTTTTCATTTAAATTCGTTTAAATTAAAAATAAAGTGCCAAATTGTGAATTTTAATCGTATACAAATAAAACAAACAATAAACTATTTAGCCATCGATTAAAGTATTTGATCTAAATTTTAATATTTTAACATTCGAAAATGTAACATTAACTATACTGACCTTCGTTTTATATAACTATTTTTTAAATCAAATGTCCTACGCTGTAACATAATTATGTATTGGTCGATTCAATAAATATTATTATTATTATTTTATTTCTTCTTCAAAAATGGTTCATACCTTTACTTTAATTTAATTGCAGAAACTCGTATTTAGATGTTTAAATACTAGAAATATCTTTTTTTAATTTTTTTTTTCAAAATTGTACAGTTTATCATCTACTAGCTGACCCACGCAACTTCGTTTGCGTCTCCTATTACCCGTAGCGTGATAATTTTCCTCCGTTTTTGAAAATAAAGCTGAAGAGTTTGTTTGTTTGTTTGAACCCGCTAATCTCAGGAACTACGGGCCCGATTTGAAAAATTATTTCAGTGTTGAATAGTCCATTTATCGAGGAAGGCTATAGGTTATATTTTATTTTCAAAAAAATTAGGGATCCGTAAGAAAATTGCTATTTCGTAACGCAAGGTGTGAAATCGAAAACCTATTTTTGCGTGCGCTGCTAAAACTATTGACAATAGAACAAAATAATGTGTTACGGGTTTGTAGGTCCTATTAAGATCTACAAAAAAGTCCGCGAGAGCATATATTTAACTATAATGGTTTAGGCACAATAACCGCTTTTGTATTCAAAAAAAATATTAAATCGTCTGAAGAAAGAAACTACGTTAAATGTGTATCGTAATATTAATCCTTATCCAAATTAAGCATTGTGGTATCAAGGGTATTTATGTAGAAGTAAAATACTTTTTGTTTCATCCCAATCGGACATTTCGTTTAGAAGTTATCACGGGTTTAAGACGCTAAGAGTTGGTAGCAACATAATACCTAATATTAATCTTTATCCAAATAATTGTGTTGTTGATTATGAGTATTAGATCTTAGAAGAGTATAATAAATACATCTATACTAATATCTAAAGCTGAAGAGTTTGTTTGTTTGTTTGAACGCGCTAATCTCAGGAACTACTGGTCCAATTTAAAAAATTCTTTCAGTGTTAGATAGCCCATTTATCGAGGAAGGCTATAGGCTATATTTCATCACGCTAACACTAATAAGAATAAGAATAATAACGGAGCACCAATGAAGAATGTTTCAAAAACGGGGGAAAATTATCACGCTACGGGCAATAGGAGGACTATTATAATAATATAAGTATAGATAGAATTATGTATTTAAATAACGGGTGATTATTTTGCTATTTGGTTTTTTATCGCAGTTGTTGACAGATCACGCGTGATTTGTGCCATGTGTCAAAATTAAAGTTGTTTATTTTTCATTGCCTATTCACATGCAAAGGCTTAGAAATCAACAACGCTTTCAAATAATAGAATTGTTTTATCAAAATCAGTGCTTTGTAAAAAATGTGTTTCGCGCATTTCGACTATTATTTTACCGTCATAATCGCCCTACTGACAATGCTATTCTGCGGTGACTAAATACCACACCAACTTCACGTTATTGGATTTTCAACGACCTAGTGTAGACGGTAGACGCCTACGCACAGGAATGAAATGTTAAAAGCTGATGATGATGATAAAGCCACCCATTTGTGTATAAAGACATGTAGGTACCTACAGAAGATAGTTTTTTTGCTGTATTCGCCATCATGTCAGCAACACTGACGACGCCAGTGTTGCTGACATGATTTGTTTATTCGTCATTCACACCAACTGGGATTGTGTCATCCCGAGTTCGAGATTTTGCGCAAGGTCTTAGTTTTAAGGCGTATAAGATACAGCTCATTGAAAGACTGAAGCCGGGCGTTCTGCCAAATATCGTGTTTTTGATAAATAGGCCTTAGAAAAGCTGGAGAAATAATCTCTTCTTATCGAAAAATTGTCTTTGGCTATGAAACAAGTTTTTGCTTGAACGAATATAAGCAACAGCAACAATACGAGAGCTAAGTTATGGAGTCAGGCGTTACTTTGCGGAAATCCATGACATTAAATGCTATGAAATATATTTAGCTTTAATTCCGCGAGACAAATATCCAGGTCTGAAAACAGGACACAAATCCCACCGTCATGCATATGCACACATACAAAACAAGTGAGAAATAATTAGCATGCCATGCAACCAAACCTATACTCGACACGTGTTTCGCCCTTCCACGGGGCATCCTCAGGAGATGTTGACTCGTCGAGCGTTTGAGCTCGAATGAGCTAGTCGCACCGCTGTCGGCCCTTTATATACCGTTTCGATGACGCTATAATAACGGTCAATACAACGTCACAAAGACATCTGTGCCGAACTACCTGCAATCATACTTAGAAGTGGTGATGGAATTAAATTTGTTTGGTCATTCAACAGTGTATATGCATTATTATTGTTATGTTTTGATATTTCTAACTGTTCCAACACACTCAGCCGGAAACCCTTATCGCAAACATGCAGAATGTTATAGGTATTGTTACCGCTCAAGGAGTGGCCGGTGTCGATTAAATGTTTTGCGAAATGTGATTTATCTGGATGGCCATTCCTGTGAGCGGCAACATGTTCCCTGTACCTAATTTCGAAACTACGGCCTGTCTGACCCACATAGAACCCGGTGCAATCATTGCATACTAATTTGTAAACTCCGGATTTTTTTTAATTCTCTAATTTATCTTTACCGTTACATAGTTTACGCAAGTTATGATCCGATCGAAAAGCTACGTAAACATTGTGTTTTCTTAGAATATTCGCGATTCTATCTGAAATTGGGCCTATGTAAGTGAGACTCCCGATATTCTTGTTAATTCTTTCGGGGGTACATGCATAAAGTGCTGAGGCTGGGCGAGCCCAACATTCTGTTTTATTATAGACTAGCTGTACCCGCGACTCCGTCTGCGTGGAATAGTGACTTTGGGCAGCAGTTTTCGGACATTTCTTTTGGTTCATAAACACCGTCATTTGAGTGTTTAGAATAATCGAATTTAAAGTAATGCTTCTCTATACACGACATTAGACGTATAGCCATCGGGGATCAAAGCATATAGGTTGCTAGGATTGCTAACATGTGACAGAGCTACATAAAGCTGATCGTGTGAAAAACAGTTAATACTTAGATCTACACCCACAACTTTTAGCGTACCTATGACCGTGAGCTTTAGTTATTGTTACCGCGAAACATAGGCTCACTGGAAACCGGACTCGTTTAATACTAAACGGAAAGTGGTTTGGGATGAGAGGAATCCGAGGAATAAAAACACTATCACCTTTACCGCACCCTGTTAAAATCTTTGGTCACTTTTAATCTGGTACCGTTGCAACGTTTTGGCGGGCTTTAATATTTAAGGGGCATTATGGGTACGCCGACTTTTAAATTTATTTTATGAGCTGGTAGTCCAGTAGCACTGACGGATCACGCGATAATGCATGAGATTCACGATCGATGGACAAACGTGCCTCACGCTGTTTCCTGTTCTACCTAATTCGAGTGGCCATCATTCGAGAACGATGTGAACTGAATCGAGATTCTCGCTGAGCCGAAGTTTCTGTAGCACGAAACCTGGCCTGACGTTCCTGAGATGCAGTGAGAGCCTCATGATCTTCTTCAGATTCCTGTGATCAAACTAATCTCATCCTGTTAGCATTCCTGCTGCACTGGGAGAGGTTGGATCTTTTTCGAGGCATTCTTACAATATACCAACACAACATAGTTTAGTAAACACGTACTTATCATAAACAACTAAATTATAAATACTTACAGATTATTACACAGTTTCATTTATTACAGTTTAATAACTATTATGACGTGTCAACCCAATCTATTAACTATCGAAAACAACCAAAGGTGATAACTATCGAAAACAACCAAAGGTGTTAACTGTAAGTACTTCCTGTTTTTAGAAAAATACCGAAAGCAAGTCAAGAAAAATAACGTAAGTTATATGTATCACTGACCTTTTTTTTACGTGTGGAAATACCCTCCGACCGTCACCCCACAGGGGTTTGCGGCGGGGCGGTGTGTCGGACTCGAACCGACTAAAACCACACGGTGTGCCACTCTGCGCCTGAGACGGGAGGGACCCGGGATCTGCTGATATTAATACATCCAAATTCCTCCCAGCGCCTGCCCGCACAGAAGCGGGCACCGGCGGCGGATTGGGTCCGAGTGGAGGTCGTCCTCCCGGACCTTCTCCGCCACCTCCATCTGCGAGATTACATCTTCGCAGAAGGTTGTGACCGCGGTAAAACTGCTGCGAGAGATCTCCTCCGATGACTGCAGTGAGGGCCCGACGCTGCGGCGCCCAATCGGGGCAAACCGTCAGCGTGTGCTGGGCCGAGTCCTCACTGCAGTCGCAGTGGTGGCAGGCGGGACTCAATTCCCTCCTGGCGACCAAGTGCAGGTACCTTACGAAGCAACCATGCCCGGAAAGGACCTGCGTCAGTCGGAAGGAAAGGGTCCCGTGCTGCCGCCCTGCCCACTCGAGGATGACCGGCTGGAGAGCCTCCACGGCGGCAAAGCCAGCACGTGAAGTCTCCAGCTGGAACGACCATCTAGCCATCGTGGCTCGACGGGCGGCGAATGCCACTCTCCGCCCGATATTCAGCCACCCGTCGATAAACTTCGGCGAGCACTTCCGCCTCCAAATCCCACGGGGGTGTTCCGGCCAGGGCGCACGCCGCCTCTCTCGACACCGTGCGGTATCCGCGTATGGCTCTTACTGCCAATACCCTCTGAGGCCGCCAGAGGTGGGCCTTATTTAGGGCAGTCAGAGCCGCCACCCACACCGGTGCACAGCGACATTGACCGGACAACTCCCGTGTACAGGAGTCGCGTTGCGACGCTGGCTCCACCCAAGTTGGGCAAAAGTCACCCAAGAGCGGAGGCAGCGTCGACCAGCTTTGGACCAAGCTGTCGGAAGTGCTCGTCGAAGAGTCACCTACCGTCGAGGATCAGGCCCAGATACCTTATCTGGGCCCGACGATAACACTAAAATGGGACCACACGGGAAGCACCAGCTTTCAAATAAAAAAGAATCAACAAAATCGGTTCACTCGGTCGAAAGTTATGAGGTACAAAAATAAAATAAAAAAAATACAGTGGAATTGAGAACCTTCTCCTTTTTGAAGGCGGTTAATTACTAAATAAAATGGTTTTTTTAAAACATAAAAATTAGAAAATATTTTAGACTAAATAAGTAAATAGGTATAAGGTTTATAAAAGAATCAAGAACTTGATATCAAACTAACCTATACAAAATAAACATACTACTCGTATATGTATTTACAAACCCTATAAACCCTAAAGAAATATGTCCTTATTAGAAACGACTAAATTTTAAGTACTTTCAGATTTTTACACATAAAATTAAGAAATAAAAAAAACCAAGAAAGAAAATAATGCTCTCGGCGCGCTATATATACCGGCGTGGTCGCGCAGCCGTTTACAATCTAAAACCGTCCAGCTACGTGATTCTTTAAATTGGTATAACTTTTTTATTTATGAACCGATTGACATGGAACAAACACTAAATGTTAAGTGAAGCTTACCACAATATATTAGTGAAAACCACATTTCAATCGGATAAGCTATTTCTGAGATTAGCGTGCACAAACGCACAGACAAACAGATAAACAGACAAAAATTCTAAAAATCATTGTTTTGGGTTCTATTGCGTTCATAAAGCCCCCTATAATAGTTTTCCTGAGATATCTTCCATGTACAGACAGCGACCAGTTACGATTTTATTATATGTATAGATATGTGGATGACGTAATTATCTGTTGGATAGGTACTAATCGTCAATTAGATATTTTCGTGAATAGGCTCAACACGGGCGAAACACGTGTCGAGTATAGGTTTGGTTGCATGGCATGCTAATTATTTCTCACTTGTTTTGTATGTGTGCATATGCATGATACCCATATGTGCATGTGAGTATGCATGACGGTGGGATTTGTGTCCTGCTTTCAGACCTGGATATTTGTCTCGCGGAATTAAAGATAAATATATTTCATAGCATTTAATACAAGAGCTGCCGATGTATCTCGAAAAATGAATGTTTGGTGGTATTTCTAGACCCGAAAAATCATTATCTCTTACTTTTTTAAAGATGACGGTAAGAACAACGTAATGATGAACGCTATGGTGCATGATTTCCAACGTTTGACTGCCTCGGTGGCGCAGCGGTAGCGTACGTGACTGCTGTGCTTGAGGTTTCGGGTTCGATTCCCGGGTCGGACCAAATGTTTGTATGATCTGCAAATATAATATACATAGAAAACTCCGAAACAAATATTTGAAGATCATAGAAACTTTTGGTCCGACCCCGGAATCGAACCCAAGACCTCATGATCAGCACTCTCACACGCCAACCGCGAGACCAACGAGGCTGTCTAGTCTAGTCTGGATCACCTAAAACGTAGTCGTGGACAACATTTAGGTACATGAAATAAATATACATATTTTAATAAATAGCTAGGATTGACTCTTAATCTATCTATCTTCTATATCTATACTTATAAAAAAAATGTAACAGGTCCAATTCTGTACCTTAAAATTTTTTTGGAGGGCTCTCTACAATCGATACTGAAGCCAAAACTGTAATTTTTTTCATTTTTGTCTGTCTGGCTGTCTGTCTGTCTGTATCTTAGCCGCGCATCACGCTGAAACTACTGAATGGATTCAAATGAAACTTGGCATGATTTGAGTTCATACTACGAGGTAGGACATAGAATACTTTTTATCTCGATATTCAGCACGGTTTCTTGGGGGAAGGGGATGAAAGTCAAAATATGTACATAGTTGTAATTCAATAACTCATGGTCCGATTTCATTCATTCTTTTTTTGCTAGAAAGGAAAAAAAAGAAAACGGGAAAAGTCTTTTTTTTGTCCGCGGCTGTACACTGCCTGTGGGAAGCTGCGACAGATATGTAAATATGGTGGTAGGGATTCGCCGGGTCAGCTAGTATATAAATAAAAACTTTTTATAAAAAAAAACGACGTCCAAAAAACATCCAACGAAAACTCTCTGCCAAAAAAACACTCAAAAGCGTAGAATAAACTGGTTCTTCATAAATTGCCTATACCTAATTCTTTATTCATTTAAATAGTAGTATTATAATGTGTGCTAGGTATCTAGAATCTGTTTGAAGTCGGTGCCAAGTGACTATCGCTTAGACTTTTGTAATTGTTCCTTTTGTATTCTTTTTGGCTTAGCACCGACTTCAAACAGATCTTTAGATACGTATGAAATTTAAAGAATTATTCTCCAATTCGTAACCGTTGAGGAGTTATACCTTCCACCTTCCATCATCAGCTTACCTAAATAATTTGAAAGAATACGACTAAAGGTAACATACATATGATATTTAAAGATTTATCCTCCAACTCCTAACCGTTAAGGAGTTGTACCTTACATCATCAGCTCATCATCATAAAATGATGACTACCAGACGCAAATACCGGTGTAACTTCAGAAAATATACGAAAAACATAGTATGTGCCTAACAAAAATGAGGGTTTCCCTGGATCTGTTAACCTGGGATCCCATCATCAGATCCTGATATGGTGGCAATGGGACCACCTCGGGAGCATACCGGAGAACTTTAATTTATTTATTTATTTATTTAAAACTTATTGCACATGACGTACAAAGGCGGACTTAATGCCATGAGGCATTCTCTCCCAGTCAACCTTCAGGTGATGTAGAAGTATGATGTGGTAGGTGCAACGACAAAGAACGAATTTATATAAAATCACAATAGTTACGTAAATAAAAAATTTACTTACATCAAATACAACTAATATATACTACCAAAACTATATTTATTTATACATATATAATTGTTTAAGCATACACATACATATATTTAATAAGATATGAATATGCACAGACAAGTACTAGCGTTGTGTTTGTGCTGCCAATTCCCCCCGAAGGAGTTCTCGTACTTTTCGCTTAAATGTGAGGCGGTTTGTGGACATCCTGATTTCAGCTGGAAGTGCGTTCCAGAGTAGAACTGACTGTACATAGAAGGAAGAATTGATAAAATTAGAGTTGTGGGAGGGGCATAAAAGAAGCAAGTTGTTTGTTGACCGAAGACTCCGGTCGTGATTGGAACATAAGAAACGGAAGTGTGGAACAAGGTATTCGGGTAATGAAGGGGAGTTGAGAAAAGAAAATAGACAAGTCAGAGCTCGCAAACTGCGACGTTGACGAATTGGATGCCATTGCAACTGGGAACGTAAAGCAGATACATGATCATACTTGCGAAGATTGAAAACGAATCGAATGCAGTTATTGAGAAGCCGATCTAGTTTATTGAGAAGGTCTGCATTCAGGTCAAAATAACACACATCACCATAGTCGATCAAGGGAAAAATTAGAGATTGCATGAGCGTAGCCTTAGTTTTAACGGGAAGGAAGTTTTTTAGGCGATATAAAACGCGGAGACACGAGGTGACTTTTTGGCTGACGTGTGAAATCTGTGCCCGCCAATCAAGGGTAGAGTCCACATATAATCCCAGGTTCTTGACCACTGCACTCAGAGGTATGCTCGCGTTATTGTAGACGATTGGTGGGAGGGTTGCCATATCCAACCTACCTATCATATATTTACTCCCCAAGACAATCACCTGGCATTTGGTAGGATTAACTGACAAACCAAACCTAGCCGACCAACACTTTATAAAGTCCAGGTCTTTGTTGATTTTGTCGATAGCATAAGAGATGTCCTCAACCCTTGACTGTGTGTACACTTGCAAGTCGTCAGCGTACAGGTGATACATACACTGAAGGTGGGGTGTTACGAGATTAATAAATATTGAGAAAAGTAATGGAGATAATATACCGCCTTGAGGGACGCCAGTGAAAAGATCACACCAACTCGACGACTGATCATCGATATGAACACACTGTTGTCGTCCCTGAAGATAGGAGGAGAACCATTCCAGAGCTTCTGAGGAGATCATAAGATGGGAAAGGATGGCCAGTAGGATGTCATGACAGACGGTATTAAAGGCACTCGAGAAGTCAATCAAGGCCAACACTGTGACTTTGGTGCCCTCCATGCCATCTCTAATATCGCCCGTCACTTTAAGAAGAGCGGTGGTTGTGCTGTGACCGGGCCTGAACCCAGATTGCAAAGGACTAAGGAGATTCTGCTGATATACAAAGTGTGAGAGCTGCTTTTTTACGCAGGCCTCTAGCACTTTAGAAAGAAAGGGAAGTATGGAAATAGGTCGGAAGTGTTCGGGGAGAGAGGGGTTACTCTTTTTAGGTAGAGGAATGATGTAGGCCTTACGCCATATAGAGGGAAAGGTTCCAGAGTCCAGTGAAAAATTTATGATGTGGACTATTGTAGGTAGAATAGATTCCAGGATGGTAACAATCATGCGACGACTGATGCCGTCGCATCCCACAGCATTGGAACGAATGGACAGGATAATCTTTTTGACATCCTCAGAAGACACCGGAGAAAAGTCAAATGTTTGAGTGTCCGCATGGATTAGACTATTTATGTAGCTGAGGGTTTGACTCTTGGTTTGATGATCCAACTGAGATGTGGTTGAAAAGTGACGGTTGATTTCATCTAAGCCAATTGTCATCCTAAACTCAGGGCGCTGTTGCTTCCCGATGCCCAGTGTTCCAAGAAACTTCCACACATTGGACGGTGAAGAATTTTTTATATTTTGAGTTATGTGGCGGCGTTTAGCGTTACGTATCACCTGATTACACCGATTTCTAGCAGCCTTGAAAAGGTTCCAATTCTCCTCGCAGCGATCCTTCCTGTACTTATTGTAACAACGATCTCTCCGTCTCATAGACATTCGAATGTCCTCCGTTATCCATGGCGCCGGTGGACGCTTCAGCTTAACTTCCCTCACAGGTGCGTGAAGGTCAAATAGATTTAGAACTGCGTCATTGAAAATTCTGATCTTATCGTTGATAAGATCGACGATAAGATCTACCTACATTATTATTATTTTATACAGATATTATTTTAATTTGACCTCTAACCTGTTTTTTTTTCTCCTCAGTTTCCATAATTGTTCAATCGAGATAAGGAATCAAAGGATAGTAATTGTTTAGCGTCTATTACTTAAAACTGTAATATAATGTGAATAACAAAACTTTGCCCTCCAAGGCTGTCGTGATTCAGGCCTGCTCTATCATAAAATCTCAGATGATACTACTAGTCTGGAGTGTCTGGACCGGAGTTTCTAGGAAGAGTGCTAGACACGATCTTCCCAAGGATCCAGGACAGTCCCCCAATCCCTCCGACGCAATCGGACCGGCAATTCTGGTCCGATGAGTGTGAGGTATCTGAGGGAGAGCTGGATCGAGCCGTACGGCGGTTGGCTTACCGCAACACTTCATCTGGACCTGATGGTGTTCCAGGTCGGGCGCTAGTGTTCACTCTGTAGGTTCTCTGGCCCTCTGAGCCCTCTGGCCTCAGTGTCGCCTGCTATGCAGACGATACCCGATCTGTCCGAATGGACCGAAACCTGTCTCCACCAGCATTGATCGTGACTAAACTGGCCAGTAGTGAGGGATGGGAGGCCTCGGTCTCCTTCTGTAAAGACGTTATGCTCCAGAAGTAGTCCGCAGAGCGGAATCGTAAAGGGGCCGATCCTGCACGAAAGAGGTGACGAAGGGGGCGCGGTAGAGGCCGCAAGCTGCCCATCGATGTTACCGCCTTGTGGTCCTCCCCGCTTGAATGGTTATCCGAACTACGGCGGCCTGCCATAGTGTGGGTCACCATGCTACATTGTTGCGCTGTCTGCATTCGCAATGAGTATGGTGACCACTACTCTTGGATTCTGCTCATGTTTTCCATCAGACAGAGTAAAGTCACTTTGGCAGGCTCATATAAAAAATAGCTTAATTCCCTTCACATAAATAAGCCCTCTAATATCTATGTGTATTGATCGATTGCGAAACTTAAAAACAATAACAAAATTTATCTAAAACTCTGAACTTAATATTATTAGGACTGCCTCGGTGACGCAGTGGCAGTTTATGCGTATGTAATTTCCAGGTTGGACCAGATGTTTGGATGATCTGCAAATGTTTACTTCAGAGTTGGGTGTTTTCTATGTATTTAAATCAGTAGTCTAATACCCATAGTACGAGCTCTGCTAAGTTTGGGACTAGATGTCGTTGTGTTCGGTTGTGTGTACCTACAACAGGCATAACATGATTTTCATTCCAACAGGTGTCAGGCGAAACATGTCACATACTAAAAACGGCAATACACCGATACTACAATGTCATCAAAGGACTTCACCGCATCGCTTGGAGACATAACAGAAGGCACTCGAAACATAGTCCGGAACACGCCAACGTCACAGATGCTAACTTTCAAGGATCTATTACAGAACTGCAAATACAGTTACGCTCACCCTGTCAAGAGCATCCGCAGATGTATATGGATGAAGCATGTAAGTCTTTTTAAGATAAAAATGAGTGATTAACCAACAACTTTTGTTTAGGTATCAGCGCCGAGGGAAAGATTGAACTTGAGGGTGAAAACTGTGAACTTGGAGGAGGCGTATGACAAGCAAATGACGTCTTTTTTGATGATGATGAAAACTTTATTATACCGACTAATGAATAAGTCGTGATGTTGTGACGCCAATATCTTTACTCTAATATGTAATTCCAGATAACCTGAACATTTCTGCGGTATCGCATCTTAGCACCAACTCTATATGGGGAGCTTTGAGAGGAATGGAAACATTTGTCCAACTTCTTTATTTATCTGACGACTATAAGGTGAGAAACATTATCTATTATCGGTTTTTGCAAAGTCAGAAAAGTGTACACTACACTTACCTACTGTCTGTTGAGTTTGTGAGAAGCAAGAAGCAATTTCTAGAGGTAGTAGAGCCACGCTGATTTCAGCACGAATGGGCCGGCTCGACCGGGGCGGTACTACCCTCGCACAGAAAATCTACGTAAAATGACAGCGTCCGTGCTGTCGTGTTTCGTTGGTGAGTGCGAGACCGGAGGCCCAATGATGCAGAAGCATCACTAGCCCGCCATGGTGTGGGTCACCATGCTGCATTGTTGTATTGTCTGCATTCGCAATGAGTATGGTGACCACCACTCTTGGATTCTGCTTATGCTTTCCATCAGGCAGAGTAGAGTCATTTTGGCGGGCCATACATAAAAAAAAAAAAAAAAAAAAAGCAAACAGAAATGATTGTTAATTGAACTTGTTGTCTGCACGCTGTAAGCAGTCGCCACACCGTTTTCTTTTGTGCTGAGTGTTGTGAGTTCCACTCTCACATATGAAAACACTTTGTCTAATCCACATATTGTTGTTCTGATTCTGTGTGTTCTTTTTATCTGTTTGTAAAGTTCTCCGGGACAGAAGATTTATTCCTAGTGCGGGAGTTGTTTAAAAAAAAAACAAAAAAAAAACCATACCTACCTCTGGGAAGACGACCTCCCCTTGAACCTGGCAGGAAACTCAGAATACCCCCACCTGTGACTCCACTGAGTTGCAGTACTTACCACTATGTAACCCTTTACAGTAAAAAAAACTTCGTTTAAAAAAACCGACTTCAAAAACTAAAAAGTATAAAATAACTTAATTTGTATGTGCTACCTATTCATAGGTTTGAATTCGGTGCCAAGCCAAATGCAATAGTACCACACTCGCTATATTTCGAAACGAACGTCAACGACGTCACCGACGCTTCGGTTGTTTTGCTCTACGCGAAGAGCAGCTATCCCGCTCAAGGTCACGCGCGGCGAGTGCGGTACCTACTATTACATTTTGGCTCGGCACCGACTTCAAACCTATGAATAGGTAGCACATACAAATTAAGTTATTTTATACTTTTTAGTTTTTGAAGTCGGTTTTTTAAACGAAGTTTGTTTTTTATTTTTCGCTTTTTAGTCTTTCTCAAGTATCTCATCATTATTTCACCTAAATAACTTGAAAGAATACGACTAAAGGTAACATACATACATACTGTATAGAATCGAAAGGACTTCAGGTAATTTTTTGTAATAAAATCTCAAATGGACTATATATTATGAAATTAAATGATATCTACAGAATATGAAGGCATGCAGACAATTGCTCTTAACTTCATTGCAGGCGCTCACGTAAATTTAAGGGTTTCCTTCGATTTCCTTGGGATCCCATCATCAGATCCTGATATGGTGGCCATAGGACCACATAGAGTATGCCCTTTCGAATACAAAAAGAATTTTCAAAATTGGTCCAGAATTGACGGAGTAATCAATGTACATACATAAAAAAAAACAACAAAAAAAAATACCGATAAAATTTAGAACCTCCTCCTTTTGGAAGTCGGTTAAAAAATAGGCACAGGCAGGCCATCTAGGGTTGCCAGATGGCCGGGAAATCCAGGATTGTCCCAGAATTTTGCGTCTTGTCCCATGTCCAGTAATTAGACCTTATTGTCCCGGATTCCGAAAACCTACAAGCTTTGTAACAACATAAACTAACAATGATCATGAGGTCTCGAGTCTCGGCTCGATTCCCAGGTCGGACCAAACGTTTGTATGATCTACAAATGTTTGTTTCGGAGTTTGGGTGTTTTCTATGTATAATATGTACGTATTTACGTACCGTACGTAGTTGTCTAGTACCCATAATATAAGCTCTGCTTAGCTTGGGACTAGATGGCGTTGTGTGTTAGATGTCCGAAATATTTATTATTTATTATTATTTTGATTGTTTTTAAATGGAACTGATCTTAGTTTCGAGTGACTCAAAACTCACGCTTAAAATCATTTACATACTTAATTGGCGTAAAAATCTACTTGGTAATTATTTTCAGTCGGTATTTATCAATGCCACGGACATCATCGACTATCCGAGGTACCCACATAGAGGGCTCCTCATAGACACGTCACGCCACTACATCACCGTTCCCAATATTCTGAGGACTTTGGACGCAATGGAGATGAACAAAATGAACGTTCTACATTGGCATATAGTGGACGATCAGAGTTTCCCTTACGAAAGCGAGAGGTTCCCTCAATTAAGGTAGGTACTATTAGGGTTTACAGTATGAAAGCTCGCAGCCCTCCAAAAATTTTTTTAACGAGAATTTTCTCAATCATATTGTAAATAACGAAGTTTTGAGGCAACAAACATGAAAAAGAATAATTTAAATTAAAAAGCTTTTTAAAACAAGCTTTTACTGGAATGTCTCGAGACGAATCAAACGAGTCCAAGCTCGATGATGTTGCGACGTTTCTTTACAGAGTTCCTATGGCCACCTTACAGCTCCAGCATCAGATCATCTCCATGTCATTATAATATTGTATTGTCACGCTGTATACAAATGCTTGCAAAATTTCAGCAAAATCGGTTGAAGATATCTTCAAAATTGAGTTACAAGATTCCACCCGAACATACAAGCATACATATACAATACAAACATTGCAAGTTAATAAAAAGCTTGTAAAAACGCAACCGATTTCCGAATTAAAAAACATGATTGTTAGTTTTATGTTTAAACTGTTTTCAGTGCTCGGGGTGCATACACTCCGTCTATGATTTACACAAAAACCAACATCATCCACATCGTGAACTATGCCAGGGACAGGGGCATTCGTGTTTTACCCGAGTTCGACGTGCCAGGTAAAGTATTTTTAATTTTAAAATTTTAAAACCAAAAAAATAATAGTAGGATGAAACCCACTAGAAAAGGATTATATATATCTATATATATATAATATTCCCCATATTATAAAAATGAAAGGGAAAATAATTTACGGGCGATCTGAGGTCGGGAAGGGGATGGGGGTGAGTTTTTAAGGGTAAAAAACGGTTTTTCTCGATTCCCGGCAAAACTAAAAGTCCTATGGAAAAAAGTGAACTGGCAAAGTTGTAGGCCTCTAAAGATCTCTCTCAAAAGATCTAAAACTTTGGATTTACACTTTTTTCACATAACCTCAAAATTTATGTGAAAAATTCAAAAAACGAAGTTTTTGGTTTTTTATATTTATCTTTTACAAAATGTCCCAAATACGCTTTAATTTATTTGATTAGAAGTATTTATTTTATCATCTTATTTTGAATTAATATCGAAAAAGCACCCTAATTTTCAATAGAAAATTACCAACTTGTTGAAAAAAGCTGATATTTTGACGGGTGAATATAAAGTGGCAAAATAAGGTGAAAAAATAAATATTTCTAATCAAATAAATTACAGCGTATTTGGGACATAAAAAGGCAATTTTTCCCCAAATTTCGTGGAAAAAAAAAACAATTCTGTAAAAGATAAAAATAAAAAACCAAAAACTTGTTTTTTTTAATTTTTCACATAAAGTTTGAGGTTATGTGAAAAAAGTGTAAATCCAAAGTTTTAGATCTTTTATTAGACTTTTAGTTTTGCCGGAAATCGACAAAAAACATTTTTTTCCTTAAAACTCCCCTTCCCGACCTTAGATCGCCCGTAATTTATTGTTCCTTTCATTTTTATAATATTCTCCTCCTTTTCTAATGGGTTTCATCCTACTATTTTTTTTTTCACTTTTTATTATTTTTAAAGGCTTCCCCTGGTCTATAATAACTTAAAGTAATTAACATCCATATTTGTAAGTGCATTGATTTTAAAACGAAATACCTACTACACAATATTTGTTTTGTGTTGAGATGACGAAGATGAATAATTTCGCACTTTAAAAAATTAAGTCTTAACTCTTCTTGAAAACTAAACTTACAACAATGAGTTTTATTTGAGGTTTTTTCCGACTGCTAAATGAGGGTTATGTTTTTCGAGTGTATGTATGTATGTAGATATGTATATTTCTTTTGCACGCCCTTGAGCCCAAACGGCTTGTCGTATTTTTATGTGAGTGGTGTCAATAGATTCGTCTTAGTCGTAAGAGTGACACTGGATACATCAAAATAAAAAATAAGGATTTTTGGCACCAAAAAGTAATATAAAAAAAAATGTTTTAAAAATACATCAAGTGTGGTTTCAAATAAAGAATTTTTTACGGTGATTACGAATATATATAAAACTTATGTTTTTATTGTTATATTGACGCAGTCGGGTTTTTTATTTTTAATAATTTGTACTTGTTAATCAATAATTTAAAGTATATTAAGTAGTCTTCACTAGTATTTAAAAACAACCTATACCTATCTAGGAATTTCCCAGAAAATATTGCGACAACACGTTTGGAACAATTTCTTCATAATTGTCGAGATATAAAGTAATCAATCTGTTTATGTGACAATGAGCTCTTGAGTCAGAGGTCGACCTTCAAACAGATACACACTTATGAAGACATTGTGCACGATGGTTACAAAATGATAAACTAATAAGTAGTTTATTTACCTACCTACTTATGTCTTGAATCTTGATAACTAACGAGCATTTGCGCATCCATCCAGATACATCCACACGCATGTATCTCGGTTAGCGCGGTAAAGAGTATCCTATGTCTTTCCTCAAGAATCAAAGTATCTTAATGCCAAATTTCATTGAAATCAGTGCAGCAGTTTAGCCGTGAAAACGTTACAGACAGACAGATAGTTTTTTTTTATTTTATAATATTAATTAAGAATGGATGTTGAAGAAGTATTGCGAGTTTAATTTGCGAGCAACAATTTAATTCTTAGTGATCTGGAAGAAATATAGGCACTCCATTACATTTTTTTTTAAATACACAGATTGTTCAACGTAGATACGGAGACCTCATAAACAAAATATAAAATATCACTGCTTATAATAAAAGCGGTAGATCGTCTGTCTATCCGCCTGTTCGCAGTTTTCAACTATATATACACATCAAAATTGTCTAGGGATCAACATATGTGTCTAGGTATCAACATATATTTTTGCAATAACTTTTCTACTGATTGATATTAATTAAAATTTTCTTTAAGGATTCATCAAATAAAGTGTTTTCGTTTGTCACAGTAACGATAAACCAAGTCACCTTTGCATTAATAAAGAAATTTGCCATTTTCCTAATAAAGGGATTTTTGACATTTGAACCACTAACATTAAAGTTCGAAAAAAAGACTGAAATAACAGTTTTCTTCAAAATTTTATTAGGTAACTTAAACAATTAATAATCCGTGTTTCTACCGCGAACACTAACAACACAAGAATCGGTTTGGCATACTCAAAATGAGTTCATCCAAATCACGCTGTGGAATGGCCGCCCATGTTCGTTGCAACAACAAAAAAAGGTCTTCTTGCGACTGGATACCCTCCATATTCGGCAGAGCTCTTCTCTGTAGCATATCCCATGCGTGCTCAATCGGGTTCAAGTCTGGCGACTGAGCAGGCCAGGGCCAAAGCCACATCTCAATCTCAAGAAACCCGCATAAAAATGCTTGATCCCTAGACACTTTTGAGGTGTGTATATTCTATTGGCTCTTTTGACAAAGGGATTTATGTATGAAGGAAGATTCATTCGACATTGACATGAGGCAAATAAATTGTTAAAGTTTTAATTAAATTGGTTGCAATGGAACGATACGATAGAAAAGCATGTAGGCATAATAATATATGCTCTACTACCCATGCGAAGCCGGGACGGGTCGCTTGTTAAACATCTCGTCTAAACTAAAATTACTAAAAATAAATTTGTCCTGTCAAATGGCGCTTTAAACGGCGAAAATTGACTAAAATTAGAGAAGTCACACTAAAAATAGACTTTAATTAAATACATTGACATCACTAAAGTTCACTACAATTTGTCGTTGGATAATATACTTTAATTCCATTTGCTTACAGTAAATTTTTTAACATCTAAAATCTTAGCTATCACTGTATAGTACCAAATCAAAGTTGATCAGAGACACGCGCTTGTTTATACATATAAAAGAAAAATTTACTTTGGCATATAAAAATATTTTCTGGATTTATTTTAACACTTAGACGATGTGGTAAATACTCCATCCATGTAAAGTTTCATCTTTCTAGCACTAAGCGTTTGGAAGGCTGAGGACGGACATGACGAAACGATAACGGTTCCGAGACATGAACTACGGGACCCTAATGAATAATTCGATTGATACATGTCATATATGATACCACTTGACTCCCACTTTCTGACATACCATATTTTCTGGGAAATGTGCCTTATAATAAAAACCTACAAATATATTTTAGTATACACTAGCTGACCCACGGAACGTTGTTTGCGTCTCCTATTGCCGGTAGCGTGATAATTTTCCCCGTTTTTGAAACATTCTTCATTGGTTCTATTGGTCTTAGCGTGATGATATATAGCCTATAGCCTTCCTCGATAAATGGGCTATCTAACACTGAAATAATTTTTCAAATTGGACCAGTCGTTCCTGAGATTAGCGCGTTCAAACAAACAAACAAACTCTTCAGCTTTATATATTAGTATAGATGTATTTATTATACTCTTCGAAGATATAATACTCATAATCAACAACACATTTATTTGGATAATGATTAATATTAGGTATTACGTTGATAAAAACTCTTTGGCAAATAACTCATTATCAGGTACCAACTCTTAGCGTCTTATACTCGTGATAACTTCTAAATGAAATGTCCGAATGGGATGAAACAAAAAGTATTTTACTTCTACATAAATACCCTTGATAACATAATGCTTAATTTGGATAAGGATCAATATTACGATACACATTTAACGTAATTTCTTTCTTCAGACGATTCAATAATTTTTTTGAACACAAAATCGGTTATTGTAACTAAACCATGATAGTTAGATATAATATGCTCTTGCGGACTTTTTTGTAGATCTTAATGGGACCTACAAATCCGTAATACATTATTTTGTTCTATTGTCAATAGTTATTGCAGCGCACGCAAAAATAGGTTTTCGATTTCACACTTTGGGTTATGAAATAGAAATTAGCTTAAGGATTCCTTATTTTTTTTAAATAAAATATAACCTATAGCCTTCCTCGATAAATGGACTATCCAACACTGAAAGAATTTTTCAAATCGGACCAGTAGTTCCTGAGATTAGCGCGTTCAAACAAACAAACAAACTCTGCAGCTTTATAATATTAGTATAGATTAGTATAGATATAATACGAGTTTAGTGTATACATATATGTCTAGTATAGTATATAATAAATTTAAGTTTCTAATTTTTATAGGTACTTACCTCTCGCAACCCATCACATACCACAGTATTTACAGTTACATCTCAACATTGATATTTTCCCAGGTCACACCAGATCTTGGGGAGTGGCTTATCCGGACATCTTGACCAAATGCTATCAGTTGGGCGAAATGATCGGCCTAGGACCAATGGACCCAACTAAAAACAATACTTACAAACTCATCCGCGAACTATTCCAAGAAGTACAGGATCGTTTCCCTGAAAAATACTTCCACGTTGGTGGGGATGAAGTTGAATTGTCGTGTTGGTAAGTTTTTAATCCTGAAAGATTATTTACCGGAGCTTATTAGCGTGCAGGGCAGGAGGGGACCATCTACAAACCATAGGTGGCCCGAGGTACGTTGGGGTTTCAGGGATTTCCTTTCGGTGCACGTGGTTCCCCGGCTTCTAGTACCCGAGACGGCGTGCGGTTTTATTCGGTTCAAGTCCGACATCGCCACCAGTCGGTGGTCTCCGGGGGGATTTCCGCACAAAAAAAAGGGACTCTTGGTTTAGAAGTTAGCGACCCTAAACACGAAGCTGGAGGTAATAGTCTTCTCTTCCAGGACAAATATTGCGCTATGTGCATGATCATTTGTTCTGGGTCTTAATTATAGAAATATTGTATATATGACGTTATTATATCTCTATGTAATGGAAGTCGCTCAAGGAATTGTTATAGGCCAAATTAGTTCTCGTCTTGTCAAAAATTTTGTAAAATCTATTTTAAATAAAATTTCCAGGGAATCGAACCCTGAAATAAAGACGTTCATGCAAAATAACAATATGACGAGGGCTAGTGACCTACACGCATACTTCATGAATAAAATAATTCCACTCCTTGGGCAGAACTCTAAACCGATTGTATGGCAGGTACGTACAACTATCTCATTTATTCTCAATGCTACTTTTACTTTCACTATACATCAACAGCCTATATCAAGTCCATTGCTGGGCGTAGGCCTCTCGGCCTCTCTTTATCCGCCTCACATTGGCTATATTGGCTACAAGTTATAGTCTTGGATCCAATACACCAATTTGTAGATCGAACTTTGACAAATATTGGTCGTCCAAGTGATCGTCGAAGTGCGATCTACACATTGGTGTATTGGATCCAAGAATATAACTTGTAGCGAATATAGCCAATGTGAGGCGCCGGCATTAGAAAGGAGATTTAGGCCTACCATACCAGGCTGTGCAAGCATGCGGGTAGGTATAAGATTTGTTTCAAGTATTCCTTCTCTTTGCAGTGACGTTGTCCTGTATAGTTTGCTCCCATAATCATCTCTAACACTTCGTATTTTTAATCCGTTACGACATGGAGAACTTATTACGATGGAGGTGATATAAAAATATATATCACACTAGTTCTTGCCCGCGGCTCCGTCCGCGTGTATGATGGTTATCGCGGAAAATAGTAGCCTATGTGTTATTCTGATGTATAAGCTATGTTATTGTAAAGTTTCATCCAAATCCGTTCAGTAGTTTTTGCGTGAAAGAGTAACGAACATCCATCCATCCATACTAGTAGGATTTTATCTCATTATTTATTTATCTATTTATTTATCTCTACACCCTCCAAAGGTAGGCTGGTAGAGAACGCCCAAGGCATTAATTTCGCCAATGTACACAAGTGCATGAAGTTGTAAAATAAATAAAAAATATTTTTTCCTATGACGTATAAAATTCAAGCATGGTTATAACCGGAGCCGGATGCCGGTTGATAACTACCGCCGTCTAAGGACACATTTGAGTCTCTCCCTCTAGAAACAGATGCATGAGAGGATTGAGCTAACTTGGTGAAAACATGGAAAAACTGCTTGATCTTATATTATGTCCATTTGTATCGAAGCAAGCCTTATCCAAGTATTTATTACATTCTCTTTAACATAATTATACAAAATTAAAATCTTTTGTGGAGTGGAGAAGTCGTTACTTCCAAGCCGGTCGTCCTTTCGGAAGTGGAACGTTTCTATGGCGGTTTGTACGCTTCGCATGCATCTCGACCTGATCCCGAAAATGAGGACTCTAGAGCCACATTAACACGCCACTACACCGAAGATCTGCCAGAAGTCAGCATTGACGAAATCGAGATGGCTCTTGGACAGCTTAAAAATGTAAAAGCCCCTGGAGAGGACGGCATTACAACAGAACTGTTAAAGGCTGGAGGTAAGCCCGTACTGAGGGAGCTCCAAAAGCTTTTTAACGCTGTCCTGTTCGAAGGGAGAACTCCAGAGGCGTGGAGCAGAAGTGTGGTCATCTTGTTCTTCAAGAAAGGTGACAAGACCAGGTTGAAGAACTATCGACCCATTTCGCTTTTAAGCCACGTCTACAAGCTGTTCTCAAGAGTCATCACGAACCGTCTTGCGCGAAGACTCGACGAATTTCAACCACCGGAGCAAGCTGGATTTCGGAGCGGATATGGCACCATAGACCACATCCACACAGTGCGGCAAATTATACAGAAGACAGAGGAGTATAATCAGCCCCTGTGTCTAGCATTCGTGGACTATGAGAAGGCCTTTGACTCGATCGAGATCTGGTCTGTTCTGGAGTCCCTGCAGCGTTGCCAAGTGGATTGGCGATACATCCAAGTGCTGAGATGTCTCTACGAAGCCGCCACCATGTCCGTCCAAGTACAGAATCAGCAAACAAGGCCCATACCATTGCATCGAGGAGTGAGACAAGGGGATGTTATTTCCCCGAAATTGTTCACAAATGCAAGGGAGGATCTGTTCAAGACGCTACACTGGAAAGGACGTGGCATAAATATCAATGGCGAATACATCTCTCACTTGCGATTTGCGGACGACATCGTCATTATGGTAGAGACGCTGCAGGACCTACAACAGATGCTGAACGACCTGGCTGACTCTTCTGTGCGCATCGGCCTACGGATGAACTTGGACAAAACCAAGGTCATGTTCAATGAACATGTACTACCGGAACCGATCGCAGTACACGATGCCGTTCTCGAAGTTGTTGAAAATTATGTGTACCTCGGGCAGACTTTGCAGTTAGGTAGAAACAACTTTGAGGATGAGGTGAACAGGAGAATTCAGCTGGGTTGGGCAGCGTTTGGGAAACTTCGTCGGGTCTTTTCATCGTCGATCCCACAGTGCCTTAAGACGAAAGTCTTCAATCAGTGCGTCCTACCCGTCATGACATACGGAGCCGAAACGTGGACACTTACGGCACGGCTGGTCCACAAGTTCAAAGTCGCTCAGCGTGCTATAGAGAGGGCTATGCTCGGCGTTTCTCTGAGGGATTGCATCAGGAATGAGGTAATCCGGCAGAGAACCAAGGTCATCGACATAGCCCAAAGGATTAGCAAGCTGAAGTGGCAGTGGGCTGGCCATATTAGCCGCAGAACTGATTACCGTTGGGGTAAACGGGTTCTTGAGTGGAGACCGCATCTCGGCAAACGTAGTGTAGGACGTCCACAGGCCAGGTGGAGTGATGATCTGCGCAAGACGGCTGGCACGAGCTGGATGCGAGAAGCCGAGGATCGAACCAAGTGGCGCGCAATTGGAGAGGCCTATGTCCAGCAGTGGACTGCGATAGGCTGATGATGATGATGATGATAAAAATGTTTTGTAATGTGACTTAATTAAAAATATAGTCCCGTGTCTACATTACATATTTTTGTTTCTCATAATGAATTAAGTAACATGTGTAACGCAGCAACAATGGAACCTTAATCCGCAATCAAACGCATAATCGTAAAACCGATTATCTACTATATAAAAATAAGTCGGGTTTTCCTTCCTGACGCTATAACTCCAGAACGCACGAACCTATTTCCACGGTTTTGCATTCGTTGGGAAGGTCTCGGGCTCCGTGAGGTTTATAGCAAAGAAAATTCAGGAAAATTTTCAACAGAAAAGCGGGAAAGTGTTACATAAAACGAAGCCATCTGGTGGCGAAACGGAGTTCGCCGGATTTGCTAGTGTAGGTATAAATATGGGTTGCGATAAATATACAAATAGTTTAAAAATAGTTATGATTGTTATGAATGATCAAGTCATAATCTTTTACAACTGTTTTACTTATTTAGTCATATTTTATGCCATGTATATTTTTATTACTTTATGGTGCAACCTATGCAGGATCCCCTACATTCTAATAGTACATTTGTAGTAGTTATACCTCTGAAATATATATTATAACTAGCTGTTGCCCGCGGCTCCGCCCGCGTGAATGTCGATTTTCGCGGCAAATAGTAACCTGTATAAGCTATATTACTGTAAAGTTTCATCCAAATCCGTTTAGAAGTTTTAGCGTGAAAGAGTAACAAACACACACACTCACACACATTTTGTGTTTTGTTTCTGGTAAATTATCATAACTATTAAGTTATATGTTTGTTTATATTAAAAATTATAACTCCTAATTCAAGTATTTTAAACTTAAAATTGATCTTTTACATTTTTATTATACGATAAAAAAGTAATCATATAACGTAGGTACCTATTGTAAAGTATCTTTTAGAAACTGTTTAAGAACTACCAGATGTGGATGTTGTGTTAGTTACATTGAGATGATAATTTTAGGAACTGGTCACACACACTTTTTTGGAAATATAAATACAATGTAGATTATTTATATATTATTTATAAAATGTATGCACTAAGAATGTACATCGGCGGACTTAATGCCCAGAGCATTCTCTTCCAGTCGACCTTCGGGTGGTGGAGAAATCTTATAAGGCAGGTGTGTGAAATCTTATATACATAAGAAGTCCGTTCAAATTTACAATAATCACATCATATTCAACGTTATACATACAAACATCTTAATATATATAAATCTCGTGTCACAATGTTTGTCCTCAATGGACTCCTAAACCACTTAACCGATTATAATAAAATTTGCACACCATGTGCAGTTCGATCCAAATTGAGAGATAGGATAGTTTAAATCTCAAATTATAGTCGCAATTTTAATTTATTGCTAATTATTGTATATAAATACAGCGGTACGAAGTTCGCCGGGTCAGCTAGTCTTAATATATATAAATCTCGTGTCACAATGTTTGTCCTTAATGGACTCCTAAACCACTTAACCGATTATAATAAAATTTGCACACCATGTGCAGTTCGATCCAAATTGAGAGATAGGATAGTTTAAATCTCAAATTATAGTCGCAATTTTAATTTATTGCTAATTATTGTATATAAATATGGCGGTACGAAGTTCGCCGAGTCAGCTAGTACATATATAAGTAGATATACATATACAGATTACGTATACATAAATACAACATTTATACACTAAATAATGGAAAAAAAAACTTCGTTTAAAAAAACCGACTTAAAAACTAAAAAGTATCAAATAACTTGTATATGCTACCTATTCATAGGTTTGAAGTCGGTGCCAAGCCAAATGTAATAGTAGGTACCACACTCGCTATATTTCGAGACGAACGTTAACGACGTCACCGACGCTTCGGTTGTTTTGTTCTACGCCAAGAGCAGCTATCCCGCTCAAGGTTACGCCATATCAGGAGATATGGTGGCCATGGGACCACATGAGGAGCATACCCTTTCGAATACAAAAATAATTTTCAAAATCGGTCCATAAATTAACGGAGGAGTAATCCGTGTACATACATACATTAAGAAAAAAATCGATGAAATTGCGAACCTCCTCCTTTTGGAAGTCGTTTAAAAAGGACGGTAAGCTATAGATTAGAAAATTCTGCCAGTTCATTGAGAAAGAGCTCATGTACTTTATTTTTGAATGTATATCGGTTAGTGGACATCCTGATTTCGAGCGGGAGCGCATTCCAGAGTATTACTGCTCGAACAAAGAAGGAACAGTTCACGAAGTCGGAGTAATGAGACGGACATGAGAGAAGCAGATTATTGACTGAGCTAGGATTTCTATCGTGATTAGAGCACAGGTATCGGAAATACGGAGCAAGGTAGGTAGGTAAGGATGGCGAGTTGAGAAATGAAAATAGGAAGGTAAGTGCTCGCTGATTGCACTGTAGGCGAATAAGTAACTATTTTAACTGGGAACGCAAAGCAGACACATGGTCATACTTTCGAATATTGAAAATAAATCGAATGCAGTTATTAAGAAGACGGTCAAGCTTGTTAAGGAGGTCTGCATTCAGGTCGAAGTAACACACATCACCATAGTACATTCAGTGTTCCGCAAACTTTTTGGGTTCAAGGTACATCTAGGAAGATTAAAAATTTTGGAGGTACACCATAATTTAAAAATATTTTTAAGTAATAAAAAACAATGTTTCTTATTAGTCACAATACTATATTTTTATTTTACACTTTAATTGAGCATAGGCGGTCTCATCTCTCGTCGATCGTCTTGAGGCGTTCCCTTTTTTGTTTTTTACTGTGGTAAGAGTTAAAAATCCTAATCCACATAACTTAAAAAAATTCTTATCTAGTTTTATGGTTAGGCATATTTAGACAAAATAAAAAGATCTCAGAAATTACAGAATAAAAAATAAAAAAGTCCTCAGAAATCAGAACAGACTTGTCTATAAGTAAATTCTGAAAGCTGCAGCACTTTGAATAGGAAGGGAAGAATAGAAATAGGGCGAAAATTTTCAGGAAAGGAAGAATAAGAATAGGGCGAAAATGTTCAGGAAGGAAAGAATAGAAATAAAGCGAAAATATTCAGGAAAGGGTAGAATAGAATTAGGGCGAAAATGTTCAGGAAGAGAAGAATAGGAATACGGTGAAAATGTTCAGGAAGAGAAGAATAGAAATGGAGCGAAAATATTCAGGAAGGGTAGAATAAAAATAAACTTCGTACCGCCATATTTACATATCTGTCTCAGCTGGTCTCAGCTTCCTACAGGCAGTGTACAGTCGCGGACAAAGAAAAAGACTTTTCCCGTTATTAAAAAAAAAAAAAAATTAAAAAATTTAAAAAAAAATCTATGTCCTACCTCGTAGTATGAACTCAAATCGTGCCAAGTTTCATTTTAATCCATTCAGTAGTTTCAGCGTGATGCGCGGCCAAGATACAGATAGACGTCGCGGACAAAAAAAAATACTTTGCCCGCTATCTTTTAATTTTTCTTATACACAAACCTTGTCCTAACAATAAGGTCCTACACATAAAAAAAGAATCATTTAATTTGGTGCAGCCGATCGGAAGTTATGCGCGTACTAACATTTCGGCGATACATTTTTATATAAATAGATATGTTGATACTGAATTTTAAAAATATTATCTAATATCTTTACCATTTTTATTTGCATTCTAAGCAGTGACAACCAACAAAATATGTCGATACAATGACAATTTCTGAATGAACCAACAATAACAACCATCAAAATAATAATATTAAAATACGCGATACTAATATATAAATAATATGTGGTGTCTATTTAAAACCCTTAATTTCATTCGTGTAATAATATATGATGCCTATTTAAAACCCTTAATTTAATAAGTGCTTCAATTTGACAGTCAAAAGTTTGACAGGAAAGTTGGTAGAACAGTTTTTATGGGCAAAAGGAAATTGTTGTTTTTATTATCTTCCCCGCAATTTTCCATATTTTCTCACCGTTTAAACCTTCCCTGAACCACGGCAAACATTTCAAAACCTAAATCAGCTAAATCGGCCCGGCGGTTCTCGAGTTTTAGCGAGACAAACGAACAGCAATTCATTTTTAGGGTTCCGTGCGAAAGGCAAAAAACGGAACCCTTATAGATTCGTCATGTCTGTCTGTCTGTCCGTCCGTATGTCACAGCCACTTTTTTCCGAAACTATAAAACCTATAATGTTGAAACTTGGTAAGAAGATGTATTCTGTGAACCGCATTAAGATTTTCACACAAAAATAGAAAAAAAACAATAAATTATGGGGGTCCCCATACTTAGAACTGAAACTCAAAAATTTTTTTTTCATCAAACCCATACGTGTGGGTGTGGGTAGGTCTTCGAAAATGATATTGAGGTTTCTAATGTCATACTTTTCTAAACTGATTAGTTTGCGCGAGAGACACTTCCAAAGTGGTAAAATGTGTCCCCCCCCCTGTTACTTCTAAAATAAGAGAATGATAAATCTAAAAAAAATATATGATGTACATTACCATGCAAACTTCCAGCGAAAATTGCTTTGAACGAAATCTAGTAATTAGTTTTTTTTTAATACGTCATAAATCGTAAACTGCAATTTACCTTTTATTCAATCAACACAAATATAAAAATAAAATAAAAATTGTATTATGCCACTTGCTGCTGCGGAACCCTTCATGGGCGAGTCCGACTCGCACTTGGCCGCTAAAAGAAGAAGAAGATATACAAATTGTTTTGTCAACTTTGCAAGTTTTTTCTAGTAATCTATTACTGTAAAACCAGCAAATTAAATACAGTCTACTGAAAAGACGTCTTCCTTCATACATTTGGACCTTGCTCCTTTACAATGACCATTTAACGTTATTATGGTATTTTAGTTTTTGGTTCAGAATCGATAAGAGCGTCCTCCCGAAAAAAATCTAAATTTCTCTAATGTACAGAATTAATGTTTTTTTTTTTATTATACCTACTTTAAAAATTAATCATATATGGATTACTCGTATATAGGATAGGTACATCCTACTGTGAAGTTAGTGTTACTTAATTCCAATAGATGTCGTTGTTAAGTTTAGAAACAATTTTCAATAAAATTTCATTGCTTCAGTAACGATTAGAGAGCCCTCCCGTTAAAACATCTAAATTTCTTTAATGTACAGAATTGATCTGTTACATCACATTTTTATTATACGTTCAAAAGAAAATCATATTACGTACCTATTGTAAAGTTAGTTACTTGATTCCAAGAGATGTCGCCGTTTTAAGCAAACTCAACGTCTACAGATTTATTATACGGGATATATGTATAAATAGATCACGGAACAATATTTAAAGTACTTGCTGTCTAGCAAAAAAAGAATGAATGAAATCACGTGTCATTGAATTACAACCAACTACATATTTTGACTTTCATCCGCTCTCTCCAGGAAACAGTGCTGAATTTATGGATAGAGAGATTTCGATAAATCAAATACTTAATGCTACACCGAATTATACGTAATACGTTCTACGATTATTCCACGATATATTAATCAAAGTGTTATTAATTACGCATGTCTTCCAAAAGATGTCACTACGTGTCGTATTTCGTAATGATAAATTCTTTATATTTTTTTTTCCAATAGATAGAGAGATTGTGATAAATTAAATAATTAATGCTACAATCTTCAGAGTATCTCCTTTCTAACAAAAAAAGAATTATTGCAATCGGACTACTCGTTAATGAATTACAATTAATTACACATTTTGACTTTCATCCCCCCTCACAGGGAAACCGTCCGGAATTTCGGAATAAAAAGTATCCTATGTCCTACCTCGGAGTATGAACTCAAATCATGCCAAGTTTCATTTGAATCCATTCAGTAGTTTCGGCGTGATGCGCGGCCAAGATACAGACAGACAGACAGACAGACAGACAGACAGACAGACAGACAGACAAAAATGAAAAAAAAAAATAGTTTTGGTTTCAGTATCGATAACAGAGTGCCCTCCAAAAAAAATTTTCAAAATATCTTCAATGTACAGAATTTGACCTGTTACATTTTTATTATAAGTATAGATGTGTTATAAATGATTATATAGACTTATTGTTGATAAAATTAGTGGCTACTTTATATTTTCAGGAAGTATTTGATGAAGGCGTTCCACTAGACGATGCTATTGTGCAAGTGTGGAAAACTGAGGATTATAATACATTAGTTCGAGTGAGTACCTATTTAGAGACAAAAAAAAACCTGTGTTAGTTTTATTAAGCTTTAGCCAGATATGCGAGATTCGCCGAGTGCTGGGCCGATTATTATTCGCCGAATAGTAACTGTTGGGGTTTGGTAGGTACTTGTTACTCGAGTTAACTGTTCTTAAAGTCGATTAATTTAAATTAAGGTTTAAAAACACAGCGTAAATACATTTCATAAAAAGAAAAACCAAAAATATTAATTGAGTTTGTGTTAAATTACCAACATTTTATGAAATTATATTGTGTAAGGAATTCTTTCGTGATCCACAGATTCTGAAAGCAGGCCACAAACTTATATACTCAGCATCATGGTACCTAGATCATCTCCAAAGCGGTGGAGATTGGCTCAATTTCTACAAAGTTGATCCACGACAAATGATACCTTCATCTCAGAACAAATTGAATTTAGATGACATAGTGGGAGGCGAAGCCTGTATGTGGGGAGAAGTTGTCGATGACAGGAACATTCAAAGCAGGTAACTTTAATCTTCATTCTTCTAATTTGGTTTGATTTAGGTTTTGATATAATTACAATGCCCGGAAGCACTGGGCGGGACATGGCTCGGAGACAAGAGAGCCGATGGGGCCTAAAAGTTCTCACGAGTGATGACCACGTACTGGAACACGGAGCGTGGGTAGAACCCCTTCTTTCTCACCTCTTCCTTTCGAGGGTGCACCTGGTTCCCCAGCTTCTAGTACCCGAGAAGGTGTGCGGTTTTTATTCGGTTCGAGTCCGATATTGCCACCAGTCGGTGGTGTCTGAGGGGATTTTCGCTTAAAAAAAAAAGCATGCTTCAGAAAAAAAATGCGCAAAACTTAGTAATTTTACCAATTTTTGTTTATTTTTATTTAAAAAAAAGACAACTCCGGCACAGGAATAAAACCTGTGTCGCAAGGGACTTTACAAACGTGCATAAATCGGACACAAAGAACACCCTAGACCCAGAACAACAATTTGTGGATCATATAAGGTGTTGTTCCATGTAGAATTTGAACCCACAACATTTTGGCGAAATAGGAAGTACTTTATCAAACGCATTACATATATATATTAAATTACAGAGTATGGCCCCGCACAAGCGCTGTCGCAGAGAAGCTGTGGAGTTCTGAAGTATCCCGCTATGCCTATCCGTCGCACGAAGTGTTCCACCGCATCGAGGAACACTATTGCCGCATGAACCGTCGCGGCGTCTACGCTCAACCTCCTAGCGGACCAGGCTTCTGCGTCACCGAATAAACATGTGTTTGATAGACTATATTATATACATGGATTTAATAATTGTTTACATTCATAACTCTCTTTACGTTTAAAATAAAATGCTTAATGTTTATCTAGTATTTTGATTTCTGAAATCTCAGCACATTGCAAAATAATTAAAAAAAAATTAAGAAATATTTTTCAATTTAATGCTACTAAATCGTATCTAGTATCGTATCTGAAACTTAAAAATATCCTTTAGCGTCAACCTCAATCATTAGCAATAATTAATTTGATTTGATGCACTAACGTGACTCATCTCATGTCCTTCAATAATTCAGCCAACAACATTTATTGTTAACCATCTTATTGCCAGAAATCTTCATTTATTGCTAAGACATATTAATTATTAATTGTTGCCCAAGGCTCCGCCCGCGTTTATGTCGGTTATCGCGGCAAATAGAAGTCTATGTGTTATTTTGATATATAAGCTATATTACTGTAAAGTTTCATCCAAATCCGTTCAGTAGTTTTTGCTAGAAAGAGTAACAAACATCCATCCATACTTACAAACTTTCGCGTTTATAATATTAGTAGGATTTATGATCCGGATGAACCGACCCGAGAATTGAACCCCGAACCCGAGATCTCAAGCACAGCAGTCGCATACGCTACCACTGCACCACCGAGGCAGTTAAATATGCGTGATGGTAACTGTCCTATGCCTACAAAACTCGTTTAAAAAAATACCTTGGAAATCGGATAGTTTCGGAGTTCATCATGGGCAACAACGTGACACGGTAAATTAAAGTAATAGTTACGCTGAGGCCGCACTACGGTTTTTTCCAGCTAGCGGTTAAACCGTCAAACCGCTAAACCGCCCGTAGCGCACACACTACTGTTACCTCTCTACTGCGGCATTCAAGGATCTGGGTGATTTATACACTGACACGCGTTAACGTAAGCACGGATCTGTGGCCCCGCACCTTCGACGAACTTTACGTTTTTTTTTCATTAAATTTTGTGTTTTAAAACTAGTCAGATAAGGTCTAAAGTAGTTTAATAAGCATCTCCAATATAGTAAGAACGAACCATAAATATTCATTCAATGAGTGAAGCCTAAACAACCGTTATATATCCACTTGAAAATTGACGCCGTCAAGGTCACATGACACGGCGCGTCGAATTTCGTCGTCTTTTGTTTATTTTCGAGTAGTACTTTTTTTTTGTTATGAGTGGTTTTTAAGTGGATGTGCAGTGTTTTTGTGTTATAAAATAGCTTTGTTAATGAACTTTTTGAGGATATTCAATGAATTGAACAATATGTAACGTAAAAATTTAAAATGATTTTAATTACAGCAATGGTGAGTAAGTGGGTACTTGGCTCAATTGTGTGTAATTATGTGTAAATATTATAAAGTTAACATTAGTTTAGCTAACTTAGTTTGGCATAACAAGCTAGACTGGTTATCTATCTATATTAAATAATAATTAGTTGTATGGCCACCATGCATTTTTTTGCAAAGATTTCATCATTTTCGCAAACTATGCACCGTGCGCCAAAATTTTGCAATTTCGCCGCACTTACGAATGCAACGGGGTACCGGAAGGTACCCCGTTGCCGCAGTAGAGAGGTTAAAAACCGCGAACAGTGTTGCCAACAGATAAACTAGCTCTCCACTAGATTCAACTTCATAAATCATCATCAGCATCAATGTCCCAAGCTTTCAATAAAATACCAGCACAGTATAAAGACCTCAAAAAAAACAAATTCAAATATAAGCTTATTAAGGAAATATTGATACAGAAAGCCTATTATAGTATTGGGGAGTTTTTGACAGATACTATAAATTAAACCTCAAAATGTTTTGTGTATGTGTTCAAATTTTTAATTTACTTTTTAACCGACTTCCAAAAAGGAGGAGGTTCTATGTTCCACTGTATGTATTTTTTTTTATGTATGTTCACCGATTACTCCGTCAATTGTGGACCGATTTAGAATATTTTTTTTGTTTTCAAAAAGGTATGCTTTCGAGGTAGTCCCATTGCCACCATATCAGGATCTGATGATGGGATCCTAGGGAAATCGAGGGAAACCCTCATTTTTTGTAGGCACATACTATGTTTTTCGTATATTTTATGAAGTTACACCGGTATTTGCGTCTGGTAGTCATCATATTATGATGATGAGCTGATGATGTAAGGTACAACTCCTTAACGGTTAGGAGTTGGAGGATAAATCTTTAAATATCATATGTATGTATGTTACCTTTAGTCGTATTCTTTCAAATTATTTAGGTAAGCTGATGATGGAAGGTGGAAGGTACAACTCCTCAACGGTTAGGAGTAGAAGGATAATTCTTTCAAGTTATTTAGGTGAACTGATGATAGAAGGTTAAACTCTACAAGAGTCATATCACTTCCCTCCGCGGGTCTGTACGGTTCACGTGTGACGTCGCGTTTTAATAATTTAAATATTGTTTTTGTGTATCCTTGCGACTGTTACCCGGTTTGTGGGCGGTATAAGGTTGTATATAGTGTTTTTGACAAATAATCTGTAAGTTTTACGCCTTATAAATACAAATATTGTGTTAGTTTCTTTTACTACGGCTATCGGTAAGTCAATTTATTTTATTCATAAAGGTAGGTAGGAGTAATATTTTGTTTGTATTAATTTTCTTTTCGTGTTTTTTGATTTTAAAGTTGTTTTTATTGATATTTCTTTTGTCTGGTGTGTCTTTGTTTGGCCATGTCGGTTGTTGGCGAGTTGCCGGATCCCGGTGGTACAAATGAATTTCGAACACCAACCGGAAATAAATTGTTTGGTAGAATGTCGCCATCAAATTTATCGTCAAATGAAAGTAGAACTGAACGAATTAGGGCTTCGGACTTAGGCGAGAGTGTTTCGTCTCTTAGTGGTCGTGATAACTGTGGGGAGTATGATTATTTTGAGTTGGTGTCTCAGGCAACCGAATATTTGGCAAAAATTAACGAATTGGTAAACGATCAGGGGTCGCGAATGAATGTGGGGAATAGGACCGCCATTATGGACGTAACCCAGCGAATTACCGGTATCGTCTCATTGTTGGCAATTAAATCTGCTAGCAATGAAACGAAATTAGCGAATCTCGAGCGCCGGGTGGGGGGTGTCGCCGTTCAACAGCCGGGCTTGACGTACGCGGACAAGCTTAGGCTTCGCTTACCACCTGGATCAGCCCCGTGTCCGGTGTCCGCTGAGGCGCGCGTATCTAGGCCGTGTGTTATTGCGTATCCTACTACGGAACGTTCAGCGGACTATGCAACTTCGTCAGCTACAAAAGAAGCTCTCATGAAGGCTATTAAACCTAGCGACGAAGGTTTTCAAATTGTAGGCGTCAAAAAAACCGCAAAGGCAGGCGTCGTGTTGCGGGTCGCAAATGAACGGCAGCTTAAAAAACTAGAAGCAGTAAACGCCATTAAATCTGTAGGCTTACGCTTAGAAAAGCCGAAAGGCCGAAGGCCCCGTATAATTGTAAAAGACGTGCCCGGTTCTATGGAGGATCGTACCTTCCTAACAGCTTTATATCGTCAGAATATCAAGGACGAATTAAAATTAAGCGAAAGCGATTTTTTAAAAACGACCAAACTTGTCAGGCATCGTAAACTGGAAAACGGACGTCAATGGATAGGCTTAGAATTAGAGACAGAGGTTAGGAAACACTTGGCTAGCACAAAAGATAAATTATATATAGACTGGGCCACATGTAGGTTTATAGACGACTTAGAAGTAGTTCGTTGCTTAAACTGTCAACAATTCGGTCATGTTCAAAAATTTTGCACTATTAAAACTCCTACGTGTGCTAATTGCGCGGCCAGCCACGATACAAGGGCTTGCCCGGATAAGGACACACCAGATTTTAAACCGAAATGCGCACAATGCAGCCGGTACAAAAAACCATGTGACCATCGATGTGGATCACAAGACTGCTCCACATATAAACTTAAATTAGAGCAGCTAATCCTAAATACTAATTACTGAATAGCTTATACAGTAGTAGCTGTAGTACCTTTTTAATAAAATGGATAATATCTCAATAGGCCAGTTAAATCTTCATAATGATAAAATAGCCACGTCAGAATTAGATCGCTTAGTTTTGGAACAAAAGTTAGACATTGTCCTTATACAAGAGCAATATCAAAGCGCTCAATTGCGGAATTATGTAGTACAACTAGATGGCCGGTCGCGGGCTGGGATATATGTTGCGAGTTCTAATTTTACGGTAACATCTTTGCGTAACCTTATGACGTCACACTGCGCCGTTGCTGAGATCTCATCCTCTACCTGTAGGGTTTACATAGTGAGCTGTTATTTTCAATTTTCACATCCTATTGATCCTCATCTACATCATTTACGTTTCGTTTTGCGGTCCCTCATAGGACACAAAATTATCATTGGCGCTGATGTCAATGCTTCTTCTACTTTATGGTATGGCAAATTGCGTGCAGCTGACATGGCTCGTCGCTGTGCGGTTGAAGATTTTATTGCGGAAATGAATCTTACTATCCACAATACCCCTGATGCACCACCAACTTTTTGCAGCCCAATGGGTGAGTCTTCTATTGACGTGACGCTTACGCGCGGCGACGTCTCGATATCTGGATGGCGTGTCCTACCGGACGCATCCTGTAGTGATCACCGCTTAATCGTGTACGAATTCATACCAATGGTTGCACAATATCCACAAAGAACTCCTTACAATTTTAGGTATAAAACTAAAGGGGCAAATTGGGCTTTATTTGGTTCACTCTTTGCAGTACATGCCAAAGACTTCAGTCGCAGTGGTCTATCAGCTGAGGAAAGCGCAAACATATTATCAGATACTTTCACATATTGTGCTGATGTTTGTATCGGCCGTGGATCTATCACTAACACTCGTAGATGTGATTGGTGGAATTATAAATTAGTCGAATTACGTAGAATCTATATGAAAAACTAAAACTAAACTAAACTAAAACTAAAAAACTAAATGACATTAAAAAGCGTAACGTAACAGGAGATATTTACAATAATGCTCTTATTGCTCTTAGAGTTGCCAGGTCTCATTATAGAGCTGCTGTGGAGAAATCAAAGGGAAATTTAATACGTAAACTTGTTGATAAACTCGATAGAGAGGGTCCCTGGTCACCTTTGTATCATGAATTTAAAGCAAATAGATCAATCGACCTTGCATACGTACAGAACATCAAAATTAATAATAGTTATACTACAGGAGTAGAACAAACCACAGAATATCTTTTAGAATCACTTGTGCCTGACGATCGGCCGGAGGATGACACGGATTATCACCGACAAATTAGGCAGTGGGCTATTGAACCACCATTGTCTCCAATGTCTGACTTACCATCTTCAGACGAATTCCTCAGTATTGTTAGGTCATTGCCACTAAATAAGGCTTCGGGCGACGATAAAATATCAAACAAAATGATAAAAGAAGCTTGTAAACTTTCGGGTGATACGGTTTTAACAGTTTTTAAACGTTGCATTGCGGAAGGAGTATTTCCTAGTGTTTGGCGGTGCGGTAATATTCGAATAATACCAAAAAGCGGCGATAAGCCGCCGGACGATCCTAAATCCTATCGACCCATAACACTGTTACCATCGCTGGGAAAGCTTTTAGAGCGTCTTGTAGTACCACGACTTCTACCGGGTGGAGTTAAATTTCATGATAGACAATTCGGCTTTACGTTGGGAAAATCGACAACTGATGCGGTTATATCTGTAAGGAAAACTGTCACCGAGTCAAGTTTTCAATACGTTTTAGGCATCTTCTTAGATATATCTGGCGCCACCACGCCTTTGACAATGCGTGGTGGCCCATGCTATTGCTAAAATTAAAATTAAGAGGTTGCTTTAAAAATATTTATTCCCTTATCTCCTCGTACTTCTTACAAGGTACTACTAAATTGAGACTTGGGCATCATTCTGTGTCGAAGGCGCTTACGATGGGGTGTCCTCAAGGGTCAGTGCTAGGACCATACTTGTGGAACATAGGCTTCGACGATTTTCTGGCAATGCCTGTGCCGTCCGGATGTACCCTGAATGCGTACGCGGACGACGGTTTGTTATTGATAGAGTCGGATACTAGAACGGGGCTTGAGAGGCTGGCCAGTGAATGTTTGGACTTAATATCTCGGTGGGGTGGGCGTAATCGGTTGACGTTTGCACCAAACAAAACCTTCCAGCTACTTCTGAAAGGTAACCTCAAATCACCGCCTTGTATTAAATTTGAAAATATTACTATTAAAAATAAAACCTCGGTTTGTTATTTAGGATTGGTTTTAGAAAGAAATTTTTCATTTATTGAACATATTAGAACAGTTAATGAAAAGTCTAAAAAGAGTTTCTTTGCACTGACGAGGATATCAACTGCGACATGGGGTCTGTCATATATTACACTAAAGATCATATATGGAGCTACTTATTTGGGTTCTATTTGCTATGGTGCTCCTGTATGGGCAGATAGGGCGACTGTAGGTGCTGTCCGTCGCAAACTGTTACAAGGCCAACGACCTGCATTGATTTTCTTGTGCAAGGCATATAGGACGGTTAGCACTGAGGCTTTACCGGTGTTGGCGGGTGTTCTTCCGGTCGATCTCGAGGTGCAAAGACGTGCAGCCATGTACTATTCCACACTACAAAACATGGAATGCGATTTTTTGGGCATACGAGACCGCGGTAAAATCATAAGATTGTTTCAACAAAAAACCAATGTCTATAACGACCTCTTGGATGAATGGCAGAAACGATGGGACGAATCATCTAAGGGGCGCCACCTTTACCAGTTCTTTCCATCTGTTCGCGAAAGGTTGTCAAGGACATGGCTCGAGGTAGATCACTGTGTCGCTCAATTTCTTACAGGCCACGGTAACTTTAAGAGCAAACTATACTCATTTAAATTAGTCGATTCACCATTGTGTCAATGCTCAACACCTGATTCTAGCTGTGAACAGTCGGCTCATCATATCCTCTGGGAATGTAGTCTTTGGTACAATGAACGTAACATGATGCTAAATAGCTTACAAATGACGTCTGGGGTAGTATATTATGGGGATCTTGTGTCAACTGCGGTGAATTTCCGTGCGTTTAAGCGATTCTGCCATACATACTATAGAAATCAAATATAGCTCACTTAGGACCCATAATATTTTTATCCGTGGTGCTTCCCGGTTTGAAAAAGGCGTCTGCCTATTTTGACTCCATTTTGTCTCCCGCTTTGCTAAGGAGGGAAGTGGACTTATTATATTTCCAACTCCTCCAGTTTTCTTCTGATTAATTTCGTTGCGGGTTCCAAGACAGTTAAATTTTTCCTGGGACTTCCCGAGTGTCATAACTCGGTGTTTTCGTGGGTCACCGCTGTTGATCCTGGTGTACAGGAGTTACAGTGGTGGGCGTGTGGGCGGGATTAGTCCAAAGAGTCATATCAAATCATCCTCTAATCCGTAGATTAGAGGATGAGTTTAATATTAAACGTACGTATAGACCTTAATTTGTATTCTTGATGATGAAATTTGATGAAATAGTTCAACTTGCTACTTACCTACGATTGTTTGCACTAAAAACTGAAAAATAAAAACTTTTTATAAAAACAAAAAACCGACTTCCAAAAAACATCCAACGAAAACTCTCTGCCAAAAAAACACTTAAAAGCGTAAAATAAACTGGTTCTTCATAAATTGCCTATACCTAATTCTTTATTCATTTAAATAATAAAATTATAATGAGTGCTAGGTACCTAAAATCTTTTTGAAGTCGGTGCTAAGCCAGAATACAAACGAACAATTACAAAAGTTTAAGCGATAGTCACTTGGCACCGACTTCAAAAAGATTTTAGGTACCTAGCACCCATTATAATTTTATTATTTAAATGAATAAAGAATTAGGTATAGGCAATTTATGAAGAACCAGTTTATTTTACGCTTTTAAGTGTTTTTTGGCAGAGAGTTCTCGTTGGATGTTTTTTGGAAGTCGGTTTTTTTATATATTTTTAATTATTGTTTTTTATTTAATATTTGTCAGTGATGTATTACGACGACATGACATTTTTATTATTATAAAAATTTGTACGCCAGCTATGGCAAAACATGTTATTAAGTACTGAACTATATTGTATACTATGACATCTTGATAACACATGTTTTATGCAAATAAACTTATCTTATCTTAAAACCACTAACAAATATACAATACAATTTGCCTTCCGACCGTCGAACCTTCAAGAAAAGAGCGTACTCCTTTTTAAAAGGCAGGCAACGCACTTGTGATGCCTCTGGTGTTCCGAGTGTCCATGGGCGGCGGTAATCGCTTACCATCAGGCGATACGTCTGCTCGTTTGCCCCTATTCAATAAAAAACACAGCGTACTCTCAATATAGCAGATAAAAGATTTAACCTCATTCTATTTCTCTGCTTGTTTTTTAATATATTAATACTGCTAAATAGTCTCTCAACATTTTTTGTATAACCTAAAAGTAACCAAGAGATGAATAATCACCTGAAACATTACAAAAGTAACCTTCTGGCAACACTGGCAGAACCGCCCGCGGTTTCGCGGTTTTTCCCGCTAGCCATTCTGTAGGAGTTCGCGGTTTCAAAATCAGTCGCGGTAAAAAACCGCCAGTGCGGCCGCTTCCATTCATTTCTTTTGCCACAAAATCAAACAGCTGCGGTTTAGCCGTAGTGCGGCCTCGGCCTTATGCCATCATCGTTGAGTATCGGTTTTTTGCTCTACTTGAGCGCGTCACTAATGCCAAAGACAATAATGAAATTTTGAAAGGAAACCCTATTTATTTGTCTATGATATGCGTATTGGGTCGATTATGTCATGGCGGGTTAGATGTTTTCGGCAGTTGATTTTTAATGAATTTGTTCTGAACTACGCCGTCAATGATCTCGTTTCAATCGCTGTCGTTTATAAATAAGCTTATTTGTATAATAGTGATCTTTTTATAAACAATTCAAATGCTGAAACGGTTGCAAATGGGCCTTCGCGCGTTCATGCTGCTCGCATCTAAAGTATGGAGTTGTTTTTGTTATATGTTTAAGAAGCAATATCGAGCGGTAAATATAAATATTACTTTATGCGTAACTTTTTAATCATAAGTTTTTACGCATAGAAGAAAATTCACGTGGCATTTGGTTTTCAGTTGGCTCAATATCAATCCGTCAAATATGAGATGTATCCACTTTCCCCAGTATCTAGACACAGGCTGAGTGAGTATTATTTATCTAGTTTTTTATCGATAACGTTTATAAGATTATACGGCATGATTTGCGACTGTATCCTTCATAATTTGTATGTAAATATTATCATTACATATGCATACACTTGCTTATTTTTCGTAATATTAAAATGTAAACAATGTGTGTATAAGATTGAAATTATGAAGAATATAATAAACTAATGCTATGTTCATCATTAACCGTCATGCTGTCTAGCAGATACTTATAAGAATTTATTAAATTTAAGTTTCAATTAGCCTTCAAAAATACTTAGATATTGTTCACAACCATTGAATTCTTATTTATTTACAAGTTACTACAGGAAATAATTTAACAATCGTAGCTAATGTCTGATTTGTACTTATATACTGTTAAACTTACATTATTTAGTCTATATATCTTAAAGTGAATGTGAAATCTACACCTAAGTGGCAACAAAAAACATAATGAAACTAAAGTGATAAGTTTTATTCAAGTATGAAAAATTAACTAAAATGTCTTGTAAAAAAAAAAATTATGACTAAAATACATTTATTGAACATTTTGTGTGGTATTGAGATGATTTTCCCAAGTTCATTTGATGGCCTAATCTAGTTAGCAAAGGTCGAACAAATCCACTTTAAAAAAACACTTCACTTTCACAGAAAGTACATTTTGCAGTTACTGATGAAGATGGTAAAGGTTGGAATATATAAAGTTATCCTGTAAATAGTGGAATTTTGTGTGGAAATGTGGTAAAATACTCCAGAAGTCAATGGGAGCTTGCAATTTTCACTGATGCTTAAATTTTGTTTTGAAGTTGTGAATGTGTGTAATGTCCAACTAGTTGGTCGCCAGTTGCATATGCTCACTGCTAGACCAACAAGATTGATTTCCATGCAGACCATGTGTCATACGAGAGCCCAAGGTATCTTATATGAGAATGAACTATGTCAGTTTAAGCGCCTGACTTATACAATAACTAGATTTATTGTGTCTCATTAGGCGGGTCCACACAGAGCGAGCCGCCTCGCGAGGCTGCTTGCTCCATGTGGACAGGCAAGGGCGCGAGCTGCCGTGGGCAAGCGCGAGCGACCGAGCCATCCAGTGTCGGTCTATTGTTTTGATCAGGCGCCGGAGATAGGCAGGTCCGGTTTGTGTGGACCCACCTATTGTCATGGAACTCGACCACATTAAATAAACGAATATAAGATGAGAAATTTGAGCTTATTCCCAATGGCCAACAATGTAGGTTGTTGGGACTTTTTTTTTTTAAAGACAACTCCCGCACTAGGAATAAATCCTGTGTCCTGGGGGACTTTACAAACATGCATGAAACTGACACAAAGAACACAATTGTACATCTGTTCAGGGTGGCCCCAGTTTTAGTGTTGCCCAAGCCAGATATTTATACTGCTTTGAATGAAATATGCTATCCACTTTCAGGCTTGATACTGATACTTGCTCAGTATCCGGTATCTGACAGACAAACCCTTGATACAGGATAGTAGTCTCATTTCCACTATGCGTGCGTATAATGCGTCCTATATGCGTCCAAACTAGAGGCTCTAAAACGCATTAACTTGAACGTAAATCTATCCATGGGAGAGCCATGTTTCGGTATAAACGGGCCAATGTAACCCATTTTTACGTGTAGAAAACCTCTGGGCCCGTCACCTAACCTGGATTTTTCACCAATGCCTTCGGCAACCACGCAGTGTGCAACTGTGCACCAGACATACTAGGGGTCCGTTCAGTCACTTCTATTACTGGCGCATTTTAAGTACAAGTTGTAATGAAACTTAGAAATATGTTTTTAATCTTTTGGGCAAATTTCATTCTTTATCTACTAAGGTAGCAAACACTGATAGTGAGTTGCTTCTGTTGCCGATAAACATTGGTTTTAAAACAAAAGTACCTAAAACTAAACAAATCTATAGTTTTGCGATTAAAAGATTCGTTACCTACCACTTGCCTTTTGAATCGCATAATGAGATAAAGTAAAATGTACAATTTATTTTTCTACACTTTTAGAGACAAAAGTTTTGTTTGACAGATGTTTGTTACTCAACACATCACAGAACTGGTAAACGAATCTTAAAATAATAAGTATAGTTTGAAAAACTAAAAAATACGCTAAAAAGTCGGAGATATCACATTTTTCAGGATAAAAAGTCTTTATGCTAACATACGGATCGTTTGAAGCAACCGCACGATCCTAGCGCGATCTCCATCCTTCGATATTCTGGCCGACATGGATAATGGCCTACGACCAAAGTCGTTCTGTCTCTGGATGGCGAAGAGACAACGCCGTATCATGAGCCCGGAATGCTGCGGCGGAACGCATACATGCAAGCTATGCGGGCTTGGCAGGCACGGCTCGAAATTCATGGCTGTGCTAGCCAACGTTCTGTCGGAGCCGTTCTGCCGATCTTGGAAGCGTGGGTAGAGACCGACTGTGTTACCTATCGATTGACTCAGATACTCACCGAACCGAGTACGGCTGCTTTGGTGAGTGAGTATCTGAATCGGATACGACGGGAGATCCCGCTCGAAGGAGGCGCGAAGCGGCGCAGTAGAGGTCGCTAGCTCCCCAATCGTAGTCTCTGCGCCCACATCTTGGGGAATGTGACCACTGCAAACGACTCCAGAAGCCGCTGATGCGTTCCTGGTAGTGCTCCTGGGCCGCCGCGGGTTTAGGGGTGGGTACTAATAAATTATCCGTAGGTTTTCTATAAAGTAACCGTTCTATAATTATATGCTTAGTTTAAATCTAAATAACTCTGTATAATAATATTATGTATATTACAAAATACTGTGTAATATACATAATATTAAGGAAAATGTTATATTTGTACGATGAACACGTAAACAATAGACATAACGATTGCATAGCATTTAATATAGAATGAAATATTTAGCTATTTACTATATTTAGAATCACCGATATAATTAATCGCTGTAGTATAGTTTATTGAACTCGGAGCCTGATTATGAGAACAACTGGAAGGATCTTAGATTGTGTGAAGTCTGTTTTTGATTGAAAGCGCTAATCTCAGGAAAAACTGGTCTGTTCAGAAAAAAGATTTCACTGCGACCACTTCTTTACGCTGCGAGCAAAAAAAGCGGAGTATCAGTGAAAAATGTTGCAAAAACGTAGAAAGTTATTCATTAATCAAGGTGACCAAACCCGATGGGGTACAAAACAGTTTAATTATGAACTTTTCTTAGACAAAAATTAATGCTTTTACAAGTAAAGTTTAAAAAAAATAAAACAACCGACTTCAAGGTTCGAAACAACGACTCGATTTCTCTTGGATGCCGTCATCAGATCTTAGTGTCCTTATCATGGTACCACCGTTGGGATATCTCCTTTCCATTAAAATAAGAATCATCAAAATCGGTTTATGAACGACGAAGTTATTCACGAACACACATAAAAAAAACGGTCTAATTGAGAACCTCCTCCTCTTTGAAGTCGGTTAAAAATAGGGCACAATAGATATCTGCTTGAAATGAAGCCCGAACACCTATTGTCTTAGCGAAGACAGTCGTTAGCCAGTGTTATGGTAATGTTTAATACTGTCCAACAGTGGGGTTAAAAGAGTTCAATATAGGTAGGGCAACGAGTTTATGTCAACGTTATCTCGCAAGCGTGTATAGGCCGCGAGAACCGCTTATCATTATCCTTACTAATAATATGAATGCGAAAATTAATAGTCTCAATATTTATCATCAAGGGTCATACATTATTTTGATAAAGAGAGTATTAATCAAGTCTCTACCTATGGTTGCTAATATTACGATATATTATTGTCGACTGCCTCTGTGGCGCAGTGGTAGCGTATGCGACTGTTGTGCTTGAGGTCTCGGGTTCGATTCCCAGGTCGGACCAAATGTTTGTATGATCTGCAAATATTTGTTTCGGAGTTTGGGTGTTTTCTATGTATAATATGTAAGTATAGCAAAAAAAAGTATATATGTATTTATATCAGTTGTCTAGTACCCATACCCATAACACAAGCTCTGCTTAGCTGGGGACTAGATGGCGTTGTGTGTTAGATGTCTAAAATATTTATTTATAAAGCTGGAGAGTTTGTTTGGTTTAACGCGCTAATGTCAGGAAGTACTGGTCCGATTTGAAAAATTCTTTCAGTGTTTGATAGCTCAGTTATTAAGGACGGCTATAATATGTATCATTAATACTACTACAAAAATTTAAATTATTCCTTTTGAAAGCTTTCATCGCTTGCGCTGCGTAAACGGTTAAAGCTTCACAAAAACAATGTATGAAAGAATTGTTCCCCTGTAAAAGTTCAAAAAGAAGTCCGAGATTGCATAATTATTAAAGTTTTCGTGTAAAGCTACACCACGCCTTAGGGCCTTATCACACTAGCGGATTGCGAGCGTCCTCAAAGTGAAGCGGGCGCGAAACGAACACACTGCGCATGCGCAGCGAATTCGTTGCAGATGCACAACAAGATTAACCTATGTCAAAGATAGGAATAAAAAAATCTGGAGTGACTCCGTTGCATCTACTTCTAAAGAATACCTATATTCGCCTTTGCTATCATTTTTAGAGTTCCGTGCCAAAGGCAAAAAACAGAACCCTTATAGATTCGTCATGTCTGTCTGTCGGTCTGTCTGTCTGTCCGTCCGTATGTCACAGCCACTTTTCTCCGGAACTATAAGGACTATAATGTTGAAACTTGGTAAGTAGATGTATTCTAGGAACCGCATTAAGATTTTCACACAAAAATAGAAAAAAAAACAATATCTTTTGGGGGTCCCCATACTTGGAACTGAAACTCAAAAAATTTTTTTTCATCAAACCCAACCGTGTGGGGTATCTATGGATGGGTCTTTAAAAATGATATTGAGGTCTCTAATATCATTTTTTTCTAAACTGAATAGTTTGCGCGAGAGACACTTCCAAAGTGGTAAAATGTGTGCCCCCCCCCCCCCCCCGCCCCTGTAACTTCTAAAATAAGAGAATGATAAAACTAAAAAAAATATATGATGTACATTACCATGCAAACTTCCACCGAAAATTGGCTTGAACGAAATCTAGTAAGTAGTTTTTTTTTAATACGTCATAAATCGTAAACCGCAAAAAAATTACACTATTATTAAAATATCGATCAAAGTTACAACGAACTACAAGAACTTTTATATTATGTTACTTGCTGCTTCGGAACCCTTCATGGGCGAGTCCGACTCGCACTTGGTCTCTTTTTTTTAATACTACTAAGCGGACTCGTCCTTCGAAAACCCAGCTACCACCGCGACGTCCTCGCTGTGCAGTCGCGGCGCGTTGGCGACGCATTCGCCCACCCCGCCCTGCAGCCGCTCCCAAACCGCTAGTATGATAAAGCCCTTAGTGTAGTCCGCACTGTTTGCTGCCAGCTAATGATGATTTTCTCTATAATTACAGGTTTAGTAAAAAGAAAAATGCTGGTATTAGATTTAGATGAGACACTCATCCATTCACACCACGACGCAATGTTACGTCCGACGGTGAAGCCCGGGACGCCGCCCGACTTCGTGCTCAAAGTGACGATAGACAAACACCCTGTGCGATTCTTTGTGCATAAAAGGCCGCATGTTGATTACTTTCTGGATATAGTAAGTACCTTTTTTTTTCTTTTTTATCGACTAGTGGTGCAAACGAGCAGACGTATCGCCTGATGGTTAGCGATTACCGCCGCCCATGGACACTCGCAACACCAGAGGCGTCATAAGTGCGTTGCCGGCCTTTGGGGGATGGGCCTCCGGTATCCTCACTCTCAGAAGCTATTTCACACCGGTTTTCTGTGAGGCCGTGGTATCACTCCGTCGATGCCGAAGCGTGGCTCTCCCACGGTTTTTGTTTGAATTCTACTAATAGTCCAAGATCCCAGTCAGCCCAGGCTTACGTCATTTTAGGATCGGTAGTCTTACATATACTCAGAAAGGAATAGATACTCGCTAAGCTGAAAGAACGGACCCGCCGTTTTACAGTTAGCAGATATCAAAGGTGGATAAAAACCATTAAGCACCTACAAAATGATCAAATAAAAGTATTTACAACCGGTAGATTGAAACGTTTTGCTTGAAACGCGCGCGAGACATATCGTTAGCGAGTATTATTATAATAATAAAAGTTTAATAAATGTAAACAATGAGATGTTTCCTAACTCTACATCAAACCACATGTGACGTATGCTAGCCACATGTTCACATTACAGGCTAGTGTGAACGGTAATTTATATTGAGTGATATAATTACATAAAAAACGCTCTTATTCTTAGCCACAAAAATGTTTATTTACTACTAGCGCGTTGTACTCAGTAAAGCGATATAACTTTTTTATTTGTCTACTGATTGAAATCACACAAACCCTAACCGTTAAATGAAGTTTATCACAGTACATAAGAAAAAACCATGTGGACCATTAAAAGCTATCCATGACAAAATTGGTTCATCATCAACAACCCATAATGTCCCATTGCTGGGCTCGGGTCTCCTCTCAGGACAGGGTTAAGGCCATACGTCCCCACGCTGGCTGAGTGCAGATTGGGGCTTGGCAAGACAACGTTGTGGCTACGTAATCTTACTGTTGGATGTTTTTAAGCCGCCCAAAGGCCTATAACTAAACTTACGACTGTTATCCTATAATAACAACCGGGACCGACTGCTTAACGTGACCACCGAATGCTAACGTAAAATCGCTCCATTGAGTAATTACTGTGCAAAAATTATCATTATGTTCATTGTCCATTTCCTGATTATTGTCACTTGAATGTCAGCTGATGAGCTACTTTGATAATTTAAGAGGCCGTCGGAAACGTGCTTTGATAAGTCATTTGTCGAGTTTATGCCGTTCCATTGTTTTCTTTTTAACCGAATCAAAAACAAGGTTATCAATTCTACATAAACATATTATGTAATTTTTTTGTTGTAGGGCATCACTATTATTACGGCCGTATGATCTCAAAATAGACAGAGCATGTGCTATAACCAGACTGTTTATAAACATAATTATGTATATGTCACCGTAAGATTGTAAAAACCGTTAGATTATAATCTATCTAGCGAGATTGTTAGCGATAGATTATAATCTAACTAAATATAATACGTTAAATTGTAAGCAGTAGGTATGTTACGGTTCACAAATTTTCGACAGTTTACAATCTCGCGAGATATATTACAATCAACTGTTTTGACAATCTGACGTTAACATATATAATATTATCATCACCATCTATAATAGTCCACTACTGGACATAGCCCTCTCTTTAGAAAGGGAGCTTTAGCCTGCTATACCACACTGGCCAGACATATATCCATATAAAAAAAATGAATCACCGTAATTTATGTACGCTCATAACTTCCGTTCGTCTGCACCAAATTGGATGATTATTTTTAGGGTTCCGTACCCAAAAGATAAAACGGGACCCTATTACTTTTGCTCAACAATCTTTTACATATAAAGGTCCCTATCTATATCGCAAATTATTTAAAATTAACAACGAAATTATAAACCTGACATCACGTCGTCTTAAAAACACTATCCAGAAATGGCTAATGCAAAAAAACTATGTCGATACTGAAAACCTGCTAAACACTGGTATTTAACATCAGTCGAACATCACATCATCGAAATACATACAGTACACATTTACTAATATACAGGGTATACACGAACTCAGACCTACGCACACCTACATTCATAATATACACCACACACATACACACACACACACGCATGCACACACTCACACACACACACACGCGCGTAAATACTTACACATACTATTCTGTATATATTTATAATTTTCTTTGCTTTTCTTTATCACTTAGTATTATCTTGTTTTTTTTGTATCCTTTTCTTTGGATTTGATCACATCTATATAAATACATATATTTTTTATTATAACCATTTAAAGCTTACGGAAGGGACTGGTCCCCATGACACAGAGAATCCTAGTGTGGGGACCAGAGATATCTTTGGTTCAATAGTTATATTTACCTACTGATAAATTATGTAGATTATTTTGTAAACAAACTTTTGTATAAATAAAGATTATTATTATTTTTACTAAGACTCCGCTGTCTGTCCGTCAGTAACCAGGCTGTATCTCATGAACCGTGATAGACAGTTGAAATTTTCACAGATGATGATGACGGATACTTAAGTAATGCGAAGTTTTTTTTTAAGATCTTCTCTTTTATAAGCAGAATCCTAGAGTGGTGGTCACCATACTCATTGCGAATGCAGACAATGCAGCAATGTAGCATGGTGACCCACAACATGGCGACCTAGTAATGCTTCTGCATCATTGGGCCTCCGGTCTCGTACTCACCAATGAAATACGACAGCACGAAATATATCATTGTCTCATTTTACGTTGATTTTCTGTGCGAGGTATATACTAATAATGTTTAAATATTTATTTCAGGTTTCACAATGGTATGAGTTGGTAGTGTTCACAGCATCAATGGAGATATATGGTGCAGCAGTAGCCGATAAACTGGACAATGGCAGAGGTATACTGCGACGGAGATTTTACAGGTAACACATAAAAACTTGCACAAAGTATATATGTCACCGTAAGATTGTAAAAACCGTTAGATTATAATCTACCTAGCGAGATTGCAAACTATCGATAGATTGTCAACTGTGATTTACTGCGGGTGTCATATTGTCAACTGTCCCTGATTGGTCTGTTTTACAGTAGGCCGTTCAATGGCCATATAGTTAGGTTAGGTTTGAATTTCTTAAATTAATCACAAATTAATTTTACTGTCACAACAATTTTACATAGCTAATTCTAAAGCTGTGAGGTATTTTCAACATGAAATCAATTTATAATCAAAAAATACTTTACATTCGGCAACAAAGACGAATTAACAAACAAATATGGCGGCGCGGGACGTGTTCAACCAATCAGCGCGTGACTTGCGATTCGTCGATACCATTTCATCTTCTTTCGACTGTTTGCAATCTCGCGAGATAGATTACAATCTTACGGTCACTTATACATAAAGCATAATGATGGATTGAGAATACTGAGTGTCAGTGTGTTTCTGTGTTGGGTAGATCTTTTTTTAATATGGGCCTGCCAAAGTGAGTCTACTTTGTCTGATGGAAATTATAAGTAGAATAGGCATGATGCCCGTGACCAAGAACCAATAAAATTATGTATTTATGTGATGAAATGGGGTTCACAGAGTAAAAAATTGTATTAATTTTCATATTTAGAACGAGATTAATAGTTAATTAGCAAAATTAAATCTACAAAATATAGCAATCCGCCATGTTAAGTTGAACACCAATCAGAGCGAGTTACGTCACGTTTCTGTAAATGTCATTTTGTTTGGATATATCGACGATCACTTTACTGTTTTTAAGTGCTATAATTCACACTGGCTGACAAATGGTGAAGGAGACGCCATTTTAAACTTAAAATATAAATCGCATTTTTTTTCTACTAAAACTTTATTTTTGTAGAAATGTGATTGTTTTTGACAATAGGAGATACTTCCGACCTTCATAAATCAGTTTTTTCAAATTTAGGCATCATGTCTATTCAAGAGTAGATGTCACCATACTCATTGCGCATGCAGACAATGCAAAAAAGCAGCATGTTGACCCACACTATGGCGGCCTATTCAAATGCTTCTGTATCATTGGTCCTTTGTAGTCTCTGCTTACCCCTTTGGGTAAATTCTACCTCTACAATAGTACAAATAATGCGAGAAAATAATAGTTTGTTAACTTGTTCACAGACAACATTGCACAGCAGAAAACGGTTCCTATACTAAAAACTTGTCGTCTATATGCGACGACCTTAACAGAGTGTTCATATTGGACAACTCACCCGGCGCGTATCGGGACTTTCCAGGTAAGACGTTTAAAAAAGTATATTTAGTACATTGGTAGGGATTTAAAATTTCTTAAAAAAAAGGCTAATTAAAAAAAAACTAAATTTAGGGTGCATGGTGCAATTTCTTAATTAATAGGCATATCCAGTTATAATGAACATAATGTGTGCATTTGCAGATAACGCGATACCAATAAAGTCGTGGTTCTCGGACCCGTTGGACGTGGCGCTGCTGAACCTGCTGCCCGTGCTGGACGCGCTGCGCTTCACGCACGACGTGCGCTCCGTGCTCTCGCGCAACCTGCACCTGCACCGCCTGTAGTAGCTACTAAACTGGTATGTCTCTTACTCTCCCTTTCTCTCTCTTTCTCTCTCTCTCTCTCTCTCTCTCTCTCTCTCCGCCCCCTCACCCCCCCTCCCTCTCTCTTCCTTTCTCTCTTTTTGTTCAGTCGAATATTTGTATTTTTATTGAGACAACGCTCGATAGATGGCGTTGTTCCATTTTGCTGAATCGCGGTGTTAAGATTCTCCGGTAGTTTATCAGACTCTAAAGAAATATATTATATTTTGTGTTCGCGTCCAAACGGTTGTTTTATTTATCAAAAGTAAACAGAGCCTCGAAGCTAACTCGCGTGCGTTTATATTGTCATACGCGTTCCACCATGTGGTAGTTAAATTTGATATACTAAGGGTGAAATCTAAGTTAAGTTTTATTTCATCAAATTGATAGTCACGGTGAGCGAGTTCCGCGTTGCTAGAGGCTAGGCTCTCTGAATCTTGTTAATTTATTTTGCTATCAACTCGATAGCAACGGTGACCGCGTTCAGCGAAATGTTTACCAATCCCAACGTCAAACGCTCCTTCAATTTTATTAATTACCTAATCTTAGACGTGTTCATCCTTAAAAATGCCATCTTATTTTACATTCATTATTAATTATTAATACTACTTAAAAAATGTATCGAGACTATTTGCTTATTTTTTTATTCTTAAAATTTACCATGTATTTTTCTATTATTTTCAGATTAGGAAAGAAACGGCTTTTGTACAAAATATGGAAGCTACAGGCCTCCTGAACTTATTTATTATTTTTTCACTCGTTAGGTGGTTCAGCTTCTATTCATATAGATTTAACATAGTTGAATTCTTTTTTAAGTTTGTTTTACGTAAATAAAAGTGATTATCCCGGGATAATGGACACACATATGTGTACGTTTGTTAGTTACCTACGTGAGTAGGGCGGAAGCGTTTTAAAAACGCACTTTTTGTGTTATGTAAAATAGGTAAGTGCAAGAATGAAATGGGTGGGGCCTCACTGCGAGCTACGGACACGCGTTTTTAATCGGGTTCGGTGTTAGTGTCTCACCTTGCTTTATATGTGTTCAAATCTTCTAGAAACTTCAACAAAATTGTTCTGTTGTAGGGTTAAAATTGTAAAATCAAGTATTTTGTATTGTTCGTCATCTATTGAGTTTTCCATGACATGTCTTATGTTATACATTGTTTAGTCTCTCTTTAGTCCCAATTGATCTAGCGGAATATGTGTATTTATTTTATGTGTTCATTTTAGTAAAGAATTCAAAATACTTTACTAACGATATATTTGAAACCGAAAATGTGTAAATTCTCTGTTATTACTTTTCAAATTGGTGCAAAAATCGTCAAAGCACTTAGGGTCGTAATAACCTTATTCTCTAGCTCACAGTGAGACCACATTTGGTTGTTGTTTCCCTTTCGCTATTAAAGCAAAAAGCGAGATAGCAACAACATTCAACATTGCTGCACTAGGGCTGTCTCGAAATCTGGTCAATTTTTATTTTATATCTAGAATATTAATATGTATTGTATACTTAGGTCCAGTTGTTGAAATTTATGAAAAACTAATAATTGTGTTGTGAGTTTTGATAGCAAAATTTTAGTATATCCCTTATTGGATATCTATCTTTATTTGTTGTTTGTACTATTGTCTATGCCAAGTGAAATTAGACTTTGTATTGTTAAAAATTCAGTATAAAATAAACTTGTTTCTTGACAGCCCTGGCCTCATATCCTCGTTTAGAGTTATTTGCTAGGTGCTCGTAGAAATGGCTGTAACGGCGATACGTTATAATGTATATTATGTACAAAATCTCTTGTATGTAAAACGATTTATTGCAATACTGAATTTGGTCGATCGGATAAACCTTTCTCAAAATAACTAATAAGTTTAAAACTTTGTTTAAAAATACCTTTTGTTTGTTCTGTTACCTGAAAACGATTCGAAATGGACCCAGTGTTAACCCATTTTAATACATAAAAAGTCGTTTTAATCGTCAAAAAATAAAATTTATATTTGGATATTGTGAGAAAGGAGTATTCAGGCCACTACCCGAACTATACCAGTGATAAGTGCGTCAAATAAAACAGTACTTAATAACAATAAACATAAAGTGTATTTTTTTCTACCACGTCATAGCCATATCTAAGAGTCACCCATCTTCATGGCCCACCAAAATCAAAACTTACAATTGGTAACATTCTAATTCTATCCGCCTCACTTTTGTTTAACAAATAAATACGAAATTGGTAGTAATGAATATAATTTTTACATTGGCAACACTGCTTTTAGGCGGGTATCACAATTATTTAACGAAATAGAAATCAGTTCTTAATGCGATATGTAAAATGGATATTTTTTCTACCAAATAAAAGTGGGGTGCAATGCTCAAACAGGACTCAATGATTATCTGTACCTAGATTTTAATAAAAGATAACATTAGTTTAATAACCATAACTTGAGTTTTCATAGTTGATTTAAAATATATAATACTAACAAAGATGTGCAATAATGATTATTAACAATATATTAGGTAATTACCCCTAACATCCTTGATTCTCTCGAGTCTAGCTTCGACGATGTCTTTAACATACTTCATATTTTTAAGCGTTCTAGATCTTTAATTAAAATCACTCTTCCACTTCACCCAATCTTTAGATTTCAGTTCTGATCATCCAAAACCCTTACTTGAGATAAGTCAGTTTCGTCGTTCAAAGATTCCTTACATATAACGTTTATTGGATCTGTCCGAGAGCCATGTTTTATAACAAACTAGCGACCGGCCCGACTTCGCACGGAAATCTTTAAAATTCTCGTATTTCACCTACTTTAATATGCATGTATCACACATATAAACCTTTCTCTTGAATCACTCTAACTGTTGCTGAAAAATGCATTAAAATCCGTTGAGTAGATTAAAAGATCAAAACGAACAGACGGCGGAATGATTTCATTTTGTTCTATATAAAGATGTCTTACCTGGAAAAGCCGGCTAGGTCAGAATGACTATGGCCTTGCAGAAATCCGGTGTTAAATAACTCGTTTATTGATTTTCACCAAATTCGTAAAGTTTTAAGACCCAAATCATTATAAATTTAAGCACATAATTGCAGATGGCTGCACTTTTTAAAAAGAAAGCTTGCAAGGAAGTAATAAAAAAAAAGATAACCTACAGTTAAATAATACAGTGAAAATGCCTCTACTACGCTCACTTTTAATTCTAGTTTCTCGGATTAGCGATAGCAACTATCAGTCTGATCTGAAGACTGAATATATATAGAATTGTAGCATTGTATGTATCTATATGTACGCCATTTTTTTGAACGATAGATCTTTTGGATAGCAGTTGCTAATTATATAATATCTGTACATGAATTGTGCATAATAATGAAAATTAGGGGAAATATTAGTGTTCAATGCTAGACGAGTGTAGAAATTGTATTTTTGTATGAAATTTGTATTTAAGACAACTCGTCATATTTTATAAAAAATATCATGATTTAAAATGAGTTTGTTTTTAAAATTCTTAGTAAAACGACCCCAGTTACACCTTTATACTAAACCTATATATAACGGCTTCGATAAATTAGAATGCAATGTTTAACATTTTCTTTGAGGTGCTTCAAATATGAAAAATCCAAAATTTTAAAGTTTTTAGCGATAAATAATTATTCCATTCAAGTTTTCGCTAAAACAATCAATACATACTACTTGCTTAGTCTATGATATATGTACATAAATATATGTATGTTGTTTTCTAATTTAAAAGTTGGTACAGATAATCACGTGGCCTGCCAGTGGACTAACTAATATTTGTAAATATATGATTCTTTAACGGGCAGTGTGATTTGCCTATTTTTGAACACACAATGATCTCTTAGTTTTAGTTTTGTACTCAGCATCTTGAAAGATCGTTTATAAACGCCCAGTTCACCTAAAGAATATTGTATTCATTTACATGGACCAACACGGGTCTCTGAACGGAGACTAGAAGCGTCTATTCCCGATACAAAATAGTCTGACATTTTTACGGGATAGTCTTCACACATACACATTGTAGACCCACATACAAAAACAGTCGTCTGTCACTCCAAACTCACACATAACAATAAAAACAAAATTCAGAATATCACACACACCTAAATACATTCTGTGTCATAACAGTGTAACGCATAGGCCCATTTGGGCCTATACCTTGACAGAGGGGAACGCCTGCGTATAAATACTCCCTACCGTGTTGCTTTATGTTTATTTACGTCCGAGATTCTTGTAAATTAACATTAATATACACTCTCATATTTAAAAATCGGCAAATCACTAAGTTGCGTTCACACTGAGGTGGTTGCACTCGGTTCGTGATGCAGTGTGAAGCAGCCTAATCTTTTTAAGTCACACGCGCTGTGAGCCTCTCTTAATGACAATAGGGTAGTGTACGTTACATAAACTATCTGGTACAAATATATGCCGAATCAGTTACGATTCGTTTCTGCTGCCTATAAACATTTTTAAGACAAGTTAAATTCTAATTATGAAAATATATTGTTATTGAAAAAGAAACATAATTCGAATTTTGAAATTTAAAAAGAAAACCGTTATACTCTGAAATTGTTTATAGCCGGCAAAAAGTTAGAGTTTTAAAACTTGTTAACTTACTACTTCGAGACTCGGCTAAGTCTTATTAGTTTTACCCATTGTGCCGATTTGTCAATCACTAGACGAATTATAACTAATTAATAACTTTGTACTGATTTTTTTATACAAAAATTGTTTACACTTCGAATGTAATGTATTCCTTTGTAATTCTAATTGTATAATTTATCTAGCGTTTGAACGGTCGGCCCTAAATCGTGTATATGATTAGTTAATATTAAATTGTTTCTATATAGAAATAAAACCTTCTTTTTTAAACCAAATAGTTGAGATAAATAGTTTTTAGTAAAAAAAAAAGAAATAATCTGTTAGGGTTTATTTCTGAAAATGATTTTTGCAAGAAAAAGGAATTATGTAGATGAATTGTATGGTTATTATAAAGTTCAACTTGTGTTTGAGTCAATTACATCGGCCCTTTATCACATAGAACTGAACCGATTTTACCTTAACCAGACTATGGGACGAAAAACATTGATTTTAATCCAATTTTGCGGGTAATTTATAGATATTTTAAAATATAATTCATTCTTTTCCCGTAGTCTATGGTAAGTTCAAGACGAAACTCTAATGTTTTTGCAAAAATCACTTAATTTACTTTATTTCAGAACTGTTACTAAATTATCATTCTATATAAATTTGAAGCGTGTAACGTTTATTTGCTGTAATGATTGCAAGATCTTGATACTTTTTAGTTTATAAGGTTGATTTTTCTTTGACTATAAATGCAGTTTGGAAATTTTTGAACGGCATTACAAGAGGGAACACAGAGTTAATTTTGGTAATAGATGTAATGACAAAAGCTCGTGCGGTAACAGAGTATGTATAACAGAAAATCAATGTGTTGTAACGTAGTAAAGACTGCTCCAGTAACCATACCGTAGCTATGCTTATGGCCAGTTAACCTAAGACTGGGTGCATGGTTTGGGTTTGCCAAGTCATGCCTTTTGTGAATTGAGCACGATCCTGATGGCAATATACTATACTCTTTGCGCTGTAGCATGGTGCGTGGTGGTTTGATTTAATTTACAACAGTTATTAATGATTGAATCAGCTGAAACAGCTGGTACAGCTGAAATACTAACTCATTTGTAAATCGCGGCAACTTTCAAGAATGAAACGAAATGTTACTGAAACTGTCACCATGCTACAGCGCAAAGAGTATAATGTACATATATTTCAAGTCGTAAAAACTTAAGCAATTCAATTCAGAAATTTTCCTGATTTGTATTCATAACGGATAGACGGTTTTACGCCTATGTGTTGGCATGTCCTTGTCGCTAAAGTCGATTCACCCGTTGAAAAGGTCCTGAATCTGAAATTAGTGGGACGTCCTCTAAGTACACACGCAAGTAAAACCGTTTATTCCTCACAAAAAGAATACAAAGTTTGCTAAGTAAACTAAGCAGTAGATATATCAGAGTCCTTGTTTAACTTATATGTCTGTCCGACTTGTCTCGAAACAAAAACACAAGATGATTCGTCTCGTTGTTGTTAAGATAGCCTGTTGCTCACGCTATCTTAACAACGAATATATGCAACAGGTCTATGTCAGTGAGCTTATTTGTATGTATACCATGGAACCAAACCATTTCGATTGTATGTAAAATTTTAATGTAAATTGTTATAGCAATACAATGATTACCTAAATTAAACTTTCGGCTCTTTTCCACATCACGTGATCCTGCAATTTGATTTAGCTCGCGATTGTAGCTACATTCGATATGTAACAAAATACCGACACTGTCGATTTTTTTTTAAAGACAACTCCCGCACTGGGAATAAATCCTGTGTTTACTGAAACGGACACAAATAACACCCAGACTCAGAACAACCATTTGTGGATCACACAAAGTGTTGTCCTACGTGGGATTTGAACCGACGACACTTGGCGAAGTAGGGAACGGCGTGGTGACCGTTAAACGACTAGGCCAAACGTGCAGTCAATATAATATATATGTGTGGGCCTGCCAAAGTGAATCAACTCTGCGTAATGGAAATGAGCGGAATCAAAGAGTAGTGATCAAAATATACATTGCAAGCATGGTGATCTACACTTTGGCGGCCTATTGAGATGCTTCTGCATCATTTTAATTTTAACTTTTAGCATTTACTTTTCAATGGAGGTATCCACAACACTTTTAAATATTTTAGCTGGATTGCACGTTGTCAAATTTTTATAGCTGACTGTACTTGAGTTAATTTGGATTAGGCCATGTTCAGATGACGAGCGCTCAACGCGCGTTAACAACTACATGTAAAAACGCGCGTTAGCATGTGTACACCTAGAACAACATTACATGTAATTGTAATGTAAACGAGCGCTCAACGCGCGTTGAGCGCTCGTCATCTGAACATGGGCTTATCCTGTGAAGTGGGAATGAGCCGTTAGATGTGTTACCTCAATTGTATACTCTCAACAAATACTTTAAATCAAGAAAATTACTATTTCATTTACTTACAAAACAAATAGTGCCTGAGGCACTTGATGCAATTTATTTTATTGTAAATATTTTTTACCTGTAGCATATCATAGTTCCATTTTGAAATTCACAGGGTGATTCCTTTATACAGTGAGATTAAAAGTAATTTTCTGTTGACAACCATTTAAGGATTATATTAATATTTCAAGTGTTTTGTATAAATCTAAATTCGATTATAACCATAAGATAATTTACTGTACTATACTGTGTTACTCCATTTTACAAAAGTCCAATAACTTCTGAATTGCGTTAATAGACATGCATTTTTTTTTTGTTACTTGTACCAACAAAAAATATTTACATTTCAAAATATTGTTTGGTTTTTAAGACAAGCTGTCCAGACTTATTTTTTTACCCGACTGTCCCTACATGCAAGTGACATAGAACACCCAGACTCAGGACAACTGTTTGTGAATTCTATATTTTTTTCTCAGTAGGGATTATGTTTATCATGCAGAAATATCAATTTAAAGTTAATTAATAAATTGTGTGAAGAAAATAATTATCAGCATTAATTAGATAAGGAATCTGTCCACCCATCAGATTATAAACAATAATCTGATGGGTGGACAAAATAATACAAAACTCTTGAAATATATAAACAAGGTATATATCTTATTCACAAAACTCATAGCACAATGTAAGTATATCAATATCGGATGCAACGTGAGCAGTAGCTGTTATTTTTTCTAAAAATATTCCCATACATCGTTTTATTTGTAAATATCGATATGGCGGAAGGGAAGAACACATCAACACTGCAAAAATTAGATTTCCATGTAAATTGTGTGTATGAAAACAAAATGCCGTTTTTTTAATGTTTTAACTGCAATTACGAACAGTAATTTTAAAGTATTAATTTAAAGTAAAATACCGCGAGTTATATAATTAGAACAGACTAAATGCTGTACAGAATTTTGATTTAAAAAAAAGAATATTCTCTGTTCAGCCTTATTTCTTTTGTTTGTATATTAAATAGACTCATGTACTTTTTAACTAAATTATTCTCAAGAGTGGTGATTCCATATCAGTTAAAAAATAAGCCCCTCGCTTTTAATTTAAAAATAAATAATAATAATCACCTTATGTTAACATGGTGTCTGTTAAAAATTTCTAATAGAACCGAAATTATGAGTTCTTGTTCTAAAGAATTTCAAAAAAGTTGCGGTATATTTTCAGTTACATGTTCAGTTCAGTTACAGTTCAATGTTAACCATAAGAAAAGTAATCTCTCAAAGACAAAACTACTTCATTTAAATGACAAGTGCTTATTTTGTTTCAATTACCTATTTCTCAGTTAAAATGTTCAGAAAACGGCATTAACATTTGATAAATGTTTACTTATTGTTAATATTTAAACATGGATAACATCGACACGCCAATGTTGGCAAGTACGTAAATATGAAAACTGTAATATACGGTCTCAGCTGGTTGTTCAAAGTTCAAAAAGCGATTTGTAATATAGCAATATTAAATCGATTTAAAAATGTATTCGTTTCTGTCTATACCCTTAAATTTCAATAATTTTGTTTGGAACGCTTCAGTATTTGAATCTACGACGCAGTTGTGTTTGCACCTCGCTGGAATGCGCCTCCCCGCCCACTTCCCCGTTTACCTTCCTGTGATTGCTTTGTCGCCGATACACGTCGCACAAGTTTGCGACAGAAGTTTTGAGTTTGTTTGTTCGCGAGGTGCAAACTTAGCTTGGCTGCGTTGTACCATCACACTTTTTTGTTTATGAGCCTGCTAACGTGACTACTCTGCCTGATGGAAGCATGAGTAGAATTGAGTGGTCACCATACTCATTGCAAACGCAGACAATGTAAGAATGCAGCATGGTGTACCACACTATGGCGGCCTATCGAGATGCTTCTGAAGCATTGGGCCCCCAGTCTCGTACTCGATACGACAGCACAAATGCTGTCATTTTTACTTGGCAATGTGCTACCAGCGATTGAAGCGTAGCAACCCTATGGTTCTCATGAACTGACACCATAGTAAAGAACCGGTATGATTCTATTGAAATCCAATTGTCTAAATATCTACCTTTCTTGGTCACTATATAAAAATATATAACATGCGGAAGGTGATCCCTCAATTGATCACCCTCGGTTTAGTTTGAGTGGAAACCACAACGAAAGTAGCCTTTGGAAGCTTAAATCTGGAGGTTTCAGCTTCAGGTCATCTCTCTAAACCTGTGAAGCAGGGAACAGCACCTAAAGGTCAGCAATGAACTTTTCTCTTTAGCACCTGCTAACTACCGCCATAGATACCTGTCTATGGCGGTAATCAACGCGAAACACTTGCATCGTGGTAAAGGGAACAATAATTGTATGATGGGCACAATATCTATTCTGATACTGTTTATATGTATGTGTATATCGATATCGGTGTGCGTGTGAACTGAGGGACCATAGTGATATTTTTGTTTGAAATTTTTATAAGATTTAGTAGTAGGCTCAAAACAATTGTAGAACAAATATGAGAATTTGTAAAAAGATATGTTAAAAACTACAGCCCTTTAAGTGTGGTCCCTCAATCCTCACATACCATCAGCCAGATCTCGGCAAGTATGTAAAAAAATAAGGTATTGTGACTGCAGACATTTAGTAGAGAATTTGTAAAGATATATACTAAATAACTGAGCACAAATCATCAACGATTAAAAAAATACAACGACTATACTGTGGTCCCTCAATCCACACACGAAAGATTTTGTTATACTGAATATTATCACATCAACGGAATAAAATCTTTATTTTCTTACGTAATGTTTTAGAACAAGTCTTATAGCAATTTGTAAAAAATAAATTAAAAACAAATATCGACGCACTTTGAAGATATTTATAATTAAAGCTGGTCCCTCAATCCTCACGTTCTCAAACATACTTGCATGTCTAGCTGCTAGACGACTAAAGTATCACAAAGTGAAGTGTATTAAACTTTTTGTAAAAAGTTTCTACAAAATAATAGGTATCTTTAATTGTGTGTATCTTACTTCTAAAATGAGATTATAGCATTTCAGTGATCTTATGAACAGATATACGATATTTTACAAAATCCTGTGTTTTTAAATGTTCAATTTTATGTGTTAATAAAACGTATAAAACTGAGCTGTATAAATAATACCACTATGTTACCATAATGGTTTGTAAAATACTGGGGTATTATAAGTACATAAAGCTTCCTTGAAACATAGCTTAAATGGTGATAAGCGTCTAAAAGCTACTTTATTTCATGCTTTGTAAAGATACGTAATATAACATAACACTAAATCAACCGTACAACCTTGGGTTTCGACTATTACAATAAAAATTATATTGATAGTCTATATTTTTTTTCATTGTGTGGTCACACTACTCGTGTATCTGTTCATAAGATCACTGAAATGCTATAATCTCATTTTAGAAGTAAGATACACACAATTAAAGATACCTATTATTTTGTAGAAACTTTTTACAAAAAGTTTAATACACTTCACTTTGTGATACTTTAGTCGTCTAGCAGCTAGACATGCAAGTATGTTTGAGAACGTGAGGATTGAGGGACCAGCTTTAATTATAAATATCTTCAAAGTGCGTCGATATTTGTTTTTAATTTATTTTTTACAAATTGCTATAAGACTTGTTCTAAAACATTATGTAAGAAAATAAAGATTTTATTCCGTTGATGTGATAATATTCAGTATAACAAAATCTTTCGTGTGTGGACTGAGGGACCACAGTATAGTCGTTGTATTTTTTTAATCGTTGATGATTTGTGCTCAGTTATTTAGTATATATCTTTACAAATTCTCTACTAAATGTCTGCAGTCACAATACCTTATTTTTTTACATACTTGCCGAGATCTGGCTGATGGTATGTGAGGATTGAGGGACCACACTTAAAGGGCTGTGGTTTTTAACATATCTTTTTACAAATTCTCATATTTGTTCTACAATTGTTTTGAGCCTACTACTAAATCTTATAAAAATTTCAAACAAAAATATCACTATGGTCCCTCAGTTCACACGCACACTCGATATCGTGCTCGTCGAAAAGCCACCTACTATCTAAGAATCAGGCCCGAGTTGACCACGATGGAGGCGCCGGGGATCGCCCTCCGGGCTGTGATCAGAGTGCCATCGGCGAAACAAATTACGCCCAGCGCGGGGCGGAGACGACCTCGTAGGACCCAGTCGTATGCCATGTTCCACAGTAGTGGTCCAAGGAAAACGCGAACCCTATACCAACTAGTCTGACCAGCTTGGTATATTTAGTAGGCCAAAACATCTTGTGTGAAAAGAAGCCTATATTATCCAGCAGACTGTTAAATGCTGTGGATAGGGTTCCCAACCCTCCCGGATTGCCCGGGAGACTCCGGTAATAATGGTTAACATCCCGACCTCCCGGAGTGCTATAATTTCTCCGGTTTTTCTAGAAATTAAATGCATTAATTCTAATGACTACAAATTAAATAACCTGAGTTCCCTTTAAAAAGTAAAAAACACGTTATGCGCTTTCATTTGAGACCCCACTCCATGATATTTTTGCAGACATTCGGTTACTCTTCCCCACTTTCACCCCCACAACTTTTAAACGGCTCAACCGATTTTCATGAAAGATGTCTAAGAACACTCGCACGTAACTCACCTTTCATACAAAAAAAAGTAAATTGAAATTGCTTCATCCGTTCGGGAGCTACGGTGCCACAGACAGACAGACACGTGAAACTTGTAACACCCGTCTTTTTGGTCGGGGGTTAAAAATTAATTTAATGACTGATCTGAAAACGAAGCTACAAAGCAGACAAGCTGACCAATTTTATGGCAAATCTGCCATGGACTTATTAAAGTAGTTTTATGAACCGCAAAAACAATTTCAAATCAGTTCAATAACTTTTTTACGCGATTTTTGACATATTTACTAAATTGAAGATTTTCAATACCAAGCAATGAAAATTTTATCTTGAAAAGAGCTAATCACACACATAACCAGACTCCAGAAATTATTAATTTTCAATTTAACCCCCCCCCCCCCCCAATTCTCCCGGGTTGGTCCTTTCGAGAGTTGGCAACCCAACCCTAGCTGTGGATGAAAAACTCCTCACTAAATATCAGTAAAATCAGACAGCAAACCAGTGTCAGTGACACATCTCTCATATGGCGCGTCTCCACCGAAATTTGACAACATAAAAAAAGGTTGACAATACTAAAATTGCCAACTTTTGGTCTGTAGAGACTCGACTTTACAGAAACTTTTGTCACCAACACGTGTTGACAACACAAAAATTGACAACATTCGTTCGGTGGAGACCTGGCTTCAAATGATAGAGATCGGAGAGGTAACTAAGCCCTTGAACTATCCTTGAATCCTCTAAAAACACAAGGGCAAGATAAGGTCCGTCTCAGCCCAAAAAGGGTATGAACTTTTTGTGGCTTTCATTTCCTCAATTCATCAGTATTGTGTATTTTCATGTACGATAAGAAATAAAAAACATTTATTACTTCGATGAACCCTTTAATTTGACACTATTTTGGTGATAAAATTGAAACTGAAAATTGTCAAAGTTATAATTGCCAGAACTACGTTTACAACACATTAGACAGTATAACAGGAGCATTTGAACTAGCATTACAATCAACCTAATATTTACAGAACCAACATGAAGTAGGCCTAAATTTATTCATTTCGAAATATACATGCTCCCTTTTTTAAATAATGGAACACCTAACATGTCAAGTGTTTTTTTTTATTTCCCATAGAGGTAACATTAACAACATTAAGTGTACAAGCATAGATGGATTTTCTTATGATGTTTGCAACAGTTTTTTTTATGATTTTCCACATGCAGGTCCTTAAAAATGGATCTCAGTTTAAGTCAATAATTGGAAAAGTGATACTTCAGTTGCCAAAAGTATTTATCATAGTAAAGACTATGTTTTGGAAGTCAAGAGGAAACAATTCCGATTCTATATGTTTAATTTATTTTTTGTCAATGTGCATAACACTACACACCTAACATCTGTAAAGTTGATTCTTAGGAGAAATATAACTTAAGAAATTATTTTTCCTCCCTAAATAAAGATTAAATCTTTAATCAAAATATTTAACCAATCATTTGATTTTGTCTGCATTTTATGTCTTTCTTTGACAAGACATACATGTACTATAATTTTTATATAAATGGCAGGGAATATGTTACTAATAGGTACCGACAAAATTTCACATACAATAAAACCTAAAAAAAAGTGATCCCTATGCTTTAATGGGTAAGAATAATTCCTTGTATAGATATAGCAAAGTCTGCAGTCCTTATAACATTAAAAGATGTTTAAATTTCAAAATTAACTTACTCAAGTTTTAATGCAACACATTTCAATAAAAATATCTTTTAGAAAAGCGTATTTGTCAAGGTATTTGTAGTATTGTCCTTCAAAATGTACATATAATTAATATTGCAATGAGCACATTTAAAACTAAACGGAAGGTACATAACAATCTGATATATTGGATTTTGAATAACCTTAAGTTCAAGCCAATATAAAATATCACAACTAGCCGCTCAAGGGACCTTTTTAAGATCAGTTCAAAATAGTATAATAGATTGGTCACTAAAATTCATTCTCTGTACAGGTTACAGTCAAAGGTTTAAAACTTATTTAAAAATACTCCAAACAATGAGTCACTACAAAACTAGAAGGTCTACACAACATTTTTTTGAGAGGATTCAGTTTATACTGCTTTAGTTTATATTCAAATTACGGCTGTACATGTTATACTTTAAATAGCAACTGTCATAGCAGCCACTTATATAAAGAAGGAAGTTTATGACACAGAGAATGCCTTTTCTGAAAAGGATTTTACATAAGCCTCGTGCAATTTGTTCACAAAGTCAGCGTCATGTTTTAATAAGTAATTAAAAGCTTGGAGCAGCTGGTTCCTAGTAAGAGGCTCAGGAGAAGGCTGGATATCGCCACCACTACTAGCGGTGAACATCGTTGGAGGCATCAGTGCTGGCTTCTGCTGAGGTGTTACAGCATCAATCATAGGGTACATTCCAATATCATCCAATTTGCTACCATTAAAAGAGCTTACCGTGTGGCTGATGTCTTGAGATTGATTCAAATAGGTAGCCAGTGGAGATGTAGGTTTCGGTGATGATATATGCATCAAATTCAACTCGCTTTCTAGTGGTATTACACCATTAGTATCACTAGAATCCAACTTACTCTTCTTCATTCCTGGTAGTCTTTGCTGACTTTGCTTCTCAATTGGAGTTGATTTCAACTGGAAGCCACATGTTGGCCTCATTGTTGAATCTATGTTCATGTTTCCATTTGAACATTGGGCCTCTTGAGGGGTCACTGAACGTTGCTGCTTTTCTATATGCTCCACAGTATGTGCAGGATTGCTCATGAGCCTCTGTAGTAGCTGCGGTACCTCGCGAGCGTCCGTCGGACGTGGACCAAATATGCCTGGCGATGGCAGTGACGACACAGCAGGCATTTGAGCCGCCGCACCACTTCCAGCTTTTGCGAAGAAGTCCATTACACTTTGTGACGCCATGTCGGGTGCCCGCGACGGTGTCGATTCATTCTTATTGGCAACTAGCCCCTTATTAGAATTGAAGTCATCCTGGGCTTTGCTCAACATGCTGAATATATCCACGGGCGCGCTCGAGGGCGTCGATGCATTATAGACTGGGTTCTGCGCCATATTCTCGCCGGCACCGGCAACTTTTTTCATCGAATCTTTGATGAGAGAATTTAACTTTGTGGCAACTCTAACACACTCGTCTTTATCGTAAAACCATATGCCATAAATACGACACTTGGCGTTTCGGTACAAAAGAAAAGGTTCCTTCAGCTGAAGTTCTATGCCTTTCGATACTGGTTCAATTAAGTTATTCGTACTCAATCTGTTCATAATCACTAAACTATGGTACGGTTCCCCATTTCTACTGTACACAAACAAAGCACCTTCGATGTTAGTTTTCTCCCATTCGTTCTCTTCGAACGTATAAAGCGCAACGTGGGTAGCACTGTCGATTATTTCTCTAGCGTATGGATCTGCCCTCTTTAGGGCAGCAAAATTCATACGTAATCCAGTGTCAGCCATTTTAAAACAACAAAATACAAGTTTTTAAACAGCGAGTAAGCATCACAGCAAAATGACAAGAACGAATAAATTCGCCATTTTCAAACCGTTCCTTACTCATTTCGTTCAATTTACATTCTACCTTCGAAATATAGGAAAATTAAACATTTAAATAAAACAAATATTTTCAAGTTATTAAACTTATAATTATTGCTACTTAGTTATATTAATATGGCTTGAAATCCATGTTAAAGAAAAACAATATAACACAACATTTCTTGTACTTATGAGTAGAACGGTACGTAATTTTTGAAACCCAAGTTGTGTGCATACACTAGGTATAATAATAGTGCCTAGTACTGGGTACTTACTTACATCTTCATTGCGTATTTATTTTCGATTTATTTTTATGAAAATGACGTCAGTCGTCAGGGAAGACCGATTGTATCGGTTCAAAGTCTTTGTATTTCGTTGTGCAATTATATGACTAGCTTTTATTCGGGGCTCCGCCCGCGTTTATGTCTATAATGGCGATAAAAAGCCATGTCGTCATCATAGCCTATGATAGCCATAGATTTGCAAATTTCAAACCGATTAAAGTATTTACATTGTTATGATAATCTAGTGAAAAGGTAGGGCAGGGGCAAACAACAATGATAATACCAATCTGTCGGTCACTATCAAAGCACAATATCACGTCTAAACGAGACATGTCATCGTGGCAATATAGTGTGAACTCTCTTCGTTTTCAAGAACATTATATAAGCCCGAGTTAGATGAACCTAAGTAAGAACACTAAGGTCTATATTGTGATGTTTTACGGGAGGAAAAACCTTAGTAGACTAGTCGGATATTACGCAACTTCTTCCTCCTAGCCTTTATTATTTATTTCCAAGATTAATTGGGGTCGACTACTAGTTCAACCGGTTTTGCCTGAATATCCGATTTGTGCACTGTGACGCACGGAGAGTTCACAAAGTGACGAAAATGATCATCCATCCATATATTGACCAGGCCAAGATTGCTTAACTTCCTAATACTTTCACTACGCTGTTACCACAGACCCATGAGCCCCTCCTTCTCTTATCTCTATACATATAGAATGGATATTGATGACCCAATTTACCTTCATTAATTCATATAAGAAAGTTCTTGAGAAAGGTATAACATGAATAAAAGCGATTAATGAATTGCTTTTGGTTTTAACTAAATCGCACGCTATATAAAATAAAGATGTAACTCAAAAACTACTACTCCCGAAGTTGAAGTTAATTTACTTTTTATAGGTAATTAAAACTATTTTCTACAAGTGACGACTGTGACGAGTAGTAGATAGATTTCGCATGAGATTAAAAGACACTTCTGTCTAAAGTTAAGTTTAAAAGCTGTCTTAAAAGAAATTATTTAAATTATTGTTTCCATTTAGTATAATACTTTGTTCCTACTCACAAAATATTCAAAATGCGTCAGAGAATTATGAGACAAAATAAGTAGTTTAGAAAAAATGTTACATAATTTAAAAGATAAGCTTATTGAACTTACTGTAAAGTGTATCACGCAACTGTTTACTCTTTGCACACACAACTAAACGAAACGTCAATCGTAAACTTTAAACGTCATTCATTTAAAAGTTTGCTAGCGCGTGTTGTAGACGGCTAGTTGCAATTTATAATAAATGTTTGTCTATTTAATATCTCTTCAACTTTAGCCGATATTCATGAACTTATAATTAGTAATAAGATTAATAATTGGCGTATTTAGTTCTGTTCGGCACGTGAAATAGGTTTAATTTGTCTAGTAAATAAGCTTCGGAATCATGTCTGGTGGTAACGTCCTGGTTATTGGAAACGGCGGCCGGGAACATGCTTTGTGTTGGAAGCTGTCCGACTCACCGTTTGTGCAGAAAGTCTACTGCTCTCCTGGCAGTGTCGGGATTTCCACGACGGACAAAGTGGAGTGTGTGGAGTTGAACATCAAAGACTATCCAGTAAGTGTCTTATAAGAATGTAATTTTTCACTCACGTATATTAATACATCTCACTGAGAATCTATCAAGCACATTAATCAGACTAATGATAGACACACTTATTTATTTCTATACATATACTTACATATTCTAGCTAAACATTACTGAGACACAAAGTTTATATTCTGATTGTGCTACATATTTGTTTTGAGACTTTCGTGACTTTTACACATAGTTTTTCTTCACGAATAAGTCATGCTAGACACCAAAAACTATGCTGATATTTGTTCTCGGTGAGGATTTGATAAGATATTTTTTTACATCATAGAAATGAATATTGCTTATTCCTTTTGTGTGTTTTTAATGATTTAGAAATTGTATATCAATTTAAAAGGATTTATGTTATTATTATCTTCTGTAAGCAAGCAAGTTGGGCACCGTTATTAATTGAAAAAAATAATAATTTTCAATACTTACATACATATACATAAAATACATAATAATAAAAAAGTTATGAATACATATGAAAAATAATTATAATTAAGTTTTAATATGCATCAGTATCATTTCAATGTATCATTCAATTATCAAACTTCCCTGGACTACGACAGACATTTCGAAACCAAAATCAGCTAAATCTGCCGTTTTAGTGACAAACGAACAGCAATTGTTTTTTTTTTGCAATTGCAGCAATTGATTGATTCATTGTTGCCCACTGCTCCGCCCGCATTTTTGTCGGTTATCGCTGCAAATAAAAGCCTATGTGTTATTCTGATGTATAAGCTATATTACTGTAAAGATTCATCTAAATCTGTGCAGTAGTTTTTGCGTTAAAGAGTAACAAATATTCATCCATACTTACAAACTTTCGCGTTTATAATATTAGTAGGATTATATTATTATTTTTGATGCTAAAATTTAAAAAAAATCTGTCATTATGCTATGCATATAACATATTTATAATTTTGTCATTGGTTTAAATCAAAGACACAAGCTCTGTCCTCTGGCATCTTGTTAGAACAATATAGTAGGTAGGTATGTAGTTGATACTTACAATTAATTGATTTTTCCAGAAAGTTTTGTTTTTATGAGCCTGCCAAAGTGATTCGACTGTGCCTGATTTAATCTGTATAATATTATGTTTAAAAATGTTAAGTTGGTTTGTGTATGTTGTAAAACTCAAAGTTTCTACATTGACTGACCTTAAATTTTTACATGATATATACATTCTTTTAAATATTTATATTCCTTTAAATTTATGTAAGCTAATCTTATTAGAAACCAGCTGCGCCCCGTGGCGTTACCCGCGTTTATTGCTGTACCTACCTCATCCCATGGGAATACCAAATTTTTCGGGATAAAAAGAAGCCTATGTGTTATTCCAGACCATAATCTATCTCTGTGCAAAATTTTATCCAAAACTGTTTATAGGTAAAAGTGTAACAAACATCCATAGTCACAAAATTTTGCATTTGTAATAGTAAGTACCTGGATGATGGAAAATTTTCTAAAAATGAATCCTAGATAGATCGATTTATTGCCCCAGAAATCCCCTGCATACTAAATTTCATGAAAATCGTTAAAGCCGTCTCCGAGATTCAGACTATATATATGTATATATACACGAATTGCTCGTACGTATGCCGGGACAAGGCCTTTCTTCGATAAGCACTTAGGGTCAGCGCCGACGGACGGAGTGACGGCGAAGAGACTAATACAGTACAATTCAAATTCAACTTAAAGTACTTTGGAATAAAAGTGTATTTGATGCAACAAAATGAAACGAAAGCAAAGGTTGGTGGGGAAGTTTAGGTTAAATTGAAATTGTTACTGCTTTCTTTTCGCCGTCATTCTGTCTGTCGGCGCTGAATCTTATTATTTACTAGCTGAACCCCGCGGTGTTGCCCGCGAATATTGTCGTACTGCGGGTAACGCCGCGAGGCGAAGCTAGTCTAAAAAAGTAGCCTTATTTACTCCTCATATCATCAGCTACCTATCAGTGAAAGTCCCGTCAAAATCGGTCCAGCCGTTCCAGAGATTAGCCGGAACAAACAGACCGACAGACAGACAGAATTTGTAAAAAAAAATATTTTGGTATACATGGACCGTGTTTTTAACCGACAGTCAAAAGGAGGAGGTTCTCAATTTCATCCGTATTTTTTTTATCTATACTAATATTATAAACGCGAAAGTTTGTAAGTATGGATGGATAGATGGATGTTTGTTACTCTTTCACGCAAAAACTACCGGACGGATTTGGATGAAACTTTACAGTAATATAGCTTATACATCAGAATAACACATAGGCTACTATTTGCCGCGATAACCGACATATACGCGGGCGTATAAGTGGTTATTTTAATATTACAAACAGACACTCAATTTTTATTTATTTGTATAGAACTATAGAGTATAGATGTATAGGTACCTAAAATATTAAAGTAACTAATTAAGAAGATAAGTCGAAAAGAGGAGCCTAATAGGAACTTAAATTGTTATCAAAAGAGTATGCCGTCACTATCACAAATTAATTCGTACATTGTCCCTCCTTAACTCCTTCTATCTACCAGCTGAAATGCAGTCAATGACCTTAGATACTATCACTCGTGTGAGACGTGAAATAATTGCCTTTTATCACTTTGTTGCTAGCCACTATCGGTTACAATGTTGAACAAATTTATATGCCTTCATGGCTCAATTAGAGATGAGAGTAATGAGAATCTATACTTCCATATTAATATTTTATGATGAAGAGTTGTTTATTTAATTGATCGCGTTAAACTCGGTAACTGAAAATTGTTTTGATGTTGGTTAGCCCATTTATAAAGAAATAATTTTGTTTTAAAAACAAACCTTTTAGAGAAGGAGACAAAGTTGCGCGGGTCAAGTTGACCCGATTTACTTTTTAATCGCTTTTTAATCGTAATTTTTAATCGTTAATCGGATTAACCTTTTGCCAACACTGGGGTCAACTTATTCATACTTATATTCGAAAGTAACTATTTTTGCCTGTCTGTCTGTTAGTTGCACTTTCAAGGCTAAACCAATGCACCGATTTCCATGGAATTTGGCATGGAGATACTTTGATTATTGAGGAAGGATATAGACTACTCTTTACCACGATAACCGACAAACACGCGGGCGGAGTCTTTGACAAATGCTAGTACCAAATTATTTTAACAATAAAATTTTACTAACACAAACATAATTTTAAACATAACTGAGTGAAAGTATTTTTGAATATTTTTGTGATCTTCACTCACTTGTGAATAAATTATTAGGTAAATAAATCGCGGAAGACAATTTTGACCTACTTTTAAATGTCGGCGGCGTATCGAAATGAAATGTACACGATATGAAGTTGAGATGACTATGTTATTTGATATTTGAGTGATTGATGCAATATTTTTATTTAAGATTCATTTTTAATTTTCGTTAATAAATTATCGTACCGATGATGAAAATCGGATCAAAATTCGGCGCGTAGTTTAAGTGTCTGTGAATATACCTACAGACATAATAAAATTTATGTAGATTCATAAATAATATTAAAGTAGCAAAAATGTGCAAGACAAAGATTCATATTTTTTTAGAAGAATGATATTGTGTCAGAAAAGTAAACATACGAAGGGAGAAATAAATGATCTTTCTCTTGGGGATGGCAGGAGTTCTTCTGACCACTAAATCGTCTGTGGTTTTCGGTTATACTTACCAACTTATTTTGTTACTTATAGTAATGTTCTTGACTGCTTTTTTTGCTATGTGTGCCGTGCGAGTGTATACCTCCTCGGGTCATCACCCCACTGGAATTTCTAGTGGGATAGTGTGTCCGAAACAAATCGATTAAAACCACCAGTAACAGCTTTAATTAACTCATCCGGATCCCTCCTAGCATTTTCCTGACTGCTATGGCAACCTCTTTTGGTGTTCTTTTATTCTGAACGATAGTTTTCTGAATACCAAAAGTGCAAATTATTATGTCCCAGCTATATATAGGTATCTGCTGTATTACATCTTATAAATATATTTTTCTCATTAAACGTTTCACGGACTAGTTGTATGTCAATTAGCGACGATAACACAAGATATGCACAATGAGTACAAGTTTAGTTTATGTAAAAGCATATATTATCTTATAATGTTTATAGTTCGATAGTTACTGCGTAGATCTATTATCGCCATCAGCTGTACAATGCTAATGGGTGTCTACTATTTGGTTCAATTATGTTCAGTTAGGCGTACGGTGGCATACCTGATGAGTTGTTTAAGTGTTTAAAAGGAGATTAGGATCCCTAGTCCTTAAGCACCAGTGGAAATACAAGAATTAGCACGCTTTAGCAACTTCATCGCTTTGACTGCCTCGTTGGTCTCGCGGTTGGCGTGTGCGACTGCTGATCATGAGGTCTCGGGTTCGATTCCCGGGTCGGACCAAATGTTTGTATGATCTACAAATATTTGTTTCGGAGTTTGGGTGTTTTCTATCTATCTATATCTATTCTATACGTATAATAAAAATGTAACAGGTCCAATTCTGTACATTAAAGATATTTTGAATTTTTTTGGAGGGCTCTATAATCGATACTGAAGCGAAAACTGTTTTTTTTTTCATTTTTGTCTGTCTGTCTGCCTGTATCTTGGCCGCGCATCACGCTGAAATTACTGAATGGATTCAAATGAAACTTGGAATGATTTGAGTTCATATTACGAGGTAGGACATGGGATACTTTTTATCCCGAAATTCAGCACGGTTTCTTGAGAGAGGGGATGAAAGTCAAAATATGTACTTAGTTGTAATTCAATAACACATAGTCCGATTTCTTTCATTCTTTTTTTGCTAGAAAGAAAAAAAAAAGTTAACGGGAAAAGCCTTTTTTTTTGTCCGCGACTGTACACTTCCTGTGGGAAGCTGAGACAGATATGTAAATATGGCGGTACGAAGTTCGCCGGGTCAGCTAGTGTACCTATAATATGTATGTATTTACAAAAATAAGGATATATATGGTTTTGTATCAGTTGTCTAGTACCGTATTATATATATACCGTTGTATAGTATTAAACATACCTACAAGTAATAAAGATTTCTAAACGTGTCTCATAGTTTAGAACTTAAAAATAATTAAAAAATATGGTAATAACGACTATGTTAGTTTTCATGCAAAACTAAATAAATTTTAACTACACACATCAAAAGTGTCTAGGGATCAAACATTTTTATGCGGATTTCTTGAGATTGAGATGTGGCTTTGGCCCTGGCCTGCTCAGTCGCCAGACTTGAACCCGATTGAGCATGCATGGGATATGCTACAGAGAAGAGCTCTGCCGAATATGGAGGGTATCCAGTCGCAAGAAGACCTTTTTTTGTTGTTGCAACGAACATGGGCGGCCATTCCACAGCGTGTTTGGATGAACTCATTTTGAGTATGCCAAACCGATGTTCTTGTGTTGTTAGTGTTCGCGGTAGAAACACGGATTATTAATTGTTTAAGTTACCTAATAAAATTTTAAAGAAAACTTTTATTTTAGTCTTTTTTTCGAACTTTAATGTTAGTGGTTCAAATGTCAAAAATCCCTTTATTAGGAAAATGGCAAATTTCTTTATTAATGCAAAGGTGACTTGGTTTATCGTTACTGTGACAAACGAAAACACTTTATTTGATGAATCCTTAAAGAAAATTTTAATTAATATCAATCAGGAGAAAAGTTATTGCAAAAATATATGTTGATCCCTAGACACATATGTTGATCCCTAGACACTTTTGATGTGTGTAAATATGAATTATAAATGTATTCATTATTAGTTTCGTCTTGTTTGTTATACAAACGCTTATCCCATTACCGAATAAAAGAAGATTATAGGATTTACAACTTCTAATTAACAATTTTATATATTCGAGTAGGTATGCCTAGTTTTTTTTGTCATTTTTAAAATAAAACATCTAAAACAAACTAATGGAATAGTATAAGAGGACCATAAAATACTATTTAAAAACAATTAAATGATTATGTCAAATTAATGAATCCTCTTTCGTAAAGATACATTTGGTTTTATAGGAAATAAACTAAGTGTTTTATAAAAGTTATGCATAAAAATTTGATCCAAATGTTTTAAACAAACGTATTATGTAATTTATGACGTATATTCAGAGTTCGTCCGGCAGTTCCGTTCAACTTAGTTGCTTTTTTTTTAAACGAATGACATTAGTGAATATAATAGGTATTTACCTATGAAATTGCCGTTTTGTAGCAATAAGTGAAAGTACTTATTTTTTCAAACTTTTTTATTTCTGTTATTCGAAGTAATCACCCATGCAATCGACGCATCTTTGCCAACGCATTGGCAGTTTATTGATGCCCTTCTTGTAAAAATCAGCTGGACGGTAGGCAACAAACTCTTCAAAGGCATTTTGTACTGCCTCTTGGGAATTGAAATTTTTACCCACTAAAAAGTGGTCAAAATTTTGGAAAAAGTAATAGTCGGTAAGTGCAAGGTCTGGTGAGTATGGCGAATGAGGGAGAGCTTCCAACCCCAGCTCTTGCAGTTTGGAGACTGTCTGTTGCGCAGTATGGGGTTGCGCGTTGTCGTGAAGTAGCTGCAAGAGCTGTGGTTGGAAGCTCTCCCTCATCCGCCATACTCACCAGACCTTGCACCTACCGACTATTACTTTTTCCAAAATTTAGACAACTTTTTAGTGGGTAAAAAATTCAATTCCCAAGAGGCAGTACAAAATGCCTTTGAAGAGTTTGTTGCCTCCCGTCCAGCTGATTTTTACAAGAAGGGCATCAATAAACTGCCAATGCGTTGGCAAAGATGCGTCGATTGCATGGGTGCTTACTTCGAATAACAGAAATAAAAAAGTTTGAAAAAATAAGTACTTTCACTTATTGCATACAAAACGGCAATTTCATAGGTAAAGACCTATTATTAACAGGAAACATTAGGATTCGCTAAACTTTCATTTTCCTTCTCAAATTATTCTTAGTACATGAACGTTCATTTATTTATTGTTCATAGCTTTCGTTCGCAGAGGCGCCCATAGCACAGTTGACCCTCGGTAATTAGAAACAATCACCGAGGGTAAGCAACAACGGCGCGGTCAGTACCTGGATGGGTGACCGCTGGTGGCATGATACCATGAGCGTCTCCGTCATGCGGAGGCCACGTTAAGCAGTCGGTCCTGGCTGTTATCGTAGGATAACAGTCGTGAAGCTTAGTTGGAGGCCTTTAGGCGTCTTAAAAACATCCAACGGCAAGATTACGTAGCCACAACGTTGTGTTGCCAGTCCCCAACCCGCATTTGGCCAGAGTAGGGACGTATGGCCTTAAAGGCGCGTCTCAACCAAAATTGTTGGCAATATCAGTGTTTCCAACTGTTTGCAACACTTCAAAAAATCGCCAACTTTTATTTCCATTGTGTCTACACCGAGTCGCTAACAATTTGAAAAACAATCGAACTACGCTTAGTTCATGTGACGTACGGTGACGCTTCACCATAGAGCCAATAAATATAAGCAACAAGCGTATTCTTTGTTTGTTGTTTAATGTGTAATTTGTTGACAATTTTTATTGCCAACACAAGGAAATTACAGAAACTTTTGTTACCAACACGTGTTGAGAACACAAAAATTGACAACTTTTGTTCGGTGGAGACCCGGCTTAACCCTCACCTGAGAGGAGACCTGAGCCCAGTAGTGGAACGTTATGGGTTGTTGATGTTGTTCGCTTATATTTCAAGTTCTAATTAATGGAGGTCCACGTTTAACTTAGAACTAAGAATACTCACTAAAATGAGGTAAATTTAAGCTTCATCTCATTTAAATTTGTGGAGCTGTAAGAAAACTAAGTGTAAACAAAACTTGACAATCTACAAAGCAGTACGGGTCGGTCCTATATTATTAAATCTAGCTATGAAGTATTCCATTAAAACTTTGCTTCCCAATTTAAAGGTAAATAAACTAAAATAAGGAGTAGTGTATTAGTCCAAAGTGTAGACGTGTCTGTATTATCGAACCTCCCAAATGATGTGTACTGTTTTTCATTAATTTGTGGCGACTTTCACATACAGCGCAACAGAAATGTACGGAGTAATGTACTACACGAAGAAACTACCAATCCTGAATCGCGCAATAGAAGTTCTTGCGCCGATTATCATATATGTATACAACATCCCAACATCAACCGTTGGGCAGTGGCCCGCTAGGTATGATCACCTCGCCTGGTCGGAGGATCCTCACTTTGTGTTGGAGGGACATGACACCCGTTCCCCCACAAATTTATTTGTTTGAAAGTCGACTTGATCAAAAAAGTTCATAGTCAAATTTAAAAACATTGATTTAGCAGTTAGAAATAAATCAGCATCATCATTTTTTGCTCGAAAGGAATTTTTGAAATACTTCCTATAATGTAAAATTTTAATATAAACTAGTTTAACTCAGATTAGTGAGAGTGTCATTGAATACAGTACTATACAATGAGAAAGAAGTAATGGTTTATATGTTAATTTAAATAGGAGCTCGTGCAGTAGATAACCTTAAGTGCCCGATATCGAGAAGTTCAATACTTGGCGGGGCAAGATCATCTTTCATTCGAAATCGTCGACCACTAAAATGACGTAATAGCGCTAACTTAACGTTGCAGGATGAACTATAGATTGGATTGTGCATTTTTAGGCATTTAAAGAGCAATTCGATATGTTTTTACAAATAACAATGCAACGCGACATACATATTAATCGCCAATAAATATTTTACGCTTACGTTACCAAGTGTATCTTTAAATCCCTTTTGAAATGAATAAACATACTACAGATAAGCGAGTTCTTAAGCTTATACTGTCCGTCTATAGTGTATAGCAGAACCGTCCTTGGTGCCAATTCTCCCATCCCCCGCCTCTCCAAACTGTTAAACAGCTGCAGTGATCTCGTTGATGTGCACTCTGACTCACTTGGTAGGTTCACAAGTGCTATTTATAAGACCTTGTAAAAGCGTCCGTGTTTTAACCATCGCTGGTTGCGGCATCGTCACCAATTCTCAATTAACAGTCAACAATGTTTCTTTTTTTTACGTTCGGATCTGATAGGGATCTTCAATTCCGGGTGACAATTTTGAATTATGTTAACAAATAAGTAGTGCATGATGTGCTTACCTATAAGAAATTGTTACACTAGGCTATGAGTTCATTGAATGTGTTTTTTATTATTGTATCAGTGTCATCAATTGTTGGTGAGCCAAATAAAGAAAAAAAAATAAAAAAAATACTGTCTTAGAATTTATTTCCTACAAGTCATAATCAGTAAATAATAAACCATCAAAAACATAAATGTAAAAAAGGAGAGCCAAGTTCAATACAAAAATTATGCTTGGCTGTGCGCTTCGTCGCAAAAAGAATAGAGATCTAAATGAGTGCCAAGTTCTATGCAAAATCCAAATATGTATTTATAGGAACAAAATAAAATTATGAACAAGTATTAAACTCTATTTCTTTGCTTTATTGGATACCTATAATAATTGCTGTTATTTCAAAATGTGAGATCTTAAATTAGGTTAGATTTCACTTAGCCAGTTTTCAAAACATCAGTCATTTTATAAAGTTATTCAACATATATATGTATTTGAACTCTGATAAAAACTGGCCAAGGCAAATCTAACCTACTTTAAGATCTCACATTTTTAAATAACAGCAATTGTTATAGGTATCCAATAAAGCAAAGAAATAGAGTTTAATACTTGTTCATAATTTTATTTTGTTCCTATAAATACATATTTGGATTTTGCATAGAACTTGGCACTCATTTAGATCTCCATTCTTTTTGCGACGAAGCCCACAGCCAAACATAATTTTTGTATTGAACTTGACTCTCCTTTTTTACATTTATGTTTTTGATGGGATATCATTACTTTTTGTAAATAAAACTAGGCAGGTATTGAGATTTAATAATACATATATTGGGATAGTTTTAAAATATCTGCTTGTAACGACGGTTCCAATGCTACATTTTTTTTTGTATGGGGACCCCCCTGTTTTTTATCTTTTTTTATTTTTAGGTTTTTTCCTACGCTTACGCACAATAACCGAGCTGGATTCCAAATTTCATCCTTCTAGGTCATCTGGAAGTAGGTTAGGTTTAGGTACTATATATATGTCAGTCAGTGCTAAATTTTACGAATTTTTGACCTTCATATCTTTATAACCGTTTGAGCTAGCTTCATGAAATTTGGGTTTCTAGATGTCCTCATGGATATAATTAAACACACGTAGTTTTATGTGTTTACGTTAAAGAGGTTTTGAGTTATAGAAGGGTCAAAAGTGGCACCAAGTGGTTCGTGTAATATTACACTCGGCGCTGGCTAGCCAGTTCCTTTGCTTGAACTTGGCTTGACACGCTACCGCGTGTCTAGATCAATTTCCATTTAGAGATTTCCCTCCAAAGTACTTCCTGCTTTTTTATCAAACTTCACACTATTATCACACTATTATCACACTATCCTACTTCTTTACTACTTTATATTATAAAGGTGAAAGTTTGTGAGTGTGTATGTTTGTTACTTCTTCACGCGCAAACGGCGGGACCAATTTGGATAAAATTTGGTATGCAGGCAGCCGACACCCCGGATTAACACATAGGCTACTTTATGGAACACATAGGCTACTATTTGGCGCGAAAACCCATATACACGCGGGCGGAGCCGCGGGCAACAGCTAGTTTAACATATAAAACAAATCTTTTATGCATTCCAACTTGTCTTATCTTTATGGTTTTTGGTTAAATTTATTAAATTGAATCTATAAGCCTTTAATCCTACATCAAAACATTTGTTAAACCACAAGAATATCTAAATTAGACAAAGAAAATTAGCCGTGTACTATTGAAATGTATTTTCTTATTACAGGCAGTGGCAGAATGGTGCAAACAACACGAAATCGACTTGGTCGTCGTTGGCCCAGAAGACCCTCTGGCCAACGGTATTGTCGACGCCCTCACACCTTTCGGGATCCAATGCTTTGGTCCAACCAAGGCTGGAGCCCAAATCGAGGCCAGCAAAGATTGGTCAAAAACATTCATGAACAAATATCAGATACCCACAGCGAGGTACAAGTCGTTTACGGATGCTGCTGCAGCTAAGGAATTCATTAACACGTGAGTTTTGATTGTCTATATATAGGTAAAGAAAATAATCTAGGTACATAAGTAAGAATAAATCGCCAAATGTGTTCGACTCGACAATCGTTCGTCCAATTCGGTTTTTTTTAAAATATTTCCGTTAGGGCTCAAGGAAGGACCTTATGGAGAGTAAAAACGTAAAATTGCGAGGTAAATACTAAAAACACCTAGTACCGCGATCTTCTCTCTCTTTTTAACCGTTGGACGTTTCCGCTTACAGGCAGCCGTATGTCTTTCCTACTCTATCTATAGTAACTCTATGATTGAGGCATTGAGGCAGCTAGTCAATTATTAGTACAATATCAGCTAAAGACTTTGTTTATTGACCAACAAGTGTTGCTTGCGAGAGGTCACGGCATTATTATTATTAAACGTACAGAATGTGCGTCTTTAGCCACGAGCCAAACCACCCTTAACTTGTGTGACCTTTCATGTACCATTTCGACACACGTGTACTCGAGTATCTAGCCTATCTCTATGTTTATGATATAAGTTTAAACAATGTCTAACCATCTAATTAGTACTCATCAATTTCTCCTAAGACTTCTCAAGGTACTTAAAAACTTTCAATTTTAGGTTAAGAGCTTTTTTTCTTTACATTACTACTCAGCAGAAGCGGACTCAGCGGAGTTTCGCAGTAAAATACTAAAAGATGCAGGCAAAGTTTATAATATTGGTTGTGAGACACAATTTTTTTTTTTTACCGCTTTCGCAGCTTTGACAGCCAAGACATTGACTTAAATCTTTGCAAATACGGCACTCTAACTTTAATAACGTCTGTTTGTTATTAATTTTACCCTTTTACTTTATATACGTCAATGTCTGCGAAAATATATGTCAATATCAATATTATTAATTTATTACCAATGCCAAAGTTTTATTAAATGTTTATTATTGCATCAGTTCAGAATAGCTGAACCGATCTATATGAAATTTCACACAGGGATGAATTTATAGTCTGGGGTTATAGTAGGCCTATTTTTAACCCTTTTTTTGTGCGGAAACCCCCTCGGATACCACCACTGGTGGTTATGTCGGACTTGAACCGACTAAAAAACGCACACCCTCTCGGGTACTAGAAGCTGGGGAACCAGGTGCACCCTCGGAAGGAATTCCCTGGAACCCCGGCGTACGTCGGGCCACCTACGGTTTGTAGATGGCCCTCTCCTGTGTAGGGAACCCTGATGCTCCCTTTTCTACCCAGAAAGGGGTGCGAGCACTATAAATCTTGCGCTGCCACCCCGGCCAGCTTCTGCTAGGGTGGGCCTATTTTAACCCTAAAAAAATTATTTGCGGGATAGACGGTAACAACAAAGATGCGGAAAAAAACTAGTATTTCGATTAAAAAAAACCTTGCAGTTTGTTTTCATATGGCTTTTAAATTATAATTGTGTCAATGTCGCGAGACATCTGCATCTTTTATATTGTTTATGTGCACTTTGTATGCTTTTGATAAGTATTTATAGTTTTATTCTCATTAACACACCACTCGTATATTATATAATTTATTATAGCAGATTTTCTACTAATTAACGACTCTTTCTACATCTTTCCAATAGGATATTACATCTATAAATTTTACTAATTAGTAAACATCTTGAGAAAAAGCTTTTTAACCGAAAAGTGACGCATTTTAATGTTTACGCTAAATGCTCCTGCGCATAATCGATAAAGAAACGGATCGATTTATAGGATTTAATATAAAAGATAGGTAATTGCTTGCATTTCATTTAGCCTCGTTCGAACAAATATCTCAAACTAGAATGTTCTGTGGATAAACATATTTACGTTTATTTATACATAAAACAGTACATTGGGAGAGGTCTTTGGTCTTTGCAATAGGTATGATGGATGGTGATGATATAACAGTTATATTAATCAGCTATTAAATACAGTTATTAAAATATATAATGTGTAAAATTAGATAGTAAGATTTTGATTACGTAACATTTGAAGGTCGTGTTGGTCCGGGAATACCGCAGGCGACAGTTCATTGACTCCAGGAGGACTTTAATAAATAAGTATTTCAGACATCTAACACACAACGCCATCTAGTCCCAAGCTAAGCAGAGCTTGTGTTATGGGTTACTAGACAACTGATATAAATACATAAATACTTTTTTTTATAAATACATACATAAATTATACATAGAAAACACCCAAACTCCGTAACAAATATTTGCAGATCATACAAACATTTGGTCCGACCCGGGAATCGAACCCGAGACCTCAAGCACAGCAGTCGCAAACACTACCGCTAGGCCACCGAGGCAGTTAATATGTTACCTGAATAATATTTATACTTTCTTTTTGTTTCTAGAGCACCATTCCCAGCCCTCGTGGTCAAAGCATCAGGATTGGCAGCAGGCAAAGGCGTGGTAGTAGCCAGTAACAAAGATGAGGCTTGTCAGGCGGTGGACGACATCCTGGTAGACTCTAAACATGGATCAGCTGGTGAAACTGTTGTAGTAGAAGAACTCTTGGAAGGAGATGAGGTTTCGGTAAGTTTATATTAGATTTTCACTTGTTCGTCCACAGACCCGATGGAGTGATTGCCTCGTTGGTCTCGCGGTTGGCGTGTGCGACTGGTGATCATGAGGTCTCGGGTTCGATTCCCGGGTCGGACCAAATGTTTGTATGATCTACAAATATTTGTTTCGGAGTTTGGGTGTTTTCTATGTATAATATGTACGTATTTATAAAAAAAAGTATATATGTATTTGTATCAGTTGTCTAGTACCCATAACACAAGCTCTGCTTAGCTTGGGACTAGATGGCGTTGTGTGTTAGATGTCCGAAATATTAGTGATGATCTGCGCAAGACGGCTGACAGGAGCTGCATCCGAGAAGCCGAGAATCGAACTCAGTGGCATGCAATTGGAAAAGCCTATGTCTAGCAATTTTTATGTTTATAAACAAGTTTTATAAACACTATCCAAGTTTATCAATTCACGGATCCCTAGTATGAATATGATATTAATTTGTTTGATTTTACTCTTGGTACAAAAAATGGAAATATAAAAATATTTAATACGGGAATAAACTCAACTAGTAATGGATATTGATAGCAATTGGTGAAGGATGGCGACATTCATATTTGGGTTTAGGCATCTCTTTGAAGTTATTAAAAACAAAATGTTATTTTAGTTATTAAAAATTATGTTACCCACGTTAGTGTTACACAGGATACTGAATTACAATAAAATATTAGCTTTTTCCGGTAACTTCGCTTGCTTCTTGATATATTGGGGCATTTCTTTGGCACATTTTTTTTGTGAAGAGATAGAGATGCATCTCTATCGTTATCTGTTTTTTTGACAACGTCTATTTCATATATCAACATATAAAAAAAAAACATCCCACATATCTTCTTATGGCAGTACTGTACACTGCCTGTGGGAAGCTTAGACAAATATGTTAATATGGCGGTACGAAGTTCGCCGGGTCAGCTAGTAGAATGATATATTTAGCTATTTACTATATTTAGAATATAGTTATAGATAAACGACACCTAGTTATAGAACAAATGATAGTTCTATTCTCACAAGGCGTAGTTACACCGGTAAGCCTTCTTGAAATCAGTCAAAATTTCACAATAACTTGTTTAGTAGTTAAAACGCGAGAACAAGCAAGACATAATTCGCAAATATAATATTAATTAGACTGTTAATCAGAGGTCAATATATAAAATACAATAATATGTTTTTATGAGACCCACTGCCAGATTTGATAAGGCGATGGTAATTAGTTATTTTTGTTAATTGTACCGAAACTGTTTATCCGTCATGCTGTATGGGTCATGTCATACCCTTGAAATATACACGGCGTGATGTTTTGTTTATGATGATGAAACTTTAAAAGTATATAACAAAGTAGTTTTAATCGATTGAGAGCCTGGAAAATGGACGTGCTCCACCGTTCTCATAGAAAAGTGATGTTAAGCTATTCTTTCCCTAATTTCTTTGATCGGCCTGTTGCTCTAGTTCTAGTCCGTAATGGCCCTGACAGCCAAGCAAAAGGTCGTGGGTTCGATTCCCACTTAGGACAAATCTTTGTGTATCACTGTCACACATGTCTGGATGTAATGTATCTGTAATATTTGTGTCTTTATATATGTATGTATTATTTATCAGAAGTTCAGTTATCATAGTACAGGATTTGTCTAGTTTTGGATCAAACGGCCATGTGTGAGATACCGTGGTAGGGCCACGCTTCGGCATGCATGGGCCGGCTCGACCGGAGTGATACCAAGGCTTCACAGAAAACCGGTGTGAAACAGCGCCGGCGCTGTGTTTCACCGAGTGAATGAGGATACCGGAGGCTCATACCCAAGCCCTCCCCCATCGGCCGCTCCCTAGCCCCCAAAGGCCGGCAACGCACTTGTGACGCCTCTGGTGTTGCGGGTGTCCATGGGCGGAGGTAATCGCCTACCATCAGGCGAGACGTCTGCTCATTTGCCCCCTATTACATAAAAAAAAAGATGTGTGATGAGATTATTTATTGTGATATAATGTATATTGTGCGTGTAATCTTGTGATATATTAAAAACTTCTTCTCCCCGATTCTGAATTTCTATTTGCAATTCTTGACATGAAAATGGTAACCCAGTTGGTCATGCCTATGCCTAAAACGCTACTAATGAAAAGTTATCTAAACTGTTTTGTAACTCACGTCAAGTCCAGACATAAGGACATCACCCTTCCGTGTAGAAGTCTACCTCTACTGTTATATTAGGACTAGCGTGTTAATTCCAGTATGTTATACCTTCAACATTGCTATTTCCAGATCCTAGCTTTCACAGACGGTGAGACGGTATCCATGATGCCTCCAGCACAAGATCACAAACGGGTTGGTGACGGTGACACTGGTCCCAACACCGGAGGAATGGGCGCATACTGCCCGTGCCCACTCATCACACCAGATCAGCTGCTAGATGTTAAAGAACAGGTGCTTCAGAGAGCTGTGGATGGACTGAAAGCTGAGGGCATCAAATATGTTGGTAAGTTGGGCAATGATAATATAATTGTTTTTAAGCAATTGCATAGCTTTTTTCGCGGGCTTTGAGGCCTTGAGCGCGGCGACCGAATCAAGGATTCCGTAACGTAACGAAAATAAAACCTGACACCCGAAGCTCGCACGGATCGAGACGAGCTGCTCCGAACGACGATTCAACGAATCTGTCTGTCTCTGTCACGCAGGCGTATTGAAATACGTCAAGGAAGATTCGTTGCCTTGGACACGAAGATTTGTTATGTCATTATAATGTATAAAATTATTCATGGTAGCCATACACTATTGCATAAATAAAAATTAATAAATAATTATAATTGCATAAGTTGATAAAAAATGCTATGCAATAGCTTTACCGCGGCAGTCCCCGAGTGCCACACGTCTTTTTTATTTTCTCTTTTTTAATAGTTTGACTGCACGGATGCCGTAGGGGATTAAGCCACGCTGTTTTCTCCTGCGCGTGTTATGAGTTTAAACCCCATATAAAGATAACACTTTGTGTGATCCACTTGTTGTTCTGAGTCTGGGTGTTCTTTGTGCTCGTTACATGTGTAAAGTCTCTCGCGACACAGAATGTATATATACCAATATTTTTCATTATTTTTAAACGGAATTCAAAAGAGAGGAGGTTCTCAATTCGACCGCATATATATTTTACTAGCTGACCCACGCAACGTCGTTTGCGTCTCCTATTGCCCGTAGCGTAATAGTTTCCCCCCGTTTTTGAAACATTCTTCATTGGTACTCCGCACCTATTGGTCATAGCGTGATGATATAGATAAACTCGCTAAACTTCCTCGATAAACGGGCTATCTAACACTGAAAGAACTTTTTCAAATTGGACCAGTAGTTCCTGAGATTAGCGCGTTCAAACAAACAAAAACTCTTCAGCTTTATATATTAGTATAGATGACCCACGCAACGTCGTTTGCGTCTCCTATTGCCCGTAGCGTAATAATTTCCCCCCGTTTTTGAAACATTCTTCATTGGTACTCCGCTCCTATTGGTCATAGCGTGATGATATAGATAAACTCGATAAACTTCCTCGATAAACGGGCTATCTAACACTGAAAGAACTTTTTCAAATTGGACCAGTAATTCCTAAGATTAGCGCATTCAAACAAACAAAAACTCTTCAGCTTTATATATTAGTATAGATGACCCACGCAACGTCGTTTGCGTCTCCTATTGCCCGTATCGTAATAATTTCCCCCCGTTTCATTGGTACTCCGCTCCTGTTGGTCATAGCGTGATGATATAGATAAACTCGATAAACGGGCTATCTAACACTGAAAGAACTTTTTCAAATTGGACCAGTAGTTCCTGAGATTAGCGCGTTCAAACAAACAAAAACTCTTCAGCTTAATATATTAGTATAGATGTATTTATTATACTCTTCTAAGATCTAATACTCATAATCAACAACACATTTATTTGGATAAAGACTAATATTAGGTATTATGTTGATAAAAACTCTTTGGCAAATAACTCAATAATAGGTACCAACTCTTAGCGTCTTATACTCGTGATAACTTCTAAACGAAATGTCCGAATGGGATGAAACAAAAAGTATTTTACTTCTACATAAATACCCTTGATAACATAATGCTTTATTTGGATAAGGATTAATATTACGATACACATTTAACGTAGTTTCTTTTTTCAGACGATTAAATATTTTTTTTGAGCACAAAAGCGGTTATTGTGACTAAACCATGATAGTTAGATATATGCTCTCGCGGACTTTTTTGTAGATCTTAATGGGACCTACAAACCCGTAATACATTATTTTGTTCTATTGTCAATAGTCTTTGCGCCGCACGCAAAAATAGGTTTTCGATTTCACACCTTGGGTTACAAAATAGCAATTTTCTTACAGATCCCTAATTTTTTTGAAAATAAAATATAGCCTATAGCCTTCCTCGATAAATGGACTATCCAACACTGAAAGAATTTTTCAAATCGGACCAGCAGTTCCTGAGATTAGCGCGTTCAAACAAACAAACAAACAAACAAACTCTGCAGCTTTATAATATTAGTATAGATTTGTGTTCGCGGATATCTTCGTCGTTTATGAACCGATTTTGATGATTCTTTTTTTAACGTAAAGGAGATATCCCAACGGTGGTACCATGATAAAGACACCAAGATCTGATGATAGAGTCCAAGAGAAATCGAGTCGAACCTTGAAGTCGGTTTTTGTTAAAAATTTTACTTGTTATGTACCTACTGTAGCGTTCCACATTTTCTTTAAACTATATTTAGTACATACGGTTTATATCTCTGAATATTTCTGCTGATTGTTATGTCTCAATGGGCCGTTAATATCACTGCCCCACTGGCCTTTCCAAGAATAAAACGGACCTACGGATACTTGACACTGACCTCTTTGAGCCTTCTTTCTACCTCGGTCCCGTCTCTATCTGAAACTTCCCGTGTCCTCGCCGTATCTGCCGTTACAATGCCTCCGTACAATTTAATCTATACTTATATTATAAAGCTGAAAAGTTTGTTTGTTTGTTTTAACGCGCTAATCTCAGAACCGCTGGTCCGATTTGAAAAATTAGTGTTGGATAGTACATTTATCGAGGAAGGCTATAGGCTATATATTATCACGCTAAGATCAATATGAGCGGAGCACCAATAAAGAATGTTACAAAAACGGGGGATTTTTTTACGCTACGGGCAATAGGAGACGACGATGCGTGGGTTAGCTAGTTGTGATATATTTTTATTTTGTCTGAACAAATTCAAATAGAGCTCAAATTTTCTTTCCATTACATGAAGTAAAGATGAAGCAAAATATTTATTTCACCGAGGAAATATTTGTTTATCATTATTTATTTAAAAAAAAACTGATGAATGAATGGAAATATCTCGTTGTATTGCATGCTTTTGTTATTAATTGCCAACTTTCGTGACCTTATAACCGGCGTTATCGCAAAAGATTCGATTCCTTTACTTTTACACAATACATTATATGGCTATCACAATGTATCGGTGTCGGAAATTTCCTCTCACTGTCGTAGGTTTTAAATTCAAGGACAGACAATGAGATAAAACGAATTTAGAAGTTCATTGCGAAGATTATAAGTTCAGCGATTTAAAAATATTGACTTAGAACTTACGTTTTATTAGTTTAGCAGAAACCTATCCTACTAATATAATAAACGCGAAAGTTTGTAAGTATGGATAGATGAATGGGTGTTTGTTACTCTTTCACACAAAAACTACTGAACGTATTTTGATGAAACTTAACAGTAATATAGCTTATACATCAGAATAACACATAGGCTTTTATCCTATTTATATCTATATATAGTTACTCCGTGATCATGGCGCTTGCAACAGCGCCGAAATATCGGATACTCACAAACAAAAAGGTACATGGTAGCAATCCCGTAGATTTCTATATTAACACATAGGCTACTATTTGCCGCGATAACCGACATACACGCGGGCGGAGCCTCGAGCAAAAACTAGTATGATTATATAGCGGTTAAAGAACTATGCATCATGCTTCTTACGTGGTATAGTAGTAGTCCATTGAACAGTTACATTTGGGGTTGCGTTTTTAGAGGACGCAATTTTATTTTTTTAATGTGTAGGGGGGGTCAGTGTAAAGCTAAAACCAAGTTTGTGGGGTCGCCACCCTTGTCCCACAGCCGCCATCTTGAAAATAGGGGTTGAAATGGTTTTTACGATATATCTCTTATACTATTTATTTGATAAAAAAAAATTGTTAACATTTTTTATTGCAAATTAAATTCTCTACAACTTTGGTTCAGTAACTTTTTGTCGTAAAACTATAAATAAAAAAGTTATAAGTGAAAATGTTCAAAAATTCGAGAAAAAAAAATCCACATAACTTTTTAAAATCATTTTACGAAAAAATGATATCAGACCATTTTTGTAAATCGTTTTTTGAGGAATAACTTTTATTCGCAACATTTTTTCATTAAGTCAATAGCTATGGTCTTACAGCGCTCCGAAGTGAGTACTATTTTTCAGTACTCTTAACTATACCTATATTATACGTGTGTACTAATAATGTGTCATCAGTTATTGTTTTTTTTTTGTTGTTATAATTTTTTTAATTACAAATTTTGCAATAATGGGCGACGGTAATCGATTACCATCAGGCGATACGACTGCTCGTTTGCCTACCTTTTCCATAAAAAAAAAAGTAGTAGGGTTATGGGAGGGATTAGTCCCATTAAAAAGAACACCAAAGATACCCAGTTGGTTTGGCTCGAGGCGTATCCTCATGCGCAAAACGACAGCTGGGAATCTTTGTGTACACACACACAACACTACTTAATCGAAAGTTCTATGCCCTAACCATTATATTTTCTTCTGCGTAGTTTAATGTTGACCTTATTCTTCTGAACCTCAAGGAAATACAGCTGCGTACAAATCTGACCTTCGGTAGAATTTACTAAGATATCATTATCTCAAAAACGTCTGCATACATTCTTTTCACCCCTGTATCTGTTCGATAAGTTGGATATATACGTGTTGATATTCTGTGCTAATAAATTATATGAATCTGTCGTTTCTTGTGTAATAGTCTAGAGCTTTCTTATTGCGTGCTTTCATTTAATATTACATTGTATCTTTATCTTAGTATAAAATGAAGTATGACCTGCTGATATGCTGTCACTTCCATTAGATCTTTTAAACTTCTCAACGGATTTTAATCCAGCTTTGAGCAACAGATATATCGATTTAAGAGAGTAATTACATATATAGTATTACATATTTATTAGAGGCGCTCATAGCCTAGTTGCACTCGGTGATTGGAAACAATCATCGAGGGTAAGCAACGACGGCGCGCTCAATACCTGGATGGGTGACCGCTGGTGGCATGATACTATGAGCGTCTCCGTGAGTCGGTGTCGGTTGTTATCGTAGGATAACATTCGTGAAGCTTAGTTGGAAAACATCCAACGGCAAGATTACGTAGCTACAACGTTGTCTCACCAAGCCCCAACCCGCACTCGGCCTTAACCCTCTCCTGAGAGGAGACCCGAGCCCAGCAGTAGGACGTTATGGGTTGTTGATGATGATGATTAATTACATATCATAGTAGGGAATCCGAGAATTTCAAGAACTTACTTGCGAAGCCGGGCCATGGATGACGTCGTAAACGGTTATTTCGCCGCTTCCTACTGCGCTAAGTATTGTGGGTTTGATCGACATATGGGACAATACTTTATGTCATTCACAAATTGTTGATCTGAATCTGGGTGTTCTATGTCTCCGTTTCATGTATGTGAGAATTCTCTTCAGTTAGTTTTATAGTTTGGGCATGAAACATTGTTATGTATTGACATTATTTGATGTATTGATTGACATATTTTATAATTTAAGTATTTGAATAATTTGACTTGTGACATTTATTTTTATATGTATAATATTTGCACACCGCATAATGTGGTAGGACATAGTGTACCTCTAAAATAAGCATAAGATCTGTAATTATCTAACCTATGTTTCCGCAAATAAATGATTGATTGATTGATTGATTGAACAAATTACTAAAAGAGAAGTCCGTGTGAGGGAGTTGCTGCGAGCAGACCTCAAAAGATATATCGGCAGTATTCTGAAAAAAAAACTTGTTGAAAGTACCGGTTTCTCTGTCTAATAGAATTCGGAACGAGGTTATTCGACAGAGAACTAGAGTAACCGACATCGCATGGAGAGATTCGCAGTACGCTGAAGTGGAAATGGCCCGGTCATGTCTCTAGACGTACAAACAAACGTAGTGTAGGGCGCCCTGCGGCACGCTGGACTGACGATTTAAAGAAAGTGGCTGGCAGTGGATGGATGCGGACTGCTCAAGACCGGGATAGCTGGCGCTTCTTGGGGGAGACCTACGTTCAGCAGTGGACGGCGATTGGTTGAAATGAAGATGATAACAAACATCACTGATGTATAATATTCGACTTTCAAACCATACGAAGAAGAAAGATACCAACTAACACGTGGCCTTGACTGACTAATTCACGTGTTTTAACAGTCTCGATAATCCACTACGTTGCTAAGTTCAATAGCAACAAATATATGATGAAAGTAATGTAGTAATTCCCACCCAGAGTGACAGACAAACAAATTAAAAAGTGATTACATATCTGACGTCACTACTCAAACCAACCGTAGTATTACGTCTATCGGTGACATCTGACCCATCATTGTTTATAACAGCAACCGAATGATAATACCCAATAAACATCTAAATGAACAAATAAAATCATCTCGCGATAATATGCCTTGTCGTTACGCAGATGAGGTCAATTTTTTATTGGAGGTAAAATAAAGCAATTGTTTTTAGTATTGCGTTTGTTTATTTCAATGTTTTGCAGTTGCTAAGGCGTTTCGTACTAGATTATTAATTGTATTTACTGAGAATTGATTTCTATGAACGTAAGTTCAAAACACGTTACGTCATGTGTCTGGTCACATGTTTGATCGTGTGCAACCTACAGTTTCTCATACATAATGTTACATACACTTATAGTACTATTTATAGTAAACAGAGGCGTATTAATAGCTTTTTGCACGACAAGGTTCTAGCGTAACGGCATCCACCACAACCGGCAAATATTTTAATTTGACCACGTGACTTAGCGTTGAGATGACGTCATTTCCACACATTTGTTAGTTTTCTATGGACATCAATTTGGCTAGAGAGGTAAATGGAAAAATTGGCATAAATAAATAAAAATAAATAAATGGAAACTTTTTTGCTGCTGCCGTTCTTGGAATCTCAGCCAGAATCGATTTTGCACTACAGTAACATCAGTCACTTGATTAAAAACAACGAAATATTGCTTAACTCTGACATTCTGTGAGAGAAAGAGAAAAGTGTGGTACTCCTCCTTCGATCCCTACTATGCGCGCCAAACTATGACTGCCACGATAAAAGTATTTACAGTCCCTAAAATGCAGCTTGGTCTCTGTGACTGATGGCTAAAAATCGACGAAGTACACGCATCAAAAGTGTCTAGGGATCAAGCATTTTTATGCGGATTTCTTGAGATTGAGATGTGGCTTTGGCCCTGGCCTGCTCAGTCGCCAGACTTGAACCCGATTGAGCATGCATGGGATATGCTACAGAGAAGAGCTCTGCCGAATATGGAGGGTATCCAGTCGCAAGAAGACCTTTTTTTGTTGTTGCACATGGGCGGCCATTCCACAGCGTGATTTGGATGAACTCATTTTGAGTATGCCAAACCGATTCTTGTGTTGTTAGTGTTCGCGGTAGAAACACGGATTATTAATTGTTTAAGTTACCTAATAAAATTTTAAAGAAAACTGTTATTTCAGTCTTTTTTTCGAACTTTAATGTTAGTGGTTCAAATGTCAAAAATCCCTTTATTAGGAAAATGGCAAATTTCTTTATTAATGCAAAGGTGACTTGGTTTATCGTTACTGTGACAAACGAAAACACTTTATTTGATGAATCCTTAAAGAAAATTTTAATTAATATCAATCAGGAGAAAAGTTATTGCAAAAATATATGTTAATCCCTAAACACATATGTTGATCCCTAGACACTTTTGATGTGTGTAAATTGGAACAAAATGTGGTGACTTCCACTACAGCGCCGTCTACCGAAGATACGTCAAACTACGGAGTAACAAAGGAAATGAAGAAACTACCAATCCTGAATCGCGCAATAGCAGTTCTCGCGCCGATTAGCACATATACAACATCTCAACATCAACCGTTGGGCAGTGGCCCGCCAGTCATGATCACCTCGTCTGGTCGGAGGATGCTACCTTTGTGTTGGGGGACATCACACTCGTTCCTCCACAAAACGATTTTATTTAGTATCACTATTACCTATTATTCTTTACGTACCAGTGTTATTACAAGTGTAGTACAATACATGTAAATATTAAAAACGCATATAAAATGTACCTCGTAAGTTGTAAAATGACACTAGTGACAAGTGTCACAGAAATAACTACTGACTACAGGAAAGAAAGAAAAAATCAAGATATTGCTTTAAGCAGTTGCAGACTTCTGGATTATCTTTCAAGGAAACTAGTTTAGTAATGGAATGTCATCTTGAATGGTTCACACGACAAAATCATAAGTTATCTTTTAGTAAGTTTATCAATTACGGAAGCACATGAATTATATAGGAATTACAAGGCTATTCAACGCGTAGATTCGTGAAGATATTGTTTGTTTACTTACGAGATTCGCTTTCCGTAAAATATAATTGATATCTGAAGGTCCAAACTTCATAAGTATCTTAAGGCTTATTGGTATAATTTCATTTGTCAGAAATCTTTGAACAAAAATTAAAACAGGCCAAAAGATACTTTGAATAGAATAAGTCTCCAGACTTCGTTTCTCAATCTGTGGACAATCGCAATTAAATATCGATTTCTGCAATGCGATTCGTCGATCAATCGAATTGCAGAAATCGATATCTGAAGTCTGATTTCAGATGTCCAGTTTACGTTAGGTTAGTCCATCTGTAGTGTTGGAACTTATTTTTAGGAAGACAAAAAGCGTGATCGTCAGAAAGGACAATTTAAATCATTAATTGTAGTAGTTCTCATTTTTCGAATACTTTTTTAAAATGTAAATGTAGGTATATATAGTTTTGGTGAACTGGTAGACTGGCAGGAGCTGGATGCCAGTGGCTGAAAATCGATCGAAGTGGTGTATAATAGAATAGGCCTATGTCCAGCAGTGTACGGCGATAGGTAAACCAATATAATAAATAATACAAAATTTTAACAAGTGGACCAAATTTAATGGGAGCACACCGGAAGAAATAGCTTTCAAATAAAAAAAAAAGAATCATCAACATCGGTTCACCCAGTCGAAAGTTCTGAGGTAGTAAATAAAAAAAAAAACAAGTCGAATTGAGAACCTCCTCCTTTTTTGAAGTCGGTTAAAAATCACTATTTCCATACATACTCCTCTATCATTCGAAAGTTCACTGGATATGGCTACCTCTCCTTTTACTCTCGTCTATTTTCAATCGAACCCGAGACATGTAAAATTAAACTAATACCTTCCGCATTACATTAGTGTAGAGCTTTTAATTACTATTCTTGTATACATAAACTGTTGTTATGTTTTACAGGTGTGCTGTACGCTGGCATGATGGTGACGAAATCAGGCCCCGTGACGCTGGAGTTCAATTGTCGGTTCGGTGACCCAGAGACTCAGGTGCTCCTGACTCTACTGGAATCTGATCTCTATAAAATTATGAAGGTATGGTTTTATTGAGCTTTATATTCTATTAAAAGTTCTGCAAAACTATTTATACTAGTTGTTAAATAAATTTCATATAATACACACATCAAAAGTGTCTAGGGATCAAGCATTTTTATGCGGATTTCTTGAGATTGAGATGTGGCTTTGGCCCTGGCCTGCTCAGTCGCCAGACTTGAACCCGATTGAGCATGCATGGGATATGCTACAGAGAAGAGCTCTGCCGAATATGGAGGGTATCCAGTCGCAAGAAGACCTTTTTTTGCTGTTGCAACGAACATGGGCGGCCATTCCACAGCGTGATTTGGATGAACTCATTTTGAGTATGCCAAACCGATGTTCTTGTGTTAGTGTTCGCGGTAGAAACACGGATTATTAATTGTTTAAGTTACCTAATAAAATTTTAAAGAAAACTGTTATTTCAGTCTTTTTTTCGAACTTTAATGTTAGTGGTTCAAATGTCAAAAATCCTTTTATTAGGAAAATGGCAAATTTCTTTATTAATGCAAAGGTGACTTGGTTTATCGTTACTGTGACAAACGAAAACACTTTATTTGATGAATCCTTAAAGAAAATTTTAATTAATATCAATCAGGAGAAAAGTTATTGCAAAAATATATGTTGATCCCTAGACACATATGTTGATCCCTAGACACTTTTGATGTGTGTAGTTATCCTTGAGATCGCTGTGAGCAATAAGAACTATTGTTGATTTGATCACATATTTGTAACAATTATTTTGTGAACTTACAAAGTGTATATAATATAAGAGGGATCTTAATAAAGCATCTTGTTGACGATTATATACTAAGGACCCTCAAGTATATGATTCTGAAATTACTAGATTATTAGTAAAATAAAGTTGTTTACTAACCGTAATAGCCTAGTCAGTATGTGGCGACTTTCACATACAGTTCAACAGAATACACACTACAGCGTCATCTACCGAGGATATACCGCACTACGGAGTAAAGAGCCAAACGAAATGACTACAAATTCTGCATCGCGCTTTGAAGGTTCTTGCGCCTCTGTATGTATACAACATTTCAACGTTTACCGTTGGGCCGTGGCTCGCCAGGCATGATCACCTCGCCTGGTCGTAGGATCCTCCCTTTGTGTTGCAGGAACATGGCACCCGTTCCTCCACAAGAATATCTATACTTATAATAAAATTCTAAATAAAATACATATTTCAGGCGTGCGTGGATGGCAACCTGAAAGAAATGCAAGTGACATGGAACACGAAGCTTTCAGCTGTAGGTGTCGTCATTGCTTCCAAAGGTTACCCTGAAACTTCCACAAAGGGCTGCGTTATCAGCGGTAAGTGAAAAATCATTTAGACATAATTTTACAAGAGAGTTTAGAAAACTATTAAAGTTTGCATTCCGTAATCACTGTGGTGAGGGACTGGTAGATTAGGAATACGAAATCCGTCTGTACAGTTTGTCTGAAACGGCCTTGGTGTGCGACTGTTCGACGTAACACAACGCTTTTTACGACAACCTAGTCGAGGCTCGACAAACTGTCTCGTCGGGGACAGTCTGTCGACTCCAGTGTGCGCCCACAGTAAGGGTCCGTTCACACAGACCGGCTCGGAGAGGAGAGAAGATTTTATAACATTGGAAACAGAGTTTTAAGTAATTGTAGTAAGGTTTATTTTTGCATGTACACTTCTTTTGTCATCAAGAATGCTTGAACGCACTTAGTGTGAAATAATAAGAGGAGCCGACCGGCTCCGATTGCGTGCTCATTCTCGCTCGCGCAGCCGATCGGCTCTGATTCGCTTCCACAACCGGTCTATGTGAAATAGTTGGCGGCTCCGCTCCGGCCAATTCCAAGCGTAAACGATCCGGTCTGTCTGAACGGACCCTAAGGGAGCAAACTACGTAGGACATGTTGTAGTTCTTGAAGTCGATTTTTTTTGTAAAAAATTGTGATTATTTTTTAAACAATAATATCGCGAATAAGTCCAGCCATACAGCTATGCGCGTGCGCAGGTCTGAGCCAGGCGGCATCAACCCCGGGCACGCTGGTGTTCCACAGCGGCGTGTCGCGCGGCGCTAACGGGTCGCTAGTGACGTGGGGCGGGCGCGTGCTGCTGGTGTGCGCGCGCGCAGCTTCGCTCCGAGCCGCAGCGGCCGCCGCCACCCGGGCCGCCGCGCTCGTGGACTTCCCCGGCGCTCACTACCGCAAGGACATCGCGCACAGGGCCTTCTCCAAGTACGTATCCACTCAGAACAACGAACCGCACCAAACTCTGATATACTATCGCTTCGCCGCAACGCAAGCTGCCGCTCTAGTGGATATTCCCGACGGAAGCCTCCAAACCTTCAAAAGACCAAGTACGTACACCCTGGGGAGGTGTACATACTTTACATACTCTCAACAGGCCTCACAACAACTAATAATCTACCATAAAATTAACAAAAGTGTATCCTGAAGGTTTCCTATTATCTTGAGCAGTCAAACATTATAAAAAGTGCTGATTTATTAAGATCGGGGCTAACTTTTAAAAGGATGCATTTTTTTCTTTCTTTCAAAATTAAATACTAAAGTAAATTTTATAAGAGGTTTAAACCTAGTATCCAATTATTTCATTAACACACATAATATAAATAATTAAAAATATATGTAGAATTAAATATTTCTTAAAAACTGCCAAAACCTACCCTATCTTATTTTCACATCATATAAATGCACGCTACAAAATTTAAAACTTACCAATATCACTCTTAAGACCAAGGAAAATTATTCACACAATAAAAACATACTCCATCTGAATACATAGTTACACTATAATAATTTGGTGTGAAACGAGTGATGAATAAATTCACAATTCATTTGGATACTAATATATTGCATGTGATGACGGGAAAAACTAATTAACGTAAGTAAATTTATCTAAAATGGATTTGTATTTTATGAACACATTGTCAAGTATGTAATTTTAGTATCAAATTATTAATAGTAATAAATATCACAGCTACATGTGCAATGTTTCTAACATTGCAAAAGTTATGAATTTAAACATAACCATCTTAGTACTGACTGACTAGGTTGTCTCTTTCTTTGTTCGTAACAACTTTTCTATAAAATTGATCCTTACATAAAAAACAATAAAATTTATATTCCTTTGTGTCAGTTACTTATAAAGTAAACTTTATGCTCCAGATCAAGACATCAACAAGTAAATATTTAACTTTTGTCTCACCAAGTAAAATAACAAAATAAAAATCGTTTTTAAGGTTCGATTCGATTTCTCTTGGATGCCATCATCAGATCTTAGTGTCCTTATCATGGTACCGCCGTTGGGATATCTCCTTTCCATTAAAAATAGAATCATTAAGATCGGTTCATAAACGACGAAGTTATCCGCGAACACACATTCAAAAAAACATAAACACGGTCGAATTGAGAACCTCCTCCTTTTTTGAAGTCGGTTAAAAAGATAGACATTATAAGTTTGTGTGTAGCTGTGTGAACCATTTTTTTTTCAATTATTCAAGAAAATCTGTCGTAGTGTGTACGTGCGTGCGTACGTATTCACACTTATGTGCGTGCACATCCGTGTATGGTGTGTGAATGTAGCGGAATGTGTCTTATACAAGTTCGAGATTCAAAATTGCGTCAATGATTCGTATATGGACCCTGAATGTGTGGATTGAAACCATTCATTTTGTTTCAGCATGTAACCGGCTCGAAATGGGTATAAAACTACATTCCACTCACGGATCTTTTGCATTTCTCTTAGCACGCATTTATAAGGGATAATAAGTAAGAATCATTGCATTTTGAACATTGTCTTGTAAAGAATAAACGCTTTTTTTGAGGTTTTGTTTTGTTTTCATTTCACTCGTTCTACATTTTAATACACCTTTGCACATTTTGGTTATAAAGCATGTTTCATCTTCTTATTTTGTTAGTGTTTTGAGTATGGTTTTTATATGTTTTTGTGCATAATTGTTGTTAAATAATTAAAACATTCTTGATTCACTATGACTTTCGTTTCATTGGTTTTGTATGTTGGAGTCACTTTGTTAACACGTTCATAAGTTACACCACTTGTATTACCGCCAATAACACGAAAAAAGAATGATTTCTTTTCTTCTTTACGCGTCGCAATATGCACCTAATGTTCATGGAAGTAATTACACCCCCTTTTTTGTGGTTTTTATTATGTATTTCTTAATTGTTAATTAAGAACTTTATTCTCAGTTTGAAGATTTTTAGCTAAAAATAGGTAACGTAATGAGACAATAAATATCATGTTCTGCTGAAAAAGTGCAAATCAATTTTTTTTTAAATCCTTTAAAAAAATGATGTTATTAGCGGGCTAATCTAAAAGCTGTTGATGGAAATACCCACACCTTATAAACCTTCATAATTTTATGTTTTTATTGTGAACTGGCTTTATTATTGTTAGGTAAGTAGGTAGAGACTTCATCACATAGTGTAAGTAAATAAATAATTAAAGTTGTTTGTTTTAATAAATATTGTAAATTACGTTATGTATTAGTACTTATGTTGTATTTAAAAATATACTTTAACTCAACACGCAAAGGCAGGAATTTGCATGAAAAGGTTATCGTAAGTCAGTCTCAAGACTCTCAAGGAATAAGTATCGTGCATGTCTAAATATCAGGATTATATAAAAAGTAAAATTCATTTTTGCTATCCATGTTGTGACGAATTAAGAATACCATAATAAGGTGCCGTAAGAGTCGACTAAGGGAGCAAACTTCGCAGGGCAACAGCACTGCAAAAGAAAGAAACCAAGCTTACCGTGGGGAGCCACGCTTTGGCATGAATGGGCCGGCTCGACCGGAGTGATACCACGGTCTCACAGAAAATCGGTGTGAAATAGCGCTTGCCCTGTGATTTACCGAGTGAGTGAGAATACCGGAGGCCCATACCCCATCCCCTCCCCACATCCCTTTTTCCATCCCCCAAAGGTCGGCAACGCACTTGTGTAGCCTCTGGTAATCGGCGGTAATCGCTTAACATCAGGTGATACGTCTGCTCGTTTGCCCCATATACCATAAAAAAACTCACCGTTTATAATGAATTTAGATGACTGAAACTGAAGATGATGGAAATATTTTCCATTTATACAGAATCAACGGCTTGTCGTATCTCCAATCTGGCGTAGACATCGACGCGGCTGCAACCCTCGTGCGTCAGATCGAACCCCTCGCCACCGCCACCCACAGGCGCGGGGTGCTGGGGCGTTTGGGGTGCTACAGCGGCCTGTTCCAGCTGTCGGCCATGAACCCGGACTTGAAGGATCCCGTGTTGGTGCAGGGGACGGATGGTGTTGGCACTAAACTCAAGGTTGGTAAACGGGAATCGGAATAGGTGCTTATTCCTCTTTTTATACTCTACATTTCTGGAAAATAGGATATGATAGCTTATAACATGGAAGTTGACAAATCTTGGACGATGCTTTGCAAGCCCATGTAATACTGTTATGAAGAACCGTATTCTTCAGAGCTTCAGGAAAATCTCGGTGTTACAATTTTTGAATTTTAGATAGACATAGAATAACAGGGTAAAATAGATTTAGGTTTCAAATTAGGAAGTACCAAAACTATAAGTAGCTTCTAACTAGATTTTGTCCAAAGATCGCAAAGCAAAGCTCGTAACTGACTATTTTTAGTTTTCTTTTGAAGGATTAGTAAATCTATATATATAAAAGAGTAAGGTGACTGACTGACTGACTGACTGACAGACTGACTGACTGACAGACTGACTGACTGACATACCCAGAGATCAACACATAGCCCAAACCGTTGAAGCTAGAATCCTGAAATTTTGCATGCAGGTTCTTTATATAACGTAAGTGAGCACTAAGAAAGGAATTTTCGAAATTCCACCCCTAAGGGGGTAAATCAGGGGATGAAAGTCTGCGTGAGCGAAGGCGCGTGTAAAAGCTAGTATATCATATATCTTGCTAATATCCTTCCACTATGGAATAGGGAGGTAGACGAGCAGACGGTTCAGCCGACTATCACACATTATTTTCCGTATTTTTTTATGTGTCCTGTTATAATACTCATTTTTTTCTAAACGTCTTTGCTTAGCCCTTATTAGAGATTCTAAATCCAATTTTGTTTGTATTACCTATTTACAAAATATATTAATTATGATTTGTCATTTCAGATCGCAGAGATAATGCAGAAATACGACACGCTAGGTCAGGACCTGGTCGCGATGTGCGTCAACGACATCCTGTGCGCAGGCGCCGAGCCGTTCGCGTTCCTGGACTACATGGCGTGCGGCCGCCTGCAGGTCGACGTCGCCACCACCATCGTCAAGGGCATCGCTGACGCCTGCAAGCTCTCTGGGTGCGCCTTGTTAGGTAAATAAACTACCTCCTGAGGGCCTAGTGTGAATTTATTTCGTCACGGTAACCGCATCTGGCCCACGGCCTCGTTGGTCTCGCGGTTGGCGTGTGCGACTGCTGATCATGAGCTCTTGGTTTCGATTCCCGGGTCGGATCAAATGTTTGTATGATCTACAAATATTTGTTTCGGAGTTTGGGTGTTTTCTATGTATAATATGTATGTATTTACAAAAAAAAAGTATATATGTATTTGTATCAGTTGTCTAGTACCCATAACACAAGCTCTGCTTAGCTTGGGACTAGATGGCGTGGTGTGTTAGATGTCCGAAATATTTATTATATATTATTATTATTACTGAACTTTTCACCCATTACAACACTGAATACGGTAACAGTAACCATCGAATTGCTATGAAATAAACTCAAACTAGGCCCTTTGGTATATGTGACTTACGTACCTGCATAACTTTAGTTGGTGTCATGTCAATGCATAACATCTGATGACGGCCTTTTTTTTATATGTTATTCTTAATACCTTTCACTTGAGTCATCAGAACAATCTCATCTCAGTTGTAGGTGCTAGTGACGTTTGAAAATGTACTGTAATATATTCTAATTAAAGTTGATTTTCATTCACTTGACAGCGTATGGTTTTTTACTCCCTTTTGTTAACGCTCTAAAATTTGTGTATAGTTTAGCACTACGTCACTAGTTTATTCCCCTGACCATTAAGGATCAAAACTTTCGTCCGGAACACTGATTTCTTAGAATCTGATTGGCCAAGGGGCGGGGCTATATACCAAGAGGTCGGACTATATAACCATTTATGTCTTTGCAGGAGGAGAAACGGCGGAAATGCCTTCAATGTACGACATCGGCAAGTACGACTTGGCCGGGTTCGCGGTGGGAGTGGTGGACAACTTGAAGCAGCTGCCCCGCTCTAAGGAGATTCGTTTCGGAGACGTGGTTCTGGCGCTTCCTTCCACTGGAGTGCACAGTAACGGGTACAGCTTGGTGCAGAAGATTATGTTGGAGACTGGACATAGGTATGTAGTATTGTTAAATCTTGGATATCTTTTTATATACTGTGTCATTTCAGTTTCGTATTGTCTATGGTTTTGTAGAATTAGAATTCATGTTATTCATTTGTGCATAAGGAGGAAACCTTCTGACTAGACATATTTTTATGGTATACTAGCTTTTGCTCGCGGCTCCGCCCGCGTGTATGTCGGTAATCGCGCCTATGTGTTATTCTGATGTATAAGCTATATTACTGTAAAGTTTTATCCAAGTCCGTTCAGTAGTTTTTGCGTGAAAGAGTAAAAACATCCATTCATACATCCATCCATCCATACGTACAAACTTTCGCGTTTATAATCTTAATCTATATATATAAAAGCGAAATACCACTCACTTATTAATCACGAAATCTCAGAAACTATAATACCCACAGACTTGAAATTTGGCAGGAAGGTTCCTTATAGGATGTAGACATCTGCTAAGAACGGATTTTAGGAAACATCACCTCTAAGGGGGTAAATCAGTGGATGAAAGTCTGCGTGAGCGAAAATGCGTGCAAATGCTAGTAATAGTATATACACACATCAAAAGTGTCTAGGGATCAAGCATTTTTATGCGGATTTCTTGAGATTGAGATGTGGCTTTGGCCCTGGCCTGCTCAGTCGCCAGACTTGAACCCGATTGAGCATGCATGGGATATGCTACAGAGAAGAGCTCTGCCGAATATGGAGGGTATCCAGTCGCAAGAAGACCTTTTTTTGTTGTTGCAACGAACATGGGCGGCCATTCCACAGCGTGATTTGGATGAACTCATTTTGAGTATGCCAAACCGATTCTTGTGTTGTTAGTGTTCGCGGTAGAAACACGGATTATTAATTGTTTAAGTTACCTAATAATTTTTTAAAGAAAACTGTTATTTCAGTCTTTTTTTCGAACTTTAATGTTAGTGGTTCAAATGTCAAAAATCCCTTTATTAGGAAAATGGCAAATTTCTTTATTAATGCAAAGGTGACTTGGTTTATCGTTACTGTGACAAACGAAAACACTTTATTTGATGAATCCTTAAAGAAAATTTTAATTAATATCAATCAGGAGAAAAGTTATTGCAAAAATATATGTTGATCCCTAGACACATATGTTGATCCCTAGACACTTTTGATGTGTGTATTTACGTCCTGCATACCAGCATCAAACTTAATTTTATCTGCCTTATTACTTTATGTGCAAAAGTTTAATGAATGTTTGTATCCCATTGGGATACAACGACCGAAGAAATCTGTATGAAATTTAGCACAGAGATAGATTATGATTTGGCACAGCACATGATAATATTTTTCGTTTTTCGCGTTGGAAAAACTAATTTACACAAAGAAATAGACAAAAATAAATATTTTCCTCTTAAGGGTCCGTTCACACAGACCGGCTCGGAGAGAAGAGCAGATTTTTATCACATTGGAAACAGAAGTTTGAGTAATTGTGGTAAGGTTTATTTTTGCATGTGCACTTCTTTTGTCAAGAATGCTTGAACACACTTAGTGTGAAATAATAAGAGGAGCCGATCGGCTCCGATTGCGTGCTCATTCTCGCTCGCACAGCCGATCGGCTCTGATTCGCTTCCACAGCCGGTCTATGTGAAATAGTTGGCGGCTCCGCTCCGGCCAATTCCAAGCGTATACGATTCGGTCTGTGTGAAAAGAAAAATGCGAGCCGATGCTCTCCGAGCCGGTCTGTGTGAACGGGCCCTAAATACATTCGACTTACATAGATAATGATTATTCCAGTTACACAGAGCCAGCTCCCTTCAGTACCACGAACAAATCCTTCGGAGAAGAGTTCTTGGCTCCCACTGGCATCTACGTCAAAGAGTTGATGCCCGCTATCAAGCAAGACCTGGTCAAGGGTCTAGCTCACATCACTGGAGGAGGTCTGCTAGAGAACATTCCTAGAATCCTGCCGTCTGGTGTCCGAGTTCGTCTTGACGCGACTAAATTTAGCATTAAACCTGTCTTCGGATGGTTACAAGCTAAAGGTGAGTGCATCTATACTTATCTATTCTAAATCTGTTACGTTTTCAAGGTTAAACCGCTGTATCGATTTTAATGAAATGTTGGCATGGAGATTCTTTGATTCTTGAGGAACGACATAGGCTACTCTTTACCATGATAACCGACTTTTTTTATGGAATAGGCAGGCAAACGAGCAGACGCATCGCCTGATGGTAAGCAATTACCGCCGCCCATGGACACCTGCAACACCAGAGGCGTCACAAGTGCGTTGCCGGCCTTTGAGGGATGGTAGAGATAGGGGAAGGGGTTGGGATATGGGCCTCCGGTATCCTCACTCATTCGGTAAAACACAGCGCAAGCACTATTTCACACGGGTTTTCTGTGAGGCCGTGACGTAGTGGTAGCGTATGCGACTGCTGTGCTTGAGGTCTCGGGTTCGATTCCCGGGTCGGACCAAATGTTTGTATGATCTGCAAATATTTGTTTCGGAAATTGGGTTTTTCTATGTATAATATGTATGTATTTACAAAAAAAAATAAGTATATGTATTTATATCAGTTGTCTAGTACCCATAACACAAGCTCTGCTTAGCTTGGGACTATATCGCGTTGTGTGTTAGATGTCCGAAATACACACATCAAAAGTGTCTAGGGATCAAGCATTTTTATGCGGATTTCTTGAGATTGAGATGTGGCTTTGGCCCTGGCCTGCTCAGTCGCCAGACTTGAACCCGATTGAGCATGCATGGGATATGCTACAGAGAAGAGCTCTGCCGAATATGGAGGGTATCCAGTCGCAAGAAGACCTTTTTTTGTTGTTGCAACGAACATGGGCGGCCATTCCACAGCGTGATTTGGATGAACTCATTTTGAGTATGCCAAACCGATTCTTGTGTTGTTAGTGTTCGCGGTAGAAACACGGATTATTAATTGTTTAAGTTACCTAATAAAATTTTAAAGAAAGCTGTTATTTCAGTCTTTTTTTCGAACTTTAATGTTAGTGGTTCAAATGTAAAAAAATCCCTTTATTAGGAAAATGGCAAATTTCTTTATTAATGCAAAGGTGACTTGGTTTAACGTTACTGTGACAAACCAAAACACTTTATTTGATGAATCCTTAAAGAAAATTTTAATTAATATCAATCAGGGGAAAAGTTATTGCAAAAATATATGTTGATCCCTAGACACATATGTTGATCCCTAGACACTTTTGATGTGTGTATTTATTATTTATTATACCTCTAATGCGGTGACGATCTGGAAGATATATACAGACAAATAACTAATATTTATTTATTTGTTCACAGGCATGGTGTCAGACTTCGAAATGCTGCGAACATTCAACTGCGGAATAGGCATGATAGTGATCGTGGACCCGGTGTGCCTCAAAGAGTTCTTGGCCACTGTCGAGGGCGATATCACCGTCGTCGGCTCTGTCGAGAATATTGGCAAAGAAGGTATGTACTTGACTAACAATTACTTGTTGACTAGCATTTGTTGATTGGCTACTTATAGGAACAAAATATTTTATGTTACATTTTTATTTTAAGAAGTGGCACCGTGTAGTAGTTTAAAGTTAAGAGGGCAACATAACATATACGCGCTTTTCGTTAGTTCAAGACACCACGCCGGCCTTTTTATTTAAACTCCTTAACCACAATCAAAATTAAATGTAATTAAGATTATATTGTTTATAATATATACTGATATAATAGGGTAGATGACACTTTAGTCTTACCAATTTGTGGATCACACAAAGTGTTGTCCCATGTGGGGTTTGCGACCAGTTAAACCACTGAGCCAATTCTACTAGCTATAGTGCAGTTCTTCCCCCAGGTGGGCACCAGGTGGTGGTGGACAAGTTCCCTGAGGCGATGGAGCCGCTGACGTCACCGTACGTGAGTGTGGACCAAGAGATACCGCAAAAGTCTCTCTCCTACAAGGACAGCGGCGTGGACATCGAAGCTGGAGACTCACTCGTGTCCATGATCAAACCTTTGGCTAGGTCAGTATCTCTATCCGGATGTTTTAATAACAGTTGTTTCAGGATTGCTTATACTTCTGGCGAAGAGTGCCACACCGTATGGTTTTAGACGGTTCGATTCCGACGCGGCGACGCTGCAAACTCCAGTAAGGTACTGTTAGATTGTCCTATTCAGTACTTTAAAAAAAACACAGTACCGAATGGACCAAATTGAAATGTGACCTGCTCATTTGTTACCTCATAACTTTCGACTGGCTGAACCGATTTTGATGGTTCTTTTTTTATTTGAAAGCTGGTGCTTCCCGTGGTCCTATTTCAATTTGGTCCGGTTTTTTAATTAAAATTTGGGATTATTTTTAATAAGTTGACATATCTGCTTGTCGCTGATATCATAAAAAACATTACTACTGCGCTGTCTTCCCAAATAATAAGATTTTACACAATGTTTTACAGGACGACTTCTCGGTCTGGTGTGCTGGGCGGTCTCGGTGGTTTCGGTGGCTGCTTCCAGCTCAAGGCAGTGGAAGAAGACTATAAGGTATGCTCATTTAGCAGTAAGCCTCTTCAAATCACCTTATCGCTGTCTACTGCTGAACCACAGTCTTGGGCAGTCCGCATCCATCCGCTACCAGCCTCGTCAAGCCTCTTGACAATAATAAATTATTTACCTATTGTTTAGTCCTTTCACCAGTGTTAGCATTCCACTAGGAAGCTTTCACTAGTCTATAGGCCCATAGTATAGCCAGACAATCGTCTACTAATTCACTGGTAAAAGGATTTCAACTTTGAGGCGATAACTCCTCTTTCTCCTAACAATTATATTAAGAAACTACTTACGGATTGTGTTCTGGTGGTCTTTTCGCTGCGCAGTGACGAGAGGTACCTATTTGGATGCCACGCAGATCCTGTCACACACCACACAACTGAATCACTTCGAATATCGCGATAAGTCTCAATCCTAACCTCTTACATTAAGGTTATACAAACAAACATTGTTGCGAGGAATACACGATTTGCAAGTAAGACGGCACTAATCGAATTATACAACTGCCGCCCGACGGCTTTTAACAATTTATTTAGCCGGTCAAATCACGATGGTCCTTTCTTCATCGAGCTAAATACCACAAATTAAACCACGACACTTATCGACTTTTCTACAAAAACAGCTCTGATTGTCTATTTACGAGGCGATCCGCGCTATTTCATTCGTAATAACAATATTCTCAATACTTTTCCTAAAAGTTCTCGCCCATCCCACCGAAAATAGTGACATGACATTTCAAAGACAATCATCTCAAAGAATGACACCATAAATCACATTTAACTTAGAGCATGAGATACATCACTAGAAGGGCAGCTGATCGGGCGAAAAGCATACTTGGGATCGAACACCTATAACTGTGTGGTGGAAAAGACTTGCCTATAAAATTTGCTGTAATTCATTAAAACATGTTATGATCTATTGATATATTATAAGATAAAAAAAGGGAACTGAGTGTTGGGATTGAAATATGCTACTACAGATAAGTTAAGAATGTAATCATTAGTTATAGAGTTGATCAGAGCTTAAACCTGTAACTCCAATTGGCTATATTAACTTCGTACTTTCGATATTGGCTATCCGGATATCCCCCGGACACCACCTACTGGTGGGTATGTCGTACTAGAACCCACAAAAAAAACAGATATACGGTCGAATTGAGAAACTTCCTCCTTTTTTGAAGTCGGTTAAAAACCGTACTCCATCTCATACCTGGTACTAGTACCCTAGTAGCCAGGAAGGGTAATAAATATGTGAGAGATAACTCGTAGCTGTGTTTGTCAGGACCCGGTGCTGGTGCTGGCGGCGGACGGCGTGGGCACGAAGCTGAAGATCGCGCAGAAGATCGGCCAGCACGGCAGCATCGGCGTGGACCTGGTGGCCATGTGCGTCAACGACATCCTGTGCAACGGCGCGGCGCCGCTCAGCTTCCTGGACTACTTCGCGTGCGGCGCGCTCAACGTCAACGTGGCGCGCAGCGTCGTGTCCGGCGTCGCCGAGGGCTGCCGCCAGGCCGCCGCCGCGCTCATCGGTAACTAGTCAATCTATATAATCTTATATCAAATTCTCGTGTCACAATGTTACCTACCATACTCCTCTGAAACGGCTGGACCGATTTTTATGAAATTTGGTGTGCATATCGGGTAGGTCTGAGAATCGACCAACTTTTTTTTGACAAAACAACGTTTGCCAGATCAGATAGTAGTTATATATAAATTTCGTGTCACGATGTATGTTCGCGATAAACTCCGAAACTACTGAACAAATTTTTATCATGTGAGCATCTGTAATTTAGTCCAACTTGGGAGATAGGGTAGTTTTTATCTCAATTATTGATCTCAATATTTGCACATATTTAAGACATACATATGAAACAATCGCCTGTCACTACGAACCCATACATAAAAATAAAAAAAACAAATCACGCACTCGTGTCAGAACAGTGTAGAGCCCATTCGGACTTATACCATCGACAATTAAATAAATCATGACCCACTTTGCCCATAAATCGTAAATCGTGAAACCGTCATAACCACAATGATTTCCGTCCTTGACAATGCATGCTGCACTTAGAATGTTTTAAATACTAAGCAAGCTACAATGGTACATTTGAGACCACTTCTCCATATATATATGTATTTGTATTTGAAAACCTCAGGTGGTGAGACAGCAGAGATGCCCGGTATGTACGAGCCGGGTGTATACGACATCGCCGGATTTGCTCTCGGTGTTGTGGAGAGGTCACAGATTCTGCCCAAGATTAACGATATTGCGGTAAGTTGCTGTACACTTCGAAAAAATATATATAATTTTTACTATAAACTAAAATCCATTCGCGTTAAAAATAGTGACGCATTGATCAAGTCTCGCACCGTGATCAATCAGGTTCCAAGATTTCGTACAAAATAATAATTTCTTGGATGCGTCGCTAATAGTATATTGGTGGTGATTCTCTTGTTGTCATCACTAAACTAAAATTCACCAAAATTTGTTGTTAGGTTTTGTACTTTAATTTCATCTCCATACAGTCCATTTTTCAATATCTCATATCTCAGCTTTCACTATGTTATTATTTCAGTACCGACTAAAAAGTGAGTTATGTGTAGTACACGCTTGTTTATTAGTAAAAAAAACTATACTAAACTCTAAATTTAAAAATTATAAGAAATAATTACGTAGGCAATTTAATCGGCATGTAGGTACTTTAGACGACGTCTAAGTTTAGTGCGACATGTTAAGTTTTACGTCACACGTTTTAAACGTTCAACACAAGAATATCTAATGAAAAATGTGGTCTTGGTTGAGTAATTTGACTAATTTCGGTTATGCCAAAGTAAATTTTACTTTTTCAATTAATGTTTTTTAATAAGCGTGTGTTTTTGATGAATGACATGTGTATTCGGTACAAAACTAAACACAGTGACAGCTGAGATGTGAGATATCGAAAAATGGACTGTAAGTGGATGAGATTAGAGTATATTATTTAAAAACAAATTTTAGTGAATTTTAGTTTAGTGATGACAACAAGAGAATCACCACCATTGTAATGAAAAGACGTAATAAAAATATAACTAATTCCAGTTACTACAGTCTTAAATCCTGTTTTCCGCTTTGACTGACGCTTTCTCTTAGCCTCCTTGGGCGATCTGATAAACTTTATTCTTGTTTACATAACTTACCTTTTTTTCTCTTGAACTGAGTTTGCTGTAAAAGAAACGAGGGACAAAACTCGTATTGTTAAGTGTCGTCTCGGTCCTAAATGAATTTAGGATTAAACTATAAGATATTACGTTATTTTATAATTGCAGCTTCCGTAATCTAAATTTAAACATCTAAAAGTACCTAGAGTATTTCAACTGGTTCATCATTTATCACGTTTATTAAACGACAGCCATTATGTTATCAATCAGGTCGGTGACATAATTATCGGTCTCCCATCCAACGGCGTGCACAGCAATGGGTTCAGTCTTATTCACAAGCTCATGAAGAAGCTTAGACTTACACTTAACGATAAAGCGCCGTTCAGCAAAGAGGGGTTGACACTTGGTAAGTGATACATTATAATGTGAAATATTAATCATCGTCATCATCGGTCCGTTGCAGTCCATTACTGGACATAGGCCTCATCCAAGGAACACCACAAAGCCCGGACTGTAGCTTTTTACGTCCAGTCGTTGCCAACACTTTAACGCAAATCGTCCCATCATCTGGCAAATCTAAATACAATTTGTCTGTTAAGCTCAACGGTATGAATATGTATTTTTAGGGTCCCGTACTCACAGCGTAAAACGGGACGGGTAATTCTGTTGCCGCTATAAAAACAAATACTTTTTTTTATATTTGGCCCTGCCAAAATGACTTTACTCTGCCTGGTGGAAAGCATAAGCACAATCCAAGAGTGGTGGTCATCATACTGCGAATGCAGACAATGCAACAATGCAGCATGGTGACCCGCACCATGGCGGGCTAGTGATGCTTTTGCATCATTGGGCCTCCGGTCTCGCACTCACCAACGAAACACGACAGCACTGCTGCTGTCATTTTACGTTGATTATCTGTGCGAGGGTAGTACCGCCCCGGTCGAGCTGGCCCAACCGTGCTGAAATCAGCATGGCTCTAATGCCTGCTGATACCAATGACACAATATACTAAATAGACCGACCCTCCCCTGGCCCAAACTGTACACCGATAAAAGCTAGAAAAATTCACCTAAATCTAGATGGCGCGCAAAAATAAGGTACTAGAATTAGTTTTACAAACTCTATCACTATTTTATTGATATGCTTCAATTATAGTAATTATTTTATTATTTTTCGAATATAAATCTTTCTTTCTAATGCTTGTTAAAAAAAAATATTTTTCAATTGCGTAACTATAAGTTATCACCTATTTTTAGGAGATGTCGTTGCAATCGATTTAAATAAACTTGAATATAATGACCTATTTACTACGCTAGATGTCACATTTATAAGTTATTGATATGACATATAGAATATTATATGCTGGATGCGCGATGATAGCGCCACCAAGTGGCTACAATTACGTCGGACTTTGATATGTCAAATGGTTAGTTGTCTTACGTAGAGTAAGTAAACAAACAAATTATTTCAACGAAACATCGTAAAGGGGCGTCCATTAATTACGTGAGGCATTTTTGAGAATTTGTTGACCTCCCCTCCCGCCTTGGTGAGATATCGTAAGATTTTCCTCAACTCCCTCCACCGTCCCCAAATCTCACGCGAGATTCTTCAAATTTATGTTTTGGCTGTAAACGTGTTGGATTATTGAACTTGTTCTATTACTTCTATTGAAGACTAGCAAAGCCAAATCGAATGCTACTTCGCTGCTCTGCGGAGTTCGGACGATTACCTACGACAAACACTATTGTGTCAGATTTGGCCATATTTTTTAGGAAATAATTTTTCACGCAATTTTACACAATAATTACGTGAAATTTGCCAAGACCCCCCCTAAGTGAGATTTGAAAAGATTTAGCTCAATCCCCCCCCCCCCCTAAAACACCTTACGTAATTAATGGAAGCCCCCTAATTTAAATATATTCTATTCGATGATGTAAATCTATGGTGCAGATAATAATGTTGATCGATTTTATTGCCTGTCTGATATGGCATAATCAATACATTTTAGGTCATTATATGTCATTTTAATATAAAATAAATGATTGAACTGCAAAGTATAATCTTTATTTTGGAACGAAGTTCCTTATCGCGCGTTGCGAAAGGGGGCTAGACGGAAAAAAATGTAACAACACTTTTCGTGCCAAAAGTTGTAACGACACTTTTAACATTGAATTGACGTAATAGTGCTGGATAATCAACGTTAAATATAACAAACTGATTGCCAACGTCCATACCATGTTGAATACACCGGTTCTCGTCCGATCATCGCAGTTAAGCAACATCGGGTGTGTATTTTTTTCTAAGGCGGCAAGGTGTAGTACTTGCCGCTCCAACCACAATCCGAAACTCCGAAAGTGTCTAGCAAAATTCGATTGTTTTGCCCTGATCTATTTAAAAAAAGAATAACAGAAACATGGATGGGCCGGCTCGACCGGGGCGGTACTACCCTCGCACAGAAAATCAACGTAAAATGACAGCAGCAGTGCTGTCGTGTTTCGTTGGTGAGTGCGAGACCGGAGGCCCATATAGTCTAGTCATCAAGTTCCATACTTGTTGACTAGACTAAAAGATGCAGAAGCATCACTAGGCCGCCATGGTGTGGGTCGCCATGCTGCATTGTCTGCATTCACAATGAGTATGGTGACCACCACTCTTGGATTCTGCTTATGCTTTCCATCAGGCAGAGTAGAGTCATTATGGCGGGCCAAACATAAAAACAAAAAAAAAACATTACTTACAACAGAATTACAACTCTTTTAAAAGCTACTATAAATAAACTATTTGATAATAAGTGGGCTTCTGCTAAACGCTGTGTTTTGCGGTCGGGCTACGAAAAACCAAAATACATGCACGAAATCAGGGATATCTAGTAACTTTCCCTTTTTCTTTTGTAACGTTTTGTAAAATTATTTGCGTTTTTTGATGTGCCACATTTAATTAAAAGTATTCAAAATCATTTTCTAAACAATAGCTTTCTTAACAGCAATGAGCAAATTTCGTTTCAAGATGTTACCAAACCATACGAAATAGACAAAACTTGAGTCGATCACTTACAAAATTGACAGATCGGCACATTGAACAGTAATAAAGAAAATGGGATGCCATAGAAACACGCATTGTTTAAAAAAGTAACACATGCATTAAATGCGATAAAGAAGGGCAACAATTCTTTGAAAAATTACACAAAATTGAATCAGGATGTAATAGAAAATTTGTTTGCGCAATTTCGGCAAAAGGGTGGCTGAAACAAAAATCCAACAGCAAAATTGCTAAGTACCATATTTAGGAGTAATTTAGTTAATTCCTTAAAGAGTCCCCATAACAAAAAACTGTGAGGATGAAGATGGTGATTTTATCCAGTTAGCCGTTGGAGAAAGCAAATAATTGTCTCCAAAACCATCATTATCATCAAAACACGCAGTAAACAATGAGAAACAACGCACTCATCAACCGCAACTTATTTATTTATTATTTACCGCTGCCCATGGATACCCACAACACCAGAGGTGTCACAAGGCTTCTAAGGAGAAGTAAGTTCTTTTCTTGAAGATTGATTGAAGGTTGTATTGGTCCAGGAATACCGCAGTCGACAATTAATTCCACAGTTTTGTTGTGTAGGGCAGAAATTTTCTCGAAAAGCGCACATTTGACACCTAAATGATGAGGATGAAACTGCAGTCACGTAGGATGATGGCGGAAAAAGGAGGCAGGGGCCAATTCAATCAATTGCTCGGAGTACTCCCCATTGTAAATACGATAGCAGATGCGTATTGAAGCCACGTCTCTACACAGCACGTGCAGCGCCAGAGATTCCAGCCGAATTGAAACTTCTTGACAATTGACGATTCGATTGTATATTAGTATTTCAATCATAGACGAATTGAATTTTGCGTGAAATAAGAAATAGGTACATTTTGTATACTCAGAACAATAAAATTACTTGAAGAACTTGATGAACTTGTAAGTGTTGGTTTGCAGATGTTTATATTTGTGCAAAAAATAAAGCTGGCAGGTGGCTTAGCAACTTCAGTCAACACATGTAAACAATGAAGGCCTTGCATATAGTAGGTAAATTTGTAAGTAGTTTGCTCGAAAGCTTTTGCCGAATTTAGGTAAACTGATTGTTGCGACAAGATGGAACGCAGAATTCTCCGGTTAATAACACTTTGCGGTACCCGCTGTAGACGGTAGCACTGACCGCCTAGAGTAGGGTGGGCCACAGGCACCCTTAGAGAGTGTTGTTAGTTTGAGCCACACGCGTTTATCACATAATGTCTACGGAGGCAGAATGCGCGTTGGCAGGAATATCCATGTGAGATTCGTTCCGCGTAACGCAGGTTCTTTCCGGTCATAGTTGCTTCGGAAATACCTGCACGCGGTTACTAGAAGTGAGTTGAATCCTGCCTGTCCAGTCTATTGAGCCGATTCCCTGTGCCATTACTTGAGCATCGCAGCGTTGGATATAAAATGCAGTTATGGGCGAATATCTCTCGCTGCCAACCATGTTATGCTCCATAGTAGATAGCAACAGAGTTTTATCTTCTGCGAAGATGACATTGCACAGAAAGAGGTGGCGGAAAGGACCAAGGATGAAAATTTCTACTTGAACCTAATTTGCCGCCAGCCGCTGAAACGGTCGCAGCAGTGCATTCTAGCAACTCATGCCACCTTCAGTGGTAATTAAGAAAATGTTTAGTTAAAATTACTAATTTAAATTGTAATATTTAACTGCTATTGAGATGTCTTATAAACAGATATTTACAAAGATGTATTTTAACAAGCATATAGAATTTCTCAAACAGTACTATTAATACATTATTTCTTCTTGTTAAACTGCCAAGACTTATTTTTAACCGACTGCAAAAAAAGGAGGAGGTTTCTCAATTCGACCACATTTTTTTTTATGTGTGTTCGGGGATAACTTCGTCGTTTATGAACCGATTTTGATTATTCTTTTTTTAATGGAAATGAGATATCCCAACGGTGGTACCATGATAAGGACACTAAGATCTGATGATGGCATCCAAGAGAAATCGAGTCGAACCTTGTAGTCGGTTTTTATTTTTATTTTGTTAAAATTTTTCTCCATTTCTATTACAGTAATGTAGTTTTTTTAAATCGTTTAATTTGCCGCCCCTTAAATGAAGCCGCCCTAGGCTTCAGCCTACTGAGCTTTCATCACTGAATAGTATAACATATATAATATATGGATATTTTTAACAAATTTTGATTATTATAACACAATTAAGTAGCTAGACCTACATACAGAGTTTTATGTGAAAATTTAAAAAGTTTCATACAAAAATTAATAAAAAAATATATTCATGTACCTTATTTACGTACACTTATTTTGTAATTTAATTAAACTCTCACACACACACACACACACACACACACACAACCTTAGATAGATTTTGATCTCATTTTTGTTAATTATTTTTGTTAAATTAATGATAATTTTGTATAAATTTAAGTTCCTATCTTAATCTATATTTTTCTTTTCTTTGGAGGTGCAGTTGCATTTTTCTGTTTCTGTATGTTTTTGAATAGCATATTTAATAAAATAATATAATAAAAAATAAAAATATTTTGTCGGCCATAGGGTGGGCCTGGAGATCTGTAATACAGGCTTCGAGCCTAGTATGGACTCCTGCTCTCACTAGGGAATTTTTTGGAAACTTTAGTTTGTACCAAGATTTCTTGTAACCAATTTGTACCTTCCTGTGAGAGAAATAAAGTTTTATTATTATTAAAGTTTTATTATTATTTACTGAGAAGCATTTATTAAGAAGCTGTTTATTTGAAATTATAAACAGACATTTCAATTTTATTTATTTGTGTATACTCGTAGATGGCTCTTGGACGATTTAATAAAATATCACATAAACTACTAATGTAATTATGTGGAAAACGACATCTAGTGGGACATTTTGCACTAATACAAAAACAAATAAACTTGACAGTTTACTCTCGGATTCGTATCGGAGTAGAAGCTCAGAAAATATCTTTGAAATTTACAATTTGATACACTTAGTGACATCTAGTGAACATTAAGCTTATTATACATCCGCGTACAACTCTAAGTTCAGGCAGTGTAAGTCTATAGTTATATTTCGTCAGTGCTGATACTTACTAAAAAACAGAATGAAATAAAAATTTAAGGGAGCTCCCATACAACAAACGTGATTTTTAGCTCGTTTTTGCTCGATATTGATAACGCTTGTAATGTATAGATAGATAATGGTACGGAACACTTCCTGCGCGAGTCCGACTCGCACTTGGCCGATTTTTTATGTTCAGAGAGTGTGTACTAAGTGTGTGAGAGTGTGTCGTGTGTTACAGGCGAGGAGCTGATAAAGCCGACGCGCATCTACGTGAAGAGCGTGCTGCCGGTGCTGCGCGACGGGCGCGTCAAGGCCGTGGCGCACATCACGGGCGGCGGCCTGCTCGACAACATCCCGCGCGTCATCCCGCCCGCCGTGCGCGCGCGCCTCAACGCGCACTGGTGGCACGTGCACCCCGTACGTACGCGCATGTATACTAGCCGGATATCCGGATACACACTAGCCGGACATCCGGAAACCCGTATTAACACCAGCTGTACATCCGGATGCCCCAATAAACACTTGCCAGGCATCCGGATATCCTGTCTAACACTAACCGGATATCCGGATGAAGTAAAAAATCTTATTTGTATTATGTGTGCGATATACATATACTTGTAAGTAAACGCTTTTCAACGCCGATTTATAACAACCAATTTTGAATGTTTGAGCATTAGCGTAAATATCAAACTAAAAGAATAGTTTATTAACTAGACGAAAAACTGTTTAAAAATGTGGGAAAATCCTCATAAGGCTAGCAAACCTCTGGCCCTTGACGAGTTCCTTCCATCAATGTATAATTTTTAATGGTTATTTTTGTGTATAAGGTATTCCCATGGATAGCAGACGCTGGGTCCGTACAAGATGACGAGATGCTAAGGACCTTCAACTGTGGTATCGGGATGGTGCTCATCGTGGCACCCGAGGACCAGGCCGAAGTAAGTGACCTATTGTATAAGACTATCAGCAGCTCGACAAATAAAAAAAATTGGCTGTCATAAGGACTGCTAGGAGTCATAAGGAGTGAAAGCTTATAACTTAGAATGTAATTTGTAAAATTAATGTATAAAATTAGAATTTTCATAATGTGTTAATTAAAATTATCAACATCAAACATTAGCATGTCGGTGACGTGAACCCATAAAATTTTCCCCTACCAAAAAGTGCTCAGCGCGGCCAAAGTTGTTTTGTGACGTCAGCATGTCGATGATGCGGTGACGCGAACTCATAAGATTTTCTCCTACCAAAAAGAGCTCAACGTGGCTAAAGAAGATTTCACTTCAAAAACATACAGAAGCTAAAATCCAATACCAAAAATACTATCTACCAGCCTATTTTCAATTTATTGATATAATTTAGTGCATATTTTTTGAGAATATTGTATTGTATTTATTCTTTATTGTACACAATAAACACATAAATAGGAAAAATAATACAAGAAAGTTTCATGTACAAAGGCGTGCTTAACCCAAAATATTGCTACGAAACATCAAGAAAATTCAAGAAGGGACTTGACATTCGATATGGCCTTACAAATTCTAAATATATTCTAATAATAATGCATTGTCCATTGCATTGGAGGCCCAATTAGTCTAGTCAACAAGTTCCATACTTGTTGACTAGACTAAAAGATGCAGCAGCATCACTAGGCCGCCATGGTGTGGGTCGCCATACTGCATTGTCTGCATTCGCAGTGAGCATGGTGACCACCACTCTTGGATTCTGCTTATGCTTTCCATCAGGCAGAGTAGTCATTTTGGCGGGCCAAACATAAAAAAAAAAAAATGTGGCACAGAACAATGAACCTTAGTTGAACATACATAAGGTCGATTATAGATTGTCTTGGCTTACTTACGTTTTTATCGTGCTTTGTCCATTTCTCGGCAACAGTAATGTTCGGATCTGTGGCAGTTGGAATTTTCGAGAATAAACCGGTACACGTGGCGTCTAATAAAAAAGGCGCCTCGTCGAACATAAATAGTTAAGTTCAATTTGAGCTACAGTGCTATAAAGTTATAAGTGACAAACTCATCGACCTTGGGGATCATTAAGACGATTATCATGTATTTTTAGGATGTATAAAGTATAGTTTATTTGTTAAAAGGCTTAGTTTTCAAATTATTCGAACCCTAACACGTAACAATATGTTCGTTTACTGATTCAAATGTTAATAGAAGGGAGTAATAGACAACAAACATCTGTTTGAATCTTTTCTTCACGACTTATAGTGAATGTGACCAATTTTATTAGAAAATCAAATGTATTAAGAGTAATACTTTCTAAAAAAATCTTAATTTCACCTCAGGTAATGAACAAACTCCGATCGTTCGGTGCGATGGTCATCGGATCGATACAGGCTCGTCCACCAACTGGCCCAAGAGTTATCGTCGACAACTTCGCCTCAGCCTTGGACTTCACTAGAAGAATGCCTCTAATGCCTACAAAAAAAGTAAGGATATAAAATATAACAGTAGTAGTTCTTAAAATGTTTTACACGACTTTCAACCTTATGAGCTTCTGTAGTTGGTGTATTTTCACACTGCAATTATGTCATACCTGTATAACGATTACAGATGAACTTTATTTATTATTAACTACTTTGATTAATAAGTGAAATACGTCACAATGTTTTTTTTTTTCAAAATATTGATTTAGGACTAGACTTTTGTACAATGTAATGTATTAAGCCAATCAGAAATGAGTGTTAATAGTTTATACTGCTGCAGTTATACACGCTAAGCACTCATAAACTTAAGATAGGTTTTTGTGTTTAGGTTAAGATTTATATATTGTAATTGCATGTCTTGAAAACTAAACTAAAAAAAAAAGTTGTTATAACCATACATTTTTGATATTACCTTAAAAATATTTTTATTATTCATCTGGACTCTTTTTGGATCATTTACTTAAGAAAGAAAAGATAGAGAGAGAAGAGATAGAGAGTGAGAGAGAAGAGATAAAGAGAGTGAGAGACAGAGATCGAGAGAGATGACTTAATTTTTTTTATCCTTTGTGTGTGTCAGGTGGCAGTGCTGGCGTCCGGCAACGGCAGTAACCTGCAGGCGCTGATCGACACGACTAGGGACCCCGCGCAGTGCATGTGCGCTGAGATCGCGCTCGTCGTCAGCAACAAGAAGGACGCCTACGCTCTGCAGCGGGCTGAGAAGGCCGGCATTCCCACACTTGTATGTACCTCATGTTTTATTTATTTATTAGATAGGTAGTACATCCACGGTGATTTCACATTTTTCATTTTATCGTCAAGCAGAAACCACTATATGTCTAGGACAATAAATTGAAAAAATCTGGTACTACAGACACGGAAGTCCGTGGAAAGTATATCACGCACGATGAATAATTGTTCCATAATTATATATTTTTTATTACGTAACACATTTTTTTTAACCACCGACACCAGTCTCTTACAAAAGAATGATTTAGTCTGACTGACTGATAACTTCATAAGTTACAACCAAATTTGTGATAAGAGAAATGAATACAATATTATAAATTTGTATGTTTTCCTAGGTATTCAACTATAAGGACTACACATCGCGGGAAGAGTTCGATCGCGCCGTGAGCGACGCGCTAGAAGCTCACAAGATAGACATCGTGTGTCTGGCGGGGTATATGAGGATATTATCCTCTGAGTTCGTTAAAAAGTTCGTATACCACCACTTTTATATTAGTTTTTAGCCTTTTTGGTCTAGCGGTTGGTGGAAATCCCGGGTCGGGCCAAAGTGTTATTGAATTTTTCTCATTATAGAAATACTTAGCTCGGAGTTTGGAAGTTGGGGTCTGAACCCCCGGGCCTCGGAGAGCACGTAAAGCTGTCGGTCCTGCGCCTCATCTCTCCCCGGTCGTGTCGGTTAACCGTCCCATCGGATTATGACAGAGAGGGAACAGAGAGTGCACCTTTGTTAGCGCACACACTTGTACTGTAATATCTCGTGCGTAGTTGGCTAGTCTCCGTTGAGACTGGCCGCCGTGGCCGTAATCGGCTATAAGAACATCATCATTATAAGTTGTTAGTAAATTGTTATGTTTTATAATAAGTATTTTTCTTCAAATTTACTGAGAGAGAGATAAATTAAAGTTTATGAGATTTATAAGAAGAATTAGTAACCGACCCCAAATAATCTTGGGAATAATAAAGGCTAGGGAGATAATAAATTGTTCATTAGTGTTTATTATGTAGTATATAAATAAAAATAAAATCATTTTATTTGCAGTAGCATTACTTTGAACCAATTTTCCAATAACAAAAATGTTATTTTTTTTGTCAGGGCCGCAGGTTTAAGGTTAATTGATATTGAATAAAATATTATGTTGTCTTATTAACTGTTTGTACCTGTATTTATAGGTGGCACGGCAGACTCTTGAACATCCATCCTTCGTTATTGCCACGACACCCAGGGCTTCACGCACAGAAGCAATGCTTGGAAGCTGGTGATAGGGAGAGTGGATGTACTGTACATTTCGTTGATGTTAGTATTTTTTTACTAAGGATCATTTTCATGATACAGCTTGTATCGCATCAGATCGTAATAATGATCTAGGTGGGACATCTAGTTCTAGTTTTTGACGTGATAATGTCTTATAAATCGATGAACGCCGGCTGTATGCACGAGAAAGCATGACTCATTGTCACGTTTCGCCTGAGCCGAGCTTCTAAGCGAGAGCGCGGATCAAGGAATAGAGGCATGATCGATCTAAGCGTTTGGCTTGTGACGCATATTTTTCATCAATATTTTCTTGTGACGTTATCACGTAAAATTATCGTCTGTTAACTGACTTTACAGACAACTAATTTTGTCAATTTTTCTTGGTAAAAAACATGAATAAATAAAACTCATATACATAATACGCTCAACACAATGTCGGACCACACTGATCTGTTTACATGTTCGCTGAGCGAATTCACAAGAGTTTCGTATTGGTCTATATGTTACCTTTAGAAAATATAATTTTTTTTTTGTTAGTATTTTAGTGGTATGTGAGTGTAAGTGATTAGTATTAATCTTATGGAACTACACTATCGTATGGGCTGAGAGCCTGTGAGGATAGCGCATGTTTGTAAATAAATAAATAATGTATTGCAGGAGGGTATGGACACGGGCCCGATCATCTTGCAAGAGCGCGTGCCTGTAAGCGCACGTGACACGGTGGAGAGTCTGACGGCGCGTATCCACGGCGCCGAGCACCGGGCGTACGCGCGCGCGCTACGCCTCGTGGCCACGGCGCGCGTCCGTCTCGCTCACTCCGGCACGCTCATGTGGTACTCTTAGCGCACACACACACACACATATACACACGCACACACACACACACACGCACACACATCACACCACGCTATTAACTACAATAATAACATTACAATAGGCTATTTGACTGATTTTTGGAAATCGTTTTAAATTATTCTTTATTACGTAATAAGCACACTGCGTTAATATTTTGCGGAATTTCTACTGTATTAAGAATTAAAATCTAAGATAAAGTTCAAGTTTGACAACCGCGTCAAAAAACGACATTTCTATAATGGCGCTGGTCACATGACACGTGTGACGTCACACGCTAGTAAACAAATTCACAAAACGCGAACAATACTCAGTCGAGGAATCTTTCGTTTACTAGCGTGTGACGTCACCAGAGTTGCAACAAATCACAAGGCGTTCATGTCGCAGAAAATATTTCAAAAAATTGTTACAATTTATTTCGTGCAATCGGCGAAAAAATCACATTATTTTCTTTAATTCATAGTGAAATATGTCTTTTTAGGCTTTTATCTGATAGGATAACCACAATCCATAGTTTATTTTCAATATTGTCAAATAGCCTATTTAATAAAGAGAGAATACTCGGTTTTTACAAAAAAACTACTGGAAACATTGGCAACGGATACTCGCAAGAGAAAAAATAACTTTGTGCGAAAAAAATAAATGGTCTTGGGCAACTGAATGAGTTTTTTTTTTGCTTTGGTAATTAGTTGCGAATCTCGTTTGCCAATGACGGAAGGAAAAATAGTAAGGAATAGCAAAAAAAATGGTGAAAAAATCATTAAAACTTACGTGAAATATATACAATATACACTACATAACATCTTTCCTAAAGAATTTTTTGACTATAATACTTGTGACATGTAATAATGCAGTTCCATAAACATTATAGATATACATTAGTTCCTAAAAACTTCATTGTTTATCACATAAAATACTCGATATCAAAGTATAAACATGATAATCCAAGCAATATCCCTAAAACATTCCAAATGTGCATCTATCTAGCTTATACTAAAGTCATTTACGATATCTCAAAATATACGGCAGAATAAATATGTATAAGTTACTTTAATGAAAAACCTAGTAAGTCATAAATCGAATATTATAATATGTAAGAAAAAAAATAATTAAAAATCAACTTTTTATACACTAGTAGAAATGTGATCTATTCTACATCTTAATTCGAGATGAATTTGATATTTGTACATAAAGTTATCAATAATATGTAAGAAAATTTTAAGTTGTTCCAATGTAGTTTAGTTACAATAAAGTTCTTGACGACTGTTGTAGCGCAGGCACATATTACAAGCGGCAGCGATTTACATAGCGACCGTACATATGTTTGAACCGCTTATAAATCTCTATTACATTCGTTCATTCATTCTTTAAGTTCTACTACACGTAATAGAAATATATTTCGTTTTCTCTCTCTCTCATTCTATTCTATCCTTATATGACTACTAAACATTCAAGTGTTTACATCTAATGTAGAATTTAATTATTATACATATGTATAAAAGATTATATACATCACACAAAATTTATTTTTTTATCTGTAACATTAATTTGTCTTCACACTTTCTTATTATCTGTGGGAGCGATCTAGTGACGGAAGGGAAGGGACGGAAGTGTGTAACATAATCTTAACGCAGCTTTTATTGGTCGTTAGATAGTAGCTAAGAAGTTACAGATCATAATGTTACTACTGTTTTTTGAATATTGTAACTACACTACAATGTTCTTTTTTAATTTTAAAAGGTTATGAATTTACATATTATTATATGCTTAAAGAATGTCTTTTATAAGCATGTTAAGTTTTACAGTGTGTTTAAAATAAAACTATTTTAAAAATTTCGTGTATTTTATTTTCTTTGTCTATTATAGTATATGTACATATCACAGATAAAGGCATTTAATGGCTACTATTTTTAACCGACTTTAAGAAAGGAGGTTCTCAATTCGTCCGTATGTTTTTTTTTTTGTGTGTTCGCGGATAACTTCGTCGTTTATGAACCGATTTTAATGATTCTTTTTTTAATGGAAAGGAGATATCCCAACGGTGGTACCATGATAAGGACACTAAGATCTGATGATGGCATCCAAGAGAAATCGAGTCGAACATTGAAGTCGCTTTTTATTTTATTAAAATTTTACTTGTAATAAATACCTAGATACTAAATTAGTAAGTATTGTGCTAAAGCCGTTTTGTTTGTATGATTTTCAAGAAAACAATCACAAATATGTAGATAGTATAAATATGTAGTCAACACAAGATTATCTACTTCAATATTAATAAAATTTAATTTAGTTTATAGATCAGGCATGTTACCTGAATATTTACCAATAATAATAACTAGAAACTGTCAGGCTTTATTTATAAAAATATTTAATATTTCTTCTTCTCATTATTAAAACTCCATAAATCGCCAACAGCTTTAAAAAACACACTAAATAAATCTTCGTGATCATTTGTAACCTGTTTACTAACTTCATAAACTTTTTTATCTTCTTTAACTACCGAATGGGGACCGTTCTTTAAAATATCATCACATATTTTATCAAACTTCACATGAAACTTCTGCTTATTCATCAAAGGTACTATTAAATTATAAGTATTTATTTTAGTATTTATTGATTGTGCGAGGTCTTTATTACTTTCGTATATTTTCTTCCATTTAGCAACATCGTCATCTTTGAGTGGATACGGACCCAAATACTTGCGGTCATTTTCTATCTCTTTTCTTAATGCTTCTATGTCCTGATCTATTTCTTTGCGCATTGTTATCCATTCTGGGGTAAATCCGTTATTGATTAGTACCTGAAAATAATGGCTTGATTATACATATCTCTATTTACGATGAAGATGAAATTCTGTAATAGAAGCTTCATCCTCTGATATGTAACAGAGTGCAGTACTTAGACATGTTTTAGTTAATAGTTACAGTGCACTGTGGATAAGCAAGGAATAGATTTTTTCTTTTTAGTTATAATCTGTAATATGTTGCTGAAATATTGATGCTAAAAATCTTAATTAAATGAAATTGATTGCGATCTCTACATCACTTATTACTGCGCTGAGTGTAATGGGCTCTGAAAATAAACAAAATGCGGGAGTTAAATAATAAATATTTCGGACATCTAACACACAACGCCATCTAGTCCCAAGCTAAGCAGAGCTTGTGTTATGGGTACTAGACAACTGATACAAATACATATATACTTTTTTTTTGTAAATACATAATTATTATACATAGAAAACACCCAAACTTCGAAACAAATATTTGTAGATCATACAAACATTTGGTCCGACCCAGGAATCGAACCCGAGACCTCATGATCAGCAGTCGCACACGCCAACCGCGAGACCCACGAGGCAGTTATCTTTTTAAAAAGGAAAAATGTAATGTAAATATTTCAAAACCTACCTCATTCAACTTATGAGTTGTAAAATCAACATAAGGATTGTTATTCTGATCCTTCAATGGTTTTCCCTTGCCACTCAGGTTTTCAAACTCTCCTTTAGACATAGATTCCTGTATCAAGTCCTCAACCAATCTATCAAAACCATACTTTGTTTTGATATCATGTTTAGCTCCACGCTGTCCTTTTTTCATCAAGGTGTTTTCAGCGGCTACAGCTTTTTCTATACGGTGTTCCATTACATTTATGGCAGCTTTTTGTGCCCTGACTTGAGCATACTGCTTCTCACGTTGAAATATAGTGCCGTGACCATAGCCCTCATAGCTTAAATACTGACGGTGTTGAGGAGCTGTGTGCTAGAATATTGATATGCGTTATAAGTGCATGTAATTTTATGAATATTTATAGATAACTTTCTATTTTCATATAACTATAAAAACATTTAAGGTGTTTAGAATTGTACAGTAAAACATCCATACTTATATTATAAATTCGAAAGTAACTATCTGTTATAGTTTCACAGCTAAACCGCAGCACCCATTTCAATGAAATTAGGCATTGAGATACTTTGATTCTTGGGGAAGGACATGGGTTTCTCTTTACCACAATAACCTACATGTATGTGATTAAGGCGAGAGCTATTATATTTAATTCAACAATAATGCTATTAATATGTATGTAATACTTTTATTGTATATGTAATAATAAATGGAAAGCTGCAACAATTAGGAGCATCACCAAAGTAGCAGATGTTAAAGTAAAAACACGAACCTTGAAATGGAAATGGACTGGTCACATGATGAGATCAACAACAGGAAAGTGGACCAAAAAAGTAACAGAATGGTACCCGCGGGACGGAAAAAGACGTAGAGGAAGGCAGAAAAAAAGATGGGAAGACGATTTGCCCAAAGGTTGGAGAAGGACAGCAATGGACAGACAAATGTGGAGGGATCTTGAGGAGGCCTATGTCTCAAGACAGCCTGACCTGGTAACTGACATTAAATGTTAAGTTATATACATACAGAAAATAGATAGAAGTATAGTTAATATAGTATAGTTAAGTATAGTTAGCATAATTTCATGTTTTTATTTTTTATATTGTACAAAGGTCAGAGTAAATAAAGGCTATTTTTATTTTATTTTAATACTTTTATTACACACAGCATGTACGCACACAGTTAGTTAAATATCAAGGAATAGGAAAATTCAAAACATAGAACATGCAAGTATTTACCTATTAAAAATCTATAGCAGTAAACATTAGTTTAATACTTTTTTCTGGAATATTTACTAATCAATATTTTAACAATAAATTTTTTTTTTTTTTTTTTTTTTCATTTAGTATTTGCAATCGACTAAAAGTCATAATCAAATTTTATCGCGGGCTATAATTCACTTGAGTTGAACATTGCTTCATTAAGCAAAGTCAAAATTATGTAATGACACTTCACAGTCTTTTGTCAATATCAAGGATATGCCACTTCTTTAGGCGTGTTGATTCTGATGTTGTCAAGAGGGCTCTTGCCAAGGTGTTTTTGTGTTCTTGTAATCGTTGTTTATATTTGCTGCAGCATTTTCTTGCTTCCTCTTTAATAGTTGAGATCTGTAGGTATTCATGTATTTCAGAGTTGCGGCTGAACCATGGTGCATCAGTTATTGCTCTTATTGCTTTATTTTGGAATCGCTGCAGAATTTCCAAGTTGGAGTTAGATGCAGAGCCCCATAGCTCAATACCATATGCCCAGATTGGTTTAATTATACACTTGTATATGATTAGTTTATTATCCAGTGAAAGTTGAGATCGTCGTCCCATAAGCCAATATAGATTTTTAAACTGCATGTTGGCTTCTTCTCTTTTAGCTTTAATGTGTTCAGACCAGGTGAGTCGTCTGTCCAGTCGGAGGCCCAGATATTTGACACTATTTTTATGTGGTAAAGTTTCTCTTCCCAATGTAACAGGCTTGCAGTCTCCCTTACGAAGAGTGAAGGTTATGTGTGTGGATTTAGTTGCGCTGGTTTTTATTCGCCATTTTTCAAGCCATCTGTCTATTTTGTTTAAATGATCCTGTAATCGGCTGGATGCTTTATCTGGACTTATGTCACTCGAGAGGCATGCTGTGTCATCAGCGTATGTTGCCGTTTCAACGCCAGTCGTTAAAGGCAAGTCTGCCGTATAAATGGAGTACAAAACTGGCCCGAGCACTGATCCTTGTGGTACTGATGCTTCGATCTTGTAGAGCTGTGACAGTTCCTCCTCATATTTCACTAGAAATTTACGCTCTCCCAAGTATGATTTCAATATCATATAGAGACTATTTGGTAGAAGTGTCTTCAATTTATATAAAAGTCCCTTGTGCCACACCTTGTCAAATGCTTGTTGAATATCCAGAAATACTGCTGAGCAGTACTCTTTTTTCTCTAAAGATTGTCTAATCTTATGAACAACTCGATGAGCTTGTTCAACTGTGGAGTGTAGTGGTCGAAATCCAAACTGGTGATCTGGGATGACATGCTTGTCTTCTAGTTCTGGTTTAAGTCTGCTCAGCAGTATCTTCTCGAAAACCTTTGATATGATAGGAGGGAGGCTTATAGGCCGATAGGAACCTAGTTGAGTAAGTGGTTTGCCAGGTTTGGGAATCATTATTATTTGAGACACTTTCCATAATTTTGGGTAATAGTGCGTTCTGAATACCGCATTAAATAGCATGGTGAGGTAAACTATTACTTTCCTTGGTAGGTGCTTTAAAGTCTCTCCAGTAATTAGATCGTAACCTGGGGCTTTTTTATTCTGTAGGCTATTAATAGTTCTCCACAGTTCTTTGGGAGACACTGGCTTGAGAGGCAAGGTAAGTTGTTGATCACTATTTATTATATTGTCCACTTCGTTTTCAAATTCATCCATTGCGGATTCGTTTGGAGTAAAGACTTGCCTAAGGTGTTGGGCAAATATCTCTACTTTTTCTCTAGGTGTTCGCGCCCATGTACCATCAGAATATCTTAGAGGTGGAATGTGTTCTTGGGATTCCTTGATACTCTTTGTCATTTTCCATAGGGAGTAATTGTTTTGTTTGGTAGCTGACAAATTGATCAATTTTTGATGTAGCGTCTCATTCGTTATATTTTTTATGAGATCCTTCAATTCTCTTGCTGCTCGGTTAAATGCCGTTTTATCTACAGATAGTCTACTAAGTTGCCATTTACGTCTAAGCTTTCTTTTTTCTTTAAGTTTAGTTCGTATTTGCAGGGGGATGTAGGCATTTTTGGAATCTACGTTAGGGGTTGGTGTAGAACGCCATGCAGCTTCTTGTATTTTATTGGTAATCAAAAATGTAGCTTCATCTATGTCCTCATCTGTTTTTAGTTTTACTTTTAGGTTTACGTTCTGCTCCAAAAAGTGAGAAAATGAGTCCCAGTCAGTATTTTTATTCCACAAGGTAAGTGGGGGTTCTTTTTTAATAATACAAGTGCTGAATGTGCCTATAACTGCAGAATGATCAGAGGAAGTGTCAAGGCATGAGTCAACAGCCACATAGTGTTGTCCAATGCCTTTTGTCACAAAGAAGTCTAATAAGTCAGGTGTTTTTGCAGTGTCTGTGGGCCAGTAAGTTGGTTCACCTGATGAAAAGGTTTTTAATTTTAGGTTGTCAATACTCTTCTTTAGTTCCCGTCCCCGAGTTGTTATTAGCCTGGATCCCCAATGTTTGTTTTTGCTGTTCCAGTCTCCTCCGCTTATAAATCTGCTACTTAGGGTGCGGAAATAGGTAGTAAACATTACTTCCTTGATGTTGTGACGTGGGGGGCAATATATGGCACTTATATTTATGTTGCCCATTGTATCTTCTATTGTCACGGTAATGGCTTGTAAGTAGTCTTGTCTGAATTCACTATGAAGGTGATGTTTAATATTATTTTTTATTATTACTGCTGCTCCTGCATGGGAAGTTGCATCAGGGTGGTTTGCACAGTAGACATTATAGCCATTGAGTATAAAGCGTTTATTGTCATTCATGTGTGTTTCTGATAATAGAACAATGTCAATCTTGTTCTCTTTAAGTAGAATTTCAAGTTCCTGTTTGTTTGATAGCAGGCCATTGATATTCCAGATTGCAATTCTTAGGTCACGGAATTTTGTTGACAAGCACGGTTATAAGGTTCATAAGAGTGCTCATATGTTCTAGAAGTTGGTCAATCTTTTCAGCTTGTTTCATTATTAGTATTTCTAAGTTATTTTTGTCTCCATCTTGGGAGATATGAGCTCTATCATCAGTATTAATACTGTGGTGTGTTCGCTGTGACATCATATTGTCAACTGTTTTGGAGTTCCTTGAATTCTGTTTTTCACTATTCTTAGTTACTTGGCTATATGTTAGCTGGGCTTTGGGTCTTGTGAATTGTGTTTTTTCCAAAGATATTTTATTTTGGGTATGTTCTGTTAGGGGAGGTTCTAAAGTTGACGCAATCCTTTTTGATCTTTCTAGAACTACACCCCGGTTTGGGTGTTTGTCTGTTTTTCTTGCTAGTATCTCTTTGTAGACCATGCAGCCTTTGTAACTTGCTGGATGGTTTCCTGAGCATAAACAACATATGGCGGGGGTGTTTCTATCCAGATTGCATGTTGTTGTTTTATGAGGTCCTGCACATTTCACACATCTATAAGGCCTCATGCAATTGTTCTTTGTGTGTCCATATTGTTGGCAACGAGTGCATTGTGGAATAGTTTTAGATCTCTTTGGGTCTTCTATAGTGACGGGCTGATTAAAAATATATTTTATTTCCTTGATTCTTTTATTATTTTCATGTGGTAGTACATTAATAAAAAACATATTTCCAGGTTCTTTGGTGCCTCTTTTACGTAAAGTAATTATTTCACCTTTTATTGTGTTGCCTGTTTCTTCAATAGCTTCAACAATAGCATCTTTAGGGGTACTGTGGTGCAGTTTTTTGATTACATAACGTGGACATCTTTCATCTTTACGGGTAAAAGTGTGCCCAATAAGACCTTTGCTTCTGATATGCTCGATCATAGTTTTGTACTTATCAACACTTTTTGTTGAGATGATCAGTTGGTCTCTGGATACAACTTTGTATGTATAGTCACCTTTTTGTATGACTTCTTCTAATAGTTGTGACAATTTTACTATGTCATCTATTCCATACAAAATTATGGGTGGTGGCTTTGATGGTTTGATGATTTTTGTGCACGAATTATGATCATTTTGTGTTTCAGCATCTACATTCAGCAATGAGAAACTGTTTGAGGTTTCAATTTCTGGTGCTAAATCTTGTACAAGGTTTTCAGGATTTAAGTCCCTATGTACATTATGGACTTGCTGTCTGAGCTGGGTTCTTTTGGGTGCATTTGTGATAGGGTCTTTTTCATTTGGAGAGCGAGTTCTTTTCTGTATTGGCACTCTTTGCCATGGTACTGTTGGGTTATGTGGTGTGATTTGTGATTTATTTGCAGTGTGTGCACATGTATGACCTGTTTTATTGGTTCTGGTAATGTCACTAACTGATGACGATCGTTGTCGATTGAACAAACCTGGGTGAAACACTTGTTGTGTTAGTGTTTTTAATTTTTGGTTAGATGGCATCGGCAAGGCTTCCTTTTCTCCTTTTCGTTTTCTTCTTTCTTCTTCTTTGTCTTCTTCTTTAACAATAAATTAAATTAAAAACTTTTTAAAAACAAGCTTTTACTGGAATGCCTCGAGACGAATCAAACAAGTCCAAACTCGATGATGTTGCGACGTATCTTTACAGAGTTCCTATGGCCACCTTCCAGATCCAGCATCAGATCAGCTCCATGTCATTATAATATTGTATTGTCACGCTGTATACATATGCTTGCAAAATTTCAGCAAAATCGGTTGAAGATATCTGCTTCAAAATTGAGTTGCAAGATTCTACCCGAACATACAAGCATACATACATACATTGCAAGTTAATAAAAAACTTGTAAAATATGCTTACTCTGATATCAAAAACAATCTTCTCCACTTCTTCTTGACTACTCTTGCCAGTGATATGGTTAGACAGAATCCTAAATGCATTTTCTACCGCCACAAACTTGTCCATATCTGCTTCTGGAGACCCTGAGTCTGGGTGGTACTTTTTGGCCAGCTCCAGAAAAGCTCTTCGAACTGCATCTTGTTTGGAATCTAACGGTAAGTCAAGTTTTCGATAACATTCCTGAAATATCTCATATGGTCAGTACAAAGTTTACTTTAGCTATAATCATTAATACTAGTTTTGGAGTAAAAGTCAATAATTCGTGTAATAACGCGACTGAATTAAATAAACAAATGTTAAAAAACCTTACGGCAATTTTGTTCTGTGATGATTTAGATGAGATAGTCTTCGTATTAATAAAAAGCGGAGAGAAGGTAAGAAGTTGAGGACGTATAACCGAATAGGTTGATATTGATATGTTCATATTGTCCACATACTACTAGTATATACCAGGCGCATAGTTCCTTTTACATTACGTAAATAATATTTACGTGATAACAGATCAGTCAGATCGGTGTAAAATTCAAAGCAAAATTTTTGACATATCTTTGTGTTTTGACGTTAAGTTTCTGAAGGAAGATGAAGCACAGAACACGTATGAGATGAAGCAAGTGCTGCTGATGCTGCTGTTTATTGTAGACGTAGTTCGTGTATTTACTAAATCAGTACGTAATTGGTTCAGTAGTCTCTTTAGATTTATTAATTGCTAAACTGTGCTGATTCAGATAAGTACGAGTATTAATAATTTTATACGTTTCATTGTATAGATAGAAACTATAAGTTTTGTTACTTTAAAAAAGTTAATTATATTTGTAAACCCAAAGCTTAGTGTTAAAAATCGTATCTGGAACTGACATCAGTGTTAGCAACCTGAACTGACTATCGTACCAGGGGCGTAGAATTATCGTACATGGACCGAAATGGGCCGAAATCGTATACGGCAGAATAAAGTTACAGTCCAGGTGGTATAACTTCTCACAGCGGATCTTATAAGAACCAATAGAAATAGAGAATTTGTATTTCCCAGTATTTCTCCAATATTTTATTGGACAAAATAATCGAGCGGGAGAAAAATGTAACTTCTGAAAGTGTTAACTATATTGTGCCTACTTTATATTGCATAAAATAAAATAAATTCTCAAATTTCGCATCACGATGGAAATGATCGTTCAGTCTGCGTACGATAATAATGTGCTATCGTACGTAGGCATGAAATTATCGTACATGTACGATTACGTAGGCATGAAATTATCGTACATGTACGATAATTATCGTACGGTTCCGAACGCTGACTGACATACCTCTTGCTTTTCTACTCGACTCGACTACGATGACTGAGCGGTGAGCCTGCCTGAGTATTAGGTTAGTTATTCCGAAGACGTTAAAAACTGAATAATTTTAATAATCTTGAATTGAAATCTTTTGTCAATAGAAAGTGAAATTTAAATATAAAATAATTAACAAAAGTGAAAATGGAAAAGAAATCGATTTAATTGCTTAAAATCGAGATAGAATTAGAATCGCGTCTTAACCCATTACCTAATAACACCTAATACTCTCTAGTATAATATACATTATAATCTATGCCCAAAAATGCTCTAAGCCAAAACCCAACCGGCCAACCCTATCGTACCGTTCCGTTGACATTTTCGGGAGAGAGAGTTTGGTTCGGTATATTTTTATTTTATTTGTAGTTGATTCATACTTTCCTTGTAAGGACACGTTATCATAAAGTGAAATGTGTGCGGAATAGTGTACGCTCTATTTATTGATGTAAGATAACTTTATGTACTGACACTATGGCAATATCAGCAGACGATGTTATGAGACGCTATCCACTGCACTGGCTGGTGTGGAACAATCAGTATGAGGAGTTGAAGAACTCACTGGCATCTAATAAGGTATATTCATAGTCAAATCGAAGGTTTTTAATCTATTTTTTACTTTCTTCATTCTTCTTTTTGAGGTTATGCTCGGGACTGCGACCCTCGGTTATCCATAGGTTGTGGGTGTCGGGACTAACCGTAGGTGTCGTGATTAGGCGTAGGTGTTTAAAATTAAACTACGTTACATAGTAATATCTAAGAAAATATGGAACTTGGTTGGCTGTTATTATTGTGTTTATGTGAAGTAATATATAATTGAGAATATTATTACTAGATAATTCTTATTAGAATTAAAATTACTTGGAATTCCCTAGGCAATAAATATTATCAGTTTTTGTTATTTTCTTATAAATAACTTTAACAAGTGAAGTAAGAAATACTAATAAATACTTACTTTACATTATTATTATTAGACTGGAAACTGCAATGATACTGTCCATTGTACAACTGCTTTTTACCTATTTTATTTATTTAATTATAAAACGGTAAGCTGTGTAATGTAAATATGTGGTATCAATAAAAAAAATTTACAAACATCCAACATGAGCAGTAGACAGAATGTATGTTTTTGTTGTGGTTAGTACACTGAAACAAATCCTACAATTTATGTTTCTTAATTATAGTGTGCAATAAAAACTTATCTATCTACATGACCATAAACTATCATAGTTCACTGTACTATGATTCACTTTACATCTTTATCTATGAGTCATAAATATTAATAAAATAATTTTCCTTTATTCTATTTAATTTATCATTAGTTGATAGGTTTATATTTAAATTACTTAAGAAATATTTATAATTGCTAAGCATGTTTCAAGGCAATAAGAAGCCAAACACGGGACTAAAAATAATCTTATTACAAAGAAGCCACAAGAAGTACACTGAAGGTTAAATAGAGATAACAAACCTCTTTTTGTAATATTTGATTTAATAACCAAAATATTTTTACCCAAATATGTAATAGAAAATATACTTATGTAACAAATTGTTAAGAATATTGAACCTTATGTTGATACTGATAAAGATAATTTAGTTGTAGCATCTCTGTGTCATGAAACCTTTCAAGATATTCTTAATTACCATGGCTAATGGCTTTTGCAATGGAGTGATAAAATTCCTCTATTACAGTTCACACCAGAGGAAATAGAAGGTAAAGACCTTCGAGGCCGCACTCCTCTACTGTTGGCCGTCACACTCGGTCATTTAGAGTCAGTGCAGGTTCTCATAGAGGCTGGAGCAGATGTAAATTGTGAAAAAGATGGGTGGACTGGTGAGTCTTAAAACTGTTGGCAAACTAAACACCTTTTTACTTTCTATATTTTGCAAAGCAAATATTTGCATATTACTACTAAATATTTTGGGCCTTTTAATCTAACTGTACAGTAAAATGTTTGATAAGTTATACTTTGTCCATTCGTTTATTTTCTTTTTGACAGCTCACTCCTATAAATTACCATATTTATTTTCGGAATTATGTACTACAGTAATGTCGTACTTTATTGACGGTGGCGGTACTTTAGTGAAGTGGTCTGTGCATAACAAACAACCACAGACTATAAAACAGTACTTGAAATACGATAAATCGATCATATGATAAAAATAATTTGACTTCATGTAAGTATTTTTTCTGTAAATTTAATAAAAAAAGGAAATAAAAATAGTGTCTATGACTCCAAGATTGAATTTTTGCAAGGAATTAAGTCGAAATCTTGGAATTTAGGATCAAACCAAGAGTAAAGAACAATAACTCTGTTCATTCATCTAATTTACTGAATTATTATTTATATTTTTGTTTATTTCTTGTATAATATAAAAACTAATAAAGGAATAATTAATATTTCAACAAAAAATATTTAATTAAATCAATTGAAAGTTCTTCATAAATGAAACCGCTATTCGTTTCAAATCGTATCGGTAATGGGTGAGGGCGTCACTAATTTCAAAATTTCTTGAACTGTCAAAAAGAAAATAAAGAAATGGACAGAGTATATAGTATTTGGCCTGCCACCATTAACACTAACTATTACTTTCTATTAAGAACAGTTTACCTGTTCTGAACAGGTCAAAACATCACTCTAATGAACTGGCATACCAGCTGATAATAAAAGATTATACCAACCAGCTCAAAAGATTATATATCTTACGACTACAGACCCGTCAGTAGCTTCAAGCTACCAGACATGAATAATTGCTTTCACTAAAGAGCATGATCTGACATGACATCTGCTCATAGTCCAAGGACTGATAGCCAATATTAAAACAATACACAAAAAAAATTTCATCTGCCACAGTTAATTTATTTGTTTACTTACTTCGAATGCACAGTTGGCCTAGTGGTTTAGGCGGTCGCCACGCCGCTTGCCATTTCGCTAAGTTTTGTGGGTTCAAATCCTACACGGGACAACACTTTGTGTGATCCACAAATTGGTGTTCTGAGTTTGGGTGTTAATTGTGTCCGTTTCATGTATGTCTGTAAAGTCCCCCACGACACAGGATGTTTATTCCTAATGCGGGAGTTGTCTTTTAAAAACACGAAACACGAATACACTTCAGCCTATTGCCGTCCACTGCTAGACAAAGGCTTCCTTTGAAGAGTGCTACCATCCCAGTCTAGGGCAGTCTGCTCTCTTTATTTGCTCGTATTAAGTGAAATGCCAAATTTGACACTGTCTTTATTTTAGCTGTTCAAGAAGCTACCGCCACAGGCAATCCAGAACTCCTGTCCCTGGTGTTATCAAGGAGAGATTACCAGCGGCATGTACTGCGGTCTGGTGGTATCCCAGATTTACTGCGGCGGTTGAGCCTTGCGCCTGACTTTTATGTCGAAATGAAATGGGAGTTTACTAGTTGGGGTAAGTTTCTTAATATTGTCGAAAAAATTCCATAAAGAAAGAGTCAACTGTCATTAAATTATGAAAGAGCAGCCTATGCCCTTCCTTAAGAAGTTATGCCAAACAATGAAATTAGTGAAGTGGTTTTTTTTAAGCAATGAAAGCGTAAGGGGCAGAGTTACTTTCGAATTTATAATGTAAATAACTTTTTTCGTTAATTTTAAAACTTATTCCGCTGTATTTTTTCGCTTTTTGTTTTATTAAATCTTTTTAGTTGAAAACAATACTTTTTACTGAAATATATAAATATTTTTTTATTTTTTTTAAGAATGGTATTAATTTGTTTTGGTAGTTTAAATGATTGTATTATTATGTATAATTGCATTTTCCAGTTCCACTTGTATCTCGCATGTGTCCATTCGACACATACAAAGTGTACAAGCGCGGCGGCAATGTGCGAGTCGACACCACACTTATCGGCTTCGAGAACAACCGCTGGCAGAGGGGGGACCGGACGTATATATTTAGAGGGCAGGGTGAGTACTACTGTTTTTAAATGAAGTAGTTGGAATTAGGTGGTTGGAATCTCACCGTGGGAGAGCCACGCTTCGGCATGAATGGGCCGGCTCGACCGGAGTGATACCACGGCCTCACGGAAAACCGGTGTGAAATAGTGCTTGCGCTGTGTTTCTGTTGTTGTTTTGAGGATACCGGAGGCCCATACCCCAACCCCTCCCCCTATCTCCCCCCCATCCCCCAAAGGCCGGTAACGCACTTGTGGCGCCTCTGGTGTTGCGGGTGTCCATGGGCGGCGGTAATCGCTTACCATCAGGTAAAAAAATTAAAAAAAACTCTAAAACTAGAATAAATAAATAGGTATAAAATATTTTGAGTCTAAAAGCAATGTCTTTCACACATTTAAAAAAGTTCATAATTTTAAACAAAGAAATAATTATTAATTGCATTGCATAACTTGCATAAATTCATATTAACTGAGGTATCATTTTATGGTACACTAGATGCCAGCTTTCTAATAATATGAAATTAAGAATATATTCTTTTAATCAATTTGCAATATTTTCGGGAGGAGACAATAAAGTTTACTATAAGACCTCACATCTATACTAATATTATAAACGCGAAAGTTTGTAAGTATGGATGGATGGATGTTTGTTCCTCTTTCACGCAAAAACTACTGAACGGATTTGGATGAAACTTTACAGTAATATAGCTTATACATCAGAATAACACAAAGGCTACTATTTACAGCGATAACCAACATATACGCGGGCGAAGCCGCGGGCAACCTCTAGTTGTAAATAAATATTTGCTGCTGATACTTCCAAAGTTAATAATTAAACAAATAAATGAGTTCTAATACTTTCAGGTCGGACTGCAAGCCTAATGGAATTAGACCACGAACTGGGTACAGTTTGGTGCGAATACTTAGAACCTATGGAGGGAATCCGAGAGTGGCCTGCGCCGCCCCAGCACGTGATAGACTCGCGGCTCAACTCACCGCTGGCTATCAACTATTTAGACACAGACAAAATTAGTTTTGAGAGGTAATTATCCAATTTTTTTAATAGCAGATGGGATGAACGAGTAGCTGCTCCTCTACGGAATCTGGAGAGGAAGTTTAGTTAAGTTTTAGTTAAGTGAATGCATTGTCCATTGTAGTTTCCGACTAATAAGTATTAAAACTATAGATATCACATTCCTTTTTAGATTTCATGACAATAATATGTATGTGTAACAATAATTTGAACTACAAATAAAGTTCTGTATGATTTAAGAAATAAAAGCGGTATCTGGGGATGGCGGCAGGACAAGTCGGAATCAGTGAACGGCTACGAGTGCAAGGTGTTCAGCGCGAACAACGTGGAGCTGGTGTCGAAGACCCGCAGCGAGCACGTGCCAGTGACCGCGCGCCGCCCCCCCTCCCGCGCCCCCCTGGCGGGGCTGCTCGCGCTCGCCGACACCGACCAGCCCACCACGCCACTGCTCACTCCCGACAAGGTAACTGTCAGACCCGCGGCGGAGCTGCTCGCGCTCGCCGACACCGACCAGCCCACCACGCCACTGCTCACTCCTGACAAGGTAACTGTCAGACCCGCGGCGGGGCTGCTCGCGCGCGCCGACACCGACCAGCCCACCACGCCACTGCTCACTCCCGACAAGGTAACTGTCAGACCCGCGGCGGGGCTGCTCGCGCTCGCCGACACCGACCAGCCCACCACGCCACTGCTCACTCCTGACAAGGTAACTGTCAGACCCGCGGCGGGGCTGCTCGCGCGCGCCGACACCGACCAGCCCACCACGCCACTGCTCACTCCCGACAAGGTAACTGTCAGACCCGCGGCGGAGCTGCTCGCGCTCGCCGACACCGACCAGCCCACCACGCCACTGCTCACTCCTGACAAGGTAACTGTCAGACCCGCGGCGGGGCTGCTCGCGCGCGCCGACACCGACCAGCCCACCACGCCACTGCTCACTCCCGACAAGGTAACTGTCAGACCCGCGGCGGGGCTGCTCGCGCTCGCCGACACCGACCAGCCCACCACGCCACTGCTCACTCCTGACAAGGTAACTGTCAGACCCGCGGCGGGGCTGCTCGCGCGCGCCGACACCGACCAGCCCACCACGCCACTGCTCACTCCCGACAAGGTAACTGTCAGACCCGCGGCGGGGCTGTTCGCGCTCGCCGACACCGACCAGCCCACCACGCCACTGCTCACTCCCGACAAGGTAACTGTCAGACCCGCGGCGGAGCTGCTCGCGCTCGCCGACACCGACCAGCCCACCACGCCACTGCTCACTCCTGACAAGGTAACTGTCAGACCCGCGGCGGGGCTGCTCGCGCGCGCCGACACCGACCAGCCCACCACGCCACTGCTCACTCCCGACAAGGTAACTGTCAGACCCGCGGCGGGGCTGCTCGCGCTCGCCGACACCGACCAGCCCACCCCGCCACTGCTCACTCCCGACAAGGTAACTGTCAGACCCGCGGCGGGGCTGCTCGCGCTCGCCGACACCGACCAGCCCACCACGCCACTGCTCACTCCTGACAAGGTAACTGTCAGACCCGCGGCGGGGCTGCTCGCGCTCGCCGACACCGACCAGCCCACCACGCCACTGCTCACTCCCGACAAGGTAACTGTCAGACCCGCGGCGGGGCTGCTCGCGCTCGCCGACACCGACCAGCCCACCACGCCACTGCTCACTCCCGACAAGGTAATTGTCAGACCCGCGGCGGGGCTGCTCGCGCTCGCCGACGCCGACCAGCCCACCACGCCACTGCTCACTCCCGACAAGGTAACTGTCAGACCCGCGGCGGGGCTGCTCGCGCTCGCCGACACCGACCAGCCCACCACGCCACTGCTCACTCCCGACAAGGTAACTGTCAGACCCGCGGCGGAGCTGCTCGCGCTCGCCGACACCGACCAGCCCACCACGCCACTGCTCACTCCCGACAAGGTAACTGTCAGACCCGCGGCGGGGCTGCTCGCGCTCGCCGACACCGACCAGCCCACCACGCCACTGCTCACTCCCGACAAGGTAACTGTCAGACCCGCGGCGGGGCTGCTCGCGCTCGCCGACACCGACCAGCCCACCACGCCACTGCTCACTCCCGACAAGGTAACTGTCAGACCCGCGGCGGGGCTGCTCGCGCTCGCCGACGCCGACCAGCCCACCACGCCACTGCTCACTCCCGACAAGGTAACTGTCAGACCCGCGGCGGGGCTGCTCGCGCTCGCCGACACCGACCAGCCCACCACGCCACTGCTCACTCCCGACAAGGTAACTGTCAGACCCGCGGCGGAGCTGCTCGCGCTCGCCGACACCGACCAGCCCACCACGCCACTGCTCACTCCCGACAAGGTAACTGTCAGACCCGCGGCGGGGCTGCTCGCGCTCGCCGACACCGACCAGCCCACCACGCCACTGCTCACTCCCGACAAGGTAACTGTCAGACCCGCGGCGGGGCTGCTCGCGCTCGCCGACACCGACCAGCCCACCACGCCACTGCTCACTCCCGACAAGGTAACTGTCAGACCCGCGGCGGGGCTGCTCGCGCTCGCCGACACCGACCAGCCCACCACGCCACAGCTCACTCCCGACAAGGTAACTGTCAGACCCGCGGCGGGGCTGTTCGCGCTCGCCGACACCGACCAGCCCACCACGCCACTGCTCACTCCCGACAAGGTAACTGTCAGACCCGCGGCGGGGCTGCTCGCGCTCGCCGACACCGACCAGCCCACCCCGCCACTGCTCACTCCCGACAAGGTAACTGTCAGACCCGCGGCGGGGCTGTTCGCGCTCGCCGACACCGACCAGCCCACCACGCCACTGCTCACTCCCGACAAGGTAACTGTCAGACCCGCGGCGGGGCTGCTCGCGCTCGCCGACACCGACCAGCCCACCCCGCCACTGCTCACTCCCGACAAGGTAACTGTCAGACCCGCGGCGGAGCTGCTCGCGCTCGCCGACACCGACCAGCCCACCACGCCACAGCTCACTCCCGACAAGGTAACTGTCAGACCCGCGGCGGGGCTGCTCGCGCTCGCCGACACCGACCAGCCCACCCCGCCACTGCTCACTACCGACAAGGTAACTGTCAGACCCGCGGCGGGGCTGCACGCGCTCGCCGACACAGACCAGCCCACCACGCCACTGCTCACTCCCGACAAGGTAACTGTCAGACCCGCGGCGGGGCTGCTCGCGCTCGCCGACACCGACCAGCCCACCACGCCACTGCTCACTCCCGACAAGGTAACTGTCAGACCCGCGGCGGGGCTGCTCGCGCTCGCCGACACCGACCAGCCCACCCCGCCACTGCTCACTACCGACAAGGTAACTGTCAGACCCGCGGCGGGGCTGCACGCGCTCGCCGACACAGACCAGCCCACCACGCCACTGCTCACTCCCGACAAGGTAACTGTCAGACCCGCGGCGGGGCTGCTCGCGCTCGCCGACACCGACCAGCCCACGACGCCACTGCTCACTCCAGACAAGGTAACTGTCAGACCCGCGGCGGGGCTGCTCGCGCTCGCCGACACCGACCAGCCCACCCCGCCACTGCTCACTACCGACAAGGTAACTGTCAGACCCGCGGCGGGGCTGCTCGCGCTCGCCGACACCGACCAGCCCACCCCGCCACTGCTCACTACCGACAAGGTAACTGTCAGACCCGCGGCGGGGCTGCACGCGCTCGCCGACACAGACCAGCCCACCACGCCACTGCTCACTCCCGACAAGGTAACTGTCAGACCCGCGGCGGGGCTGCTCGCGCTCGCCGACACCGACCAGCCCACCACGCCACTGCTCACTCCCGACAAGGTAACTGTCAGACCCGCGGCGGGGCTGCTCGCGCTCGCCGAAACCGACCAGCCCACGACGCCACTGCTCACTCCCGACAAGGTAACTGTCAGACCCGCGGCGGGGCTGCTCGCGCAACGTCTGTACACCAAATAACTTTTACACTGTGTCATCAACATATGCGTTAGTTATTAACATGCTGATAACAATACCTGATTCCTTTAAAACTTTTAACATTCTTATTTTCAGGAAGACACCCCTCGAAGTAGTAGATCTCGGGAAGACCTATCATCCTTCAATCCTGTGACATGGGAGGAGTATTTCTCAGAAGATGCTCCGGAAAGAGACATCGGTCGGTCCAGAGAAGTGGCAACTAAAGTGCAAAAGTTTAGGGCTACACTGTGGTTATGTGAAGACTACCCCTTAGAAGTAAGTGATCATAATTGTAAGATAATTATGGCTCGTTCAATTTTTACAGCTTATTTCGGGATTATACTGCCCATTGTGAATGTGTGAATGTAATGTTAGATGTCCGAAAAAATTGTTAAAAAATTTGCCAAATTTTTCTACAACTCATAAGATTTATTAGAGTTTCTTTATTATGAAGTGTATTGGTTTCCGTAATTGCAGTCACTTGGTAGTGAGTTAGGTTATAGAAGTCTAAATACTGGGTACTAAATACTACTAAATATTGGGAGGAAGTTTCAAAGATCATGTCATGGGCTGCAGTAGTTCTTACCATCAGGCAACCCATCTACCCTTCTACTCCATAAAGAAGATTTTTATTGACTTTTGTTTAAAACAGTTACAGGAACAAATAATGCCGATCCTAGACTTGATGGCGGCGATATCGTCACCGCACTTCGCCAAGCTAAAGAACTTCATACAAATGCAACTGCCTTCAGGATTTCCGGTAAAGATTGGTAAGTTATGATGCAGTTTTGACTAATTGTTACTAATAATCTTCTCTTCTTGGTGACTGGACAATTTGTTTTTAATAAAAGCCTTTAAAGTTTTTAAATCTCATAATATTCATATTAGGATTTCATATATCACTTGCCTATACTTTGACAAAAGTACTTTTTAGGGATAAAATATCTGCTTGGCCAGGCTTCCTTTTATATCTGATCGTTTGAGTGGTTAGGTAACAGTCACGTAACAAATAAGCACAAAATATACTTTTTTAATGGTATATACGGGCAAACGAGCAGACGTATCGCCTGATAGTAAGCGACTACCGCCGCCCATGGACACCTGCAACACCAGAGGCGTCACAAGTGCCTTGCCGGCCTTTGAGGGGATGGGGGGAGACAGAGGGAGGGGGGTTGGGGTATGGGCTTCCGGTATCCTCATTCACTCAGTGAAACACAGCGCAAGCACTATTTCACCCGGGCCGGCCCTTTCATGCCGAAGCGTGGCTCTCCCACTTTCAATATACAGTGTATTTCCAAAGCTAACCTAAATCATAATTTTACAGAAATCCCTCTGTTCCACGTGCTAAACGCACGCATCACATTCGGGAACATCTTTGCCACAGAAACCCCTGTCCCTTACATTTCCTCTATACAAGAGGGGGACAGACTATCATGCGTGGTGGATGACCAGTGCTTCGTAGTCGGCCGAGGGTACAGAGACGCTGCGGCTCCAGATGACAGGTTGTCATGTGGCGTTGATGATGAAGAAGGACTGCTTCAGTATGCCATACAGCAGAGCTTGATGGAGGGGGGCACTCATGATGATCAGGTCAGTTTCACAGTTTTGCTATTTTTATAACCCACTAGCTGTTGCCCGCGGCTCCGCCTACGTTTATGTCGATTATCGTGACAAATAGTAGCCTAGTTAAAGTTTCATCCAAATCCGTCCGTAGTTTTTGCGTGAAGAAGTAACAAACATACACACAAACTTTCGCTTTTATATATTAGTGTGATGTGATTAGTCTGATTAAAAATGTTTGCAATTTTATATCTGAAATTGCCCTAATTTGCGACAATAGATAAGTCTATTATAAGAGTCCGTCTGAGTCGTGATGGATTAAGAATAAAGAGTGTCACCCCCGCTAATTGATCCCATAGGCGTCGTAAGAGGCGACTATAGGAGTAAACTACGCAGGACAACTTCACTGTAAAGAGAATGCAAACTTAAACCAAACCCTATATCAAGGCTGACTGCACTATACCACCCGGGGTAGTGTAGTGTATGCGTCTATCCAGTCACCTCACCAGGTTGCTCATTCATGCACTCATTCAAATGTTTGTGTTTAAAACGTTACAGCTCAGTGTGTATGTATATGTATCCGTATGTAACCAGTGTGTATGCGCTTGCGCAGGTGGACGTGTGGGAGGCGTTACGGGGCGCGCGGCCGGCCAGCGCCAGCGGCCGAGCGTCGCCCGCACTTCTGCGTACACACGAAGAAACGCAACTGCAGAGGTGCGTACACTTTACACTCCCTTACACATTCATACACATCCTTACAGTCGCCTTACACATTCAAATATACTCACAGACGCTTTCCACACCCGTTCTCTTTCGTACACACAACTTATAGACGCCTTACACACTTGTACACATTCTTACACACCTTACAGACATCTAGGACACCGTCAAACGCTCTTAAAAAAGTCTTTCACAGATCTTACACTCGTTCCCACCCTTACACATGATTTACACAGCCCTCCTCATTTCATTTACACGTCTTTACGTAATTACATTTACGCTTTTTAAATTAAAAAATATTTTACAGGCGATCACCTCAACGATTTAAGTAGATTAGTGTAGTAGTTTTGTGTGTGTGTGTGCTCATTGAATTTAAATCAATTTATATTATACAACACATTTATAGGTGTAACAAAATAACTTTATATTTTTATTATAAACTTAACATAAATATTTGTTTTGTAATTAATGGTAACTACTTTTATTATCACTAGTAAATTAACTACTGACTTTCTTGTAATATGGCAATGATCCTTAAACGTAGGGGATCAATATTTCGTCACTTATGGCCAGGCTCGACCGAACTGATACCACGGTTTTGGAGAATAAGTTCTTTCTTTGATTTTCACAAAGTGATTACTAGATGCCAAACCAAAAACAACTCTATGACGACTTCCACAGTAGCGTAACAAAAATATACTACAGCGCCATCTACCAAAGACACACAGAACCACGGAGTAACTGCTAATTCTGTATCGCGACTTATACATTCTCGCGTCGGTTAGCATATACTTAGACAACTTCCCAACAACAAAGGTTGAGCCGTGGCCAGCCAGGCATGATCATCTCTCCTAGCAGGAAGTCGCTTCAACTCGTAAACTTACCAATAAATCCACAATGGCCAAATTTGTAAATTTTAAACTGTTCCAACTATGAGAACAAATAAATATACAACAATTAATTTTCAGAGATATAAACACATGTTCATAGTTCTTCTATACATATTTTACCAGAAGGTCCTTTATATATCCAAACAAGTGTACGTTCATGTACCTTCCCCACACGAAATCTAAGTGATCCCATCCTTTCAAACTCATCACATGATAGTCCACCACATTGGGCAACTTCCCTCTCAATATCTCCACATCCTTTTTAACAGACAGGTTGTCAGACACCCCGACCATCAAAACTTTCATACTGACCCTATTAAGATTATACTTAGGCGGTTCTCTAGAATTATATTTAACCTTATTCCCTGAAGCACCATAGTCGTACTGCGCAAACTTCTTTCTAGAAGCAATCTGTAGAAGATGTATTCCGTTCTTTAGTGATGATCCACACGGATAATGCTCCAAGCCTGTAGGCCAAAACCCAAGTTCTGGTTGCCTTTGAGCTCGTCCAAATATATTAGTAATAAAACTGATTATACAACGCGAGTATCCGACCATATTCTGCATACACATGACTCTTATTAATCCAACTAGGGCTGACGAATTCCTCAAAAATTCCCCGTAGCCAAAAACTTTTCCTGGGTAATAAAGAGACTTCTGGAAGGATATTAACCGTAGTAAAGGAGAATTAGCATTGTGGAGATACGCTATAAGTGCCATACATATTAGTATTTTTACCTTTTTATTATATTCGGGATTCACAGCGCCCATGGCGAAGAACGCCGCTGAACCTTCAGAATGAGTAATAACCTGGAGTTGAGTTTCCCCTGTCTTTTTCAGAATAAAATCAATGATAGTAGGCACATCTGAAATTGCGATCTCGTGTAAGCTGAACTCCCAGAACGGTAATTCATCCGGATTCATCCAGAGATGCGCTCTTGAGTGAACGTTTCCTCTCATATTCCCCAGCCATACGTCATATCCTTTCTCTGCTAGGAAACCGACCAGGGCGACGTGTCCTCGTATGAGAAACGTGTCTGATGAACCCGTGTTGTAGATATACTGGCCTTTGTTTATCGCCCGGTATATTGTACACACCTAACATGTAACCATCTTGAGTTGTGATATTGTATCTAACGCAGTCTAACTTATATTGGGCTGCGAGTTTGCAGAACTTGTCTGGTGTCACTTTAGAGGTTTTCACTTTTGAATTAATCGAATGGATAAAATTAAGCATAATTATTACCAATAGTTTCGACATCTTTGATATTTTTTTTACTGTGATGATATTGTTCTAGTATTCTTGTCGATCTGTTCTGTCTGTCTGTTGATCTTAGAGTGACTGTCTTGGGTATATAAGCCTTTACAGTATACAACTGATTGTATATTTGCATTCATAAACATCAATAACTTATAACATAAGATGAATTTAACATATTGTACAAGTGTGTTTCTATTCAAACAAATGTTTTATTCTATAAAACAAAGATTAAAAATAACAATATCATTTCCTTAAGATTGTTCATTATTTCATAATAATTACTTGAGTCTAGCTTTAATGTTTGAGAGGTGTACAGATAAAAATGCTATTTACAACAAAATGGCGAGTTGGTAAATTATTTAATTTTCATTAAATAATGACAATTATTAAATTCAATTATGCATTTCTTAGATTCTAATAATGGTTAAGAGCGAAGCCATTCACATTACATTATTAGGAAATGTCAGTTCTATTAAAGTATCTTGTCGTTAAATTAAAGTAAATCTTAGTTTTTATAAGTTTTTGATAATTTAATATAATTACACAGGGTTATAGCACACTTTTTTTTGTTTCTTTACTGTGTATTGTTTTGCTATTATCAAGTCTATCAGCTTGTCTTCACACTAAATGATTAAATACACAAGAGCTACCCTATCATATTTGATAGAAGGAACAAATTCAAAAACGATTCTTACCTTTTGAATTTTTTTATTTATTTAATTCGTTTGTAGATATTTTCGTATTTATATAATAAGTTGTAGGTGGCAAAGCTAGTAGACGTTAGTAGGACGCTCAGTAGAACCGCTAGTGACTTGCTAATTCCCCGCAGAGCGATAGAAGCGTCTCTGGAGGCTCTGCAGCTGCGCGGCTCGGAGGCGGTGGAGGGGGTGGGGCGAGTGGGGGGCGGGGTGGAGGGTGTGGAGGGGGTGGGGGGAGGCGGGGAGGAGCAGGTGCACGACCCCGAGCTGCTGGCGGCGCTGCAGCTGTCGGCGCAGGAGCAGGCGCAGCGACAGCACGCGCTTGACGCAGAACAGCAAGCGCTGGACGAGGCGCTGCGACTCTCTCTGCTCGATAAATAACTGGTATGTGACGTCATAACTATCGGTACTTCATTATCAGCAGCTTTTAATAGATGGACGTCTCCGTGAAAAGCTTTTGGGATATTAGTACTACCACCTCAAGTGTTTTCCAGAGTCTTTTTTGGAAGTAAATTTTCTAATGCGACTTCCAACAAGGTTGCGTTTTCAAACGTTTAACGCTACCGTGGAGGGGGTATGAAAGCACTGTTGCACATTACTAAGTTTTACTTCTTCCGCGCGGAGGGACTACACGCATTTTTTTTATGAATGTGCCCGCCAAAGTGACTTTACTCTGCCTGATGGAAAGCATAAGCAGTATCCAAAAGTGGTGGTCACCATACTCATTGCGAATGCGTCTGCATTCTAATGCAACACTGCAGCATGGTGTCCCACACCATGACGCCCTAAGAATGCTTCTGCATCATTTGGCCTCCGGTTTCGCACTCATCAATATAGCACGACAGCACTAACGCTGTCATTTTACGAACCGGGCCCAACCAGCGTGACTCTACTACCTTTAAGCGGGACGTGATAAAGCACATCACTAAGCCGCTATAGTGTGGATCATCATTCTGCATTATCTGCATTCGCAATAAAGGTGGTGACCACCACTCTTAGAGGCAGAGTAAATCATTTTGGCAAGCGGTTATAAGAAAAAATTATACGCCACACTTATTCATAATCTTTGAAGTTTTTTTGTGTGTATATATTAAATAATTTTAAATATCCGGAGTTAACATAATGAATTAAAAGCCAGATTGAGATGGTGGCGTATAATTTTTTGTTCTCAGGACATGGGTTTGTGTCGGAACACCGAATGAGTTTAGTCGATTTGATGCCAATATACCACTTCATTACTAGCTCTGGTTAGCTTAACGATGAAGTAGTAACATTACTTTAGTTCATTGAAACATCTACTCAGTTTTGAAATGATTTTTTTTGTATCGTTTCAGATCTCAACAAAACTATGAAGCGTCCAACCAAAATAAGACTTACGCGTAATGTACTTGTAGTAGCTAAAATTTATACCAAACAGGGTCCATTCTCCCGTCTTCTCCTCTACACACTCACACACTGTATAGTCCACTGCTGGACACAGGACAGGCCTATCCTTAAACAGGAGGTTTTAGCTGGCCAAGGTCAGACAGGTTGATGTATGGTACTGTCAAGTTTTCTTCCTCTTTGCAGTACCGCAGTGTTGCCCTGCGTAGTTTGCTCCTTTACTCGGCTCTAACGACACCCTCAGGAAGAATAGGATAAACACTCCGTATTCTGACACTCACAGGATGAATAGGATAAACACTCTGTATTTTGACACCCACAGGATGAATAGGATGAACACTCCGTATTCTTAATCCGTCTCCACACAGACAGTCTCTTCTCAATCAAGTGAAAAGAACAACCATTACTTGTGACACTTCAACACACATTAGAACAAAACACACAATAGAAACCTTCATTATAGATATGAAATTAAACTTTTCAGATACATCATGAATAATAGATAAAAGATAGTATTAATTTTAAGTAAGACTCAACTACAAATAAGAGCCAAAATATCTCTCATTTCTGTCGATGACTGTACTTCACGGCTTTTTTTTTCAATGTCATATTAGCCAAATATCAAAGAGATGTCTGTCATAATAATTATGTCCTCTTGAACATCTGCAATGGAATGTTCTTATTAAAATTTAAATTCAGTATTTATTAACCGACTTCAAAAAAGGAGGAGGTTCTCCATCCGACCGTATATGTTTTTTTTTGTTGTGTTCGCGAATAACTTCGTCGTTTATGAACCGATTTTAATTATTCTTTTACTAATGGAAAGGAGATATCCCAACGGTGGTACCATGATAAGGACACTAAGATCTGATGATGGCATCCAAGATAAATCGAGTCGAACCTTGAAGTCGGTTTTTATTTTGTTATTTTTTTTAAAAGTAAGTTGCTACTAACAAAACATCGAAAGTAATACATGTTCACTTAAATGACCATGTGATAATATATTTAAAAAATAAATACCCATAGGCGAACATCATCACTTGTTTTTTCTAAGTATAGTCGACAGTAACGTTATGTCAATATAACTACACGGTTAAAACGAACTTGGTTCAAATATACTTCTTTTTGAGGGTGACTGTACACAAGAACGAAAAGAGAATGGACCCATATCTTAGTAACTTTGACTATAGTATATTTATTCAACGTTATGTAATAAATACGTATTTAGTATCGCTATACGAGTGAGATATAATTAATTAACTAATTTAAAAATAATTAATTAGATAATTAATTAATTTAATTATCTATACCAAATAATTAATTATATAATTAATTAGCCAATTAATTATTTAACATTTAAAGTACGTATTCCAATGGAATTGTTTAATGTCGAGTATTTTATTTATTGAGTTTTTTTATGTTTGTAGCCGGTTCTTCGTTTTTTTATAAATATACCTATTTTTATCAAATACTAGCTTTTACCTGCGGCTTCCTTGGCGTTATACCATTTTTTAATGAAAGATGCATTGTAAAAATAAATTATTTTTGTTCATATTTCATCTAACTGATATAATCATTACGTTTACGATGGTGCAGTTTTTATCCTATTGTCTATGCCGCCTGGAGTTTCTCGTAATATCAATAGAGCTAGTCTAATTGTCTACCCACGGGTGGAACTCAGGTATGTCTGTCTAGTTTCGAACTAAACGGGGACCTTATTGAAGAAGGGAAATGTCCTGTCATGATTGCCTCGACAATAGTAGTGTTCCGCGGATCCCGGACTATTAATTTTATACGTTTACTTTGATGATGACAGATGTCAACATTCTCAAATAAATATAGTAACCAATCATTTACGTTCGTTTTAAAATTGTAGAAAAAATATTTGTAACCGTCATATCTGCTACATTATATAATTGAATAACCTCGCCAAATAAAACAATTACTGCGTTCATCCTAACCGTTCACTCACGAAAAGTTACTTTTAAAAACACTATTCATTCCTGAGTTTTAAATGCTTATACATGGTACATTATTCGAAAACGCTTACTAATTTTGTAGAAATAAACGTATAAACATACTGCATTACAACTTGTATTATAATATGTGTGTGCATTGAAACATCACACACAAAGATAGACAGAACTGGAGTAAAAATATGAGCGTTGGTGGGACTGCGCTTATGATCCTTGAGTGTACATTATCACTGTTAAAGGGAACGAAATACTATTATGGTCCTTACTCACATACGGTATTACTCGATAATTTTACTCCAAAACGAGTAAAAAATTACGTGTGGACCGCAAAACTCACAACTTGAAGGCTCGCATCGAGCCGGCTCGATGGCTAGACCTCATTTTACGTTTGTTCTTTTTAGTTTCTTTAATTCTATTATGATTAAGAATTGCTAGACTTGCTAAATGTAGCCACCGTCTCCTTTGATGAACAGAGATCTTTTACCCGACATGTTTGCTCGATCGAGTAAAACCGTATGTGAGTACTTAGCATTATACTGATAAAGCAACACATTGCACTTAAAGTGTAGGGCGAAAACATTACACTACTTTCTTAATATCTTGATCTTTTATTCCTAATCATTGTGATTACTGTGTAACTCAGATCATCAATCTCACAAAAGCAATCATTAAATGATTCCGACATCTGACACATAACGCCATCTAGTTTCAAATTAAGCGTAAGCGTTTTTTTTGTTGGAAATCCGTTCAGCTTTTTCGATAACTAATTACATTAAAACAGATATTTAAACATTTAAGATATTAACCAAGCAATAGCATTTTATATCATAGTTTAAATGTTAGTTCTTGCAATTCACGAATGCGAGTCTATTGTTACTAAAATCTGCCTATATTGTATATTATTAGTAAGTTGTCTATGCCACAAGGGAGAATTTTTGTACAATATGATGTAGATATGGACGTGAAATTTCCAAAAAGTTCTATTAGTTAACACATACATGATGTATGTGTGTGTTGCATGTGTTTATACATAGTTTAGCAATAGCGTGTTATGTATTGCAAGAACTATATAGAAAATATTCCAGTAGGCCACCCTATAAGAGCCCATGTAATATAACTATTCCTCAGCTGTGATTTTTATACTCGTACTATAAATGTATTGAATATTTTGTATTGTCTCCAAAGAGTTTGGATTAGAAATTTGCATGGTATTATTGTAAAGTATAGATCTCATGTAGTTAAAGCCATAAATAGTGATGAAAAATAGACGGCTCGTTGTGTTACTTAAAATGAGATGAAATGTAATTAAACGTCATCTCTTGGACGGAGATTGAATTAGTAGTGACAGTGACATCTGTTGGTAAATATAGAGAATGTGCTTTGGACAGTTTAAACAGTACAGCCAGTATTGAAGCCGTTAACTTATTTCTTATTTGTATACAAAATATTGAATACATGTCCACATGTGTTTATACGACTATAATATAACTGTTGTACAAAATACTTCAATTCTATACATTTCCGATCAGAATAACTGTGTACAATCTTGTCGAAATGTGTATATTAATGTGTTATTATAATTATATTTTATGTATATTACTTTTTAACTGTCGTTTTATTTCCTCTCGTGTTTTTAAGTAGCTCTTTTGTTGTATAAGGTTGACTATCTATTCGATTGGCCTTTACATACACTTGTAACTCAAGAAATTGACGCTCTATGAGTCTTCCCCCTCCGGTCTCGCACTCACCAACGAAACACAATAGCACAAATGCTGTCATTTTAGATTGGTCTTCTGTAAGAGAGAAATCAGCTTGGCTCTGCTACCTTGAAAAGCTTTGAGGACAGATGAAAAATGATTACCTTTTATTATTGAAACTTGACTCATGGTGAGCGATAACTGAACAGTTCCACTTCCACCTTCTGGTTTGGCTCCATCATCGAGTCGGTCACAAAATACTTAAGTATTGTTTTCAAACGAAATACATCATATTTCATTTAGATTTATTAATTTTAATACAGAAAAAATACACAACATACATTTTGGAGATCAATGTGATATTCCAGAAACTTTTTTTATTATTATTTTCTATAAAAAAAAATATTTGTATTAAATAAGTTTCAGTTCTAGAATAATAGGTCTTTACCTATGAAATTGCCGTTTTGTATGCAATAAGTGAAAGTACAAGTTCAATTCCCGAGAGGCTGTACAAAATGCCTTTGAAGAGTTTGTTGCCAGCTGTGAGTCCAGTTGATTTTTACAAGAAGGGCATCAATAAACTGCTAATGCGTTGGCAAAGATGCGTCGATTGCATGGGTGATTACTTCGAATAACAGAAATAAAAAAGTTTGAAAAAATAGGTACTTTCACATATTGCATACAAAACGGCAATTTCATAGGTAAAGATCTATTATAAAGTTGAAAGTGATATTGTTCCTCTCGAGAAATATCTCTAATAGACTAACCTCTATACGACCGCGTTTAGTTATGCAGAAGACCCTAAAAACATATGGATAGATTAGCGACATCTATTTTTTAAATATAGAGAATGTCCTTGGGACTGTCTTTTGAATTTGACTAAACATAACCGTAAACTTAGTATTCATACCTCAATTACCTTAGTTCAAGTAATATTTAGGCCTGTCTTAGACAACATCTTTTTTCCTAACAGACAGTACTTAAAAATAAATAAGGGTGCCTTCCTTATCGAATTTAGGCACGACTCCCATGACGTTTGGTATTGATAAGTTTCTCCGATAGATGGCGGTAGTAAGTAAAAAGGAACTGACATCAAGATGTGACATTCATATTTAATTAACCGACTTCAAAAAGGGAGGATTCCAATTTATTTGACTGTTTATATATTTTAATTGATCGATATTTTGATCATCTTTTCATTTTAGTGGCTTCCATAAAAGGGTCAGAATCACAAACAGAAAGCAAAATTTCGTAAAAATATTCTGTTGTCTAGTTAGTTGTAATAGTGCAAGAAGACCTATTGTCATATTTATGTTTTACATGGGATAGGAACACGTGCAGCATGGGCTGGAGTAGACGAAATGTAATTAAACGCCATCTTTTGGGCGAAATTAAGATTCTGCTCGAATTCTTTCTTGCAACTTTGCAGCTTTGAAAATACCTCTTCCCTTGTGACGAAGTGCATGTCACTGACACTGACTTAACCATCATCATGGACTTTAATTAATAAAATTTATAATTTATTCCATAATAAGCCGAAACTTATCGAAACCAAATATACGGCACTATATGCACTATTTCAAAGGTTAAAAGAGCTTATAAGTGGCCAATCTGAGGTTACTATCCCCAGCTTGCCCACGCTTGTAACTCTACAACTAACGGCCGTTTTCAATAACCTATCTATCCTTAGTTCTCATTACTACAGTTAAACAAATCTATCTTTTTACTCTTACTTTCGTTTCAATAACCTACCGGCAGATAGCATTTCCTATCGAAGTTGTCTATCTATCATTGGGAGGACGGATCATAGATAAGAATATGTACTTACGTATAGATAGCCAACTCTTCGTTTTGCATCAATACGCCATCTAGTTTCCAGTACCCGAACTAAAACGTAGTGTCACTGGTATATATACGTATACGTAGGTACATATATATATGTATACCTAGGTACATATACATATCTATACCTAGGTACATATACATTTGTATACGTATACCTAGGTACGTATATATATATACGCCCTATATACTTTGAAAACCCGCTAAGGTGCAGAAACGCATTTTTAAGTAAAGATGTCTAATGTTTTCACTATTGATAAAAACATTGACTTAATTACTTTAAAATACGTTCCTGCAACTTAACGGATTTATTGTATTAACTTTACTTGTCATTTTTGTTTTTAAGATCAAAAACAAAAATAAAATGCTAATAATCGATATGTGAGAAGAAAAATTAAACAAATAAATTTACTTATTCTTTTTATTTTTGAAATTATATTCACTGGCTAATTTCTATATACAATCACTGTTGTCGATAATAACTACTTTTGCCACACAACAAAATTAACGTTGCACAATACAACAGATTTTTTGAGGCATGATAAAGAGTCTATTTTCTCATAGGTATTATTATAAATCCACTAAAACTAGATCACAGGAAGTCCTATTTCAACACTTTTTATCACAGTCAGGCAGTATTTCGTGAACATTGCGTCGCAAAGCCGGAGAAGTAGATACACTCAACTCGACATACTTAGCGGAATATCCCACGAAAATAAATGCACATATAAGAAGGTGGATAAAAAGCAAAAATGCAAATTAAATGATCGTGCACAAAGTAACATTCGAACATCGAAAAACAGTTTTTGTTGACTGACATGCTGACGACATGACATTGTCATTTTTTTCTACTAGGTTTTACGGCTCTGGGTTCTAGCCCTTTTAGACAAACAGACGGTCACTATTTCGTGATGTTGCCATACTGCACAGTAATCCTTTTACTTTACTATGGTGTAGGAGAGTAGTACTATAAATAATAAATTAATTAGTATTAGTAGCGTATCTTAGTATACTTTTTGTTAATAAATAAATGAATATTTTACTTCCCCGGTCGAACTGGGCTATTCATACTGAAATCAGCAGCTTTAATGCCTACAATAGGATCAGCGCACTACATAAATATACCGTGCAAATATTAACAGAAGTTTGTGGAATAAATTACCAATCTGCTTCTTATAACTGGGTGCAGCTACTTAACTTTCACTTTATTTTACTACGAGAATGCGTTTACACCTTAGAGCATATAATAAATACAGGGAGCTCTGAACAAGCGAAAAGCGTGATCGGAGAAGAGAGAGAGAGACTGAGTTTAGGTAGAGTCTATCTCTCTCACGCAAGCATCTGATTGGTTGGTGTATTTCCCATCAAATCACACCAACCAATCAAGGAGACTGTGTGAGAGATAGACTCTCAACGCTCCCTCCATATATTGTATGCTCTAAGGTTTAACCTTACTTTAAATTGAAATATCTTTAATTAGAGACTTCTAAGACTAATACTGTCTAACGGCCGTTTTCAATAACCTATCTATCCTTAGTTCTCATTACTACAGTTAAACAAATCTATCTTTTTACTCTTACTTTCGTTTCAATAACCTACCGGCAGATAGCATTTCCTATCGAAGTTGTCTATCTATCATTGGGAGGACGGATAGGCAACTAGAGATAGGAACTCTCATAGTAATCGGACTAACTTGCATTTCAATATAAGTTTCGAGTTACTCTCCGATAGGTGTAGCTAACTCTAGTAACGTCAGTTGCTTATCTGTCAATATCGGCCAGTTACGCGCCAACCCGGCCAGATAGAATTTCGAAAATAATTAAATTTTTATGTAAATATAAAAAATGGAAGGTTTTATCAGTGATGATAGCGACATGGAATTATTATGGATTATGATCAAAGCAGTGATAGTGATACTGAAGAAAACATACCTTTACAGTTACAGAAGGAATATAAGCCGCGTGTGAATTATATGAATAAATTATATGACTACGAATTTGCATATAAATCTAGACTAAATAAAAGTGCTGTGAATCAGTTAATAAATTTGATACAACCATATTTAAGTGTAACATCTAAAAGGTAAGTTAAGTTATCGTTTTAAATCTCAACTTTATACTTCAACCAAATTTGATAAAAAAATATAAAGAACAGATAGGATAGAACTATTCTTTAATTTGAAAATTACTAGAAATTGTATTATATTTTCTTCATTGGGTTTGGTTCAAGTGTAGACTCATAATGGTGCTAGTATTGCCATAATATCAAGTTTTAACAAAGTTCTTATTTTTCCAGAAATCATGGTATATCCACCCTCCATCAGATACTTTTGGCTACGATTTTATATATTGGGCACTATGCTAGTGTCTGTTGCAGATTTTATCGGAGTATTAATAGCATCTGCATAGACAATACGACTGTATTGTCTATGCAGATGTATCCAGAGCCATAGCAAGATTATACCCAAACTTTGTTGTGTTACAAAATCACACTCAACAAGAGTTTTATAATATTGCTAGATTCCCCAGAGTACATAGTGTCATAGATGGCACCCATATATTAATACAATCACCAAGTAAGTACCTCATCTCATATTGAACTATCTCATACTTCTATTTAGGTGCTGGTCTAACTTAATTTTTTGATGCTTTCATACTATCTGTACATACATATTAAATACTGTTTTCATATTATTTGCAGACTCAAATATTGGAGAAGAATTTAGAAACAGGAAAGGAATATTCTCTATCAATGTACAAGTTGTGTGTAATATTGTTCATTAGTGTTTCTAAATGTTGTTGCCCGATGGCCAGGGATGTCCACTCAGGATGCAACTATATTTAACCACTCTATTTTAAAAGGTCACTCATTTAGTGGTTTATTCTGTTAATAATAAATTTTTAGAAGCGGCTGTAGCCTAGTGATAAAGGTATTGGACTTGCGAAAAAGAATTAAAGAGGTTGTTGGTTCTAATCCTGACCGGTACACTACCGACATGAACCCACTCCTAACACAAGCAATTTAGCTTAGCTGGAGGGGTTAACGAGAATACTAGTAATTTCCTTTTAAAAAAAAGAAATAAGTACACTGTTCCTATTGCTTAAAAGACTTATATAAAATATTAAACTTGCAGATTATTGTGAACAAGGTGGACTTGGAAATCGCTGGCGGCTTGGTGATAGCGATCCATGTGGGTGTACATGGGTGTACATCTATTGACACCCCTACTCAACCCAAATACTCCATCAGAGCAATGTTATAATGAAGCGCACATTAAAACAAGTAATACTATAGGTTTGTTTTGTTTACTAAATATTAGATGCATGGTTAATGGTTTAAATACACTATTAATACCTACTGTAATATTGCAGATGCATTGGAGTTTGGAAAAGAAGATTCTCCATACTATCTTTAAAAATGAGGCCAAATTTAAAAAATATGCAACATACAATATTGCCAGGAACATGAATTTGGTAAAGATAGAGCCTAAAATATCGATTTCAGAAACAACACAGGAGGAAAATGTAATTATTCATGACAATTCTCCAATTTTAAACATGTCAGAACGGCAATTGGTAATAAATATATACTTTAATGTGTAAAATAAACAATAATTAATCATATTTTATGTAATTTTTATTACCTTTCACAAATTTGAGATCACAATACAATATAAAGTAATCACACAATGAAAATGTAATGATAAAAATTTTAATTAATTTAAATCCTTTTCTTCACTTCACTTGTGGTGGAGGTCCCAGCTCTTCATAACTTCACTTCAATGTTTTCTGTTTCATCCATCATCAAATTAGTATCTTGCACAAGTTATCATCAATGTAGATACTTATAGGATTCATTTTGATTTACAAATTTAAATCAATAATTTAAATAATCAATATCAATATTTAAAATAAATATCACAAGATACGCGCGCACAAACAAACGTCAATTCGATATGTCGAACCGTTTTATTTCATTTTGAATGTGGTCAACAAATAAAAAAAATCAAGTTAATGTTGATTCACTATAAAATCTTTTAAAAATACAAACAACAAGTACTTTAAATAAAAATAAATAAATAGTGAATATTTGTTTTTAACATTAAAGATTTGTGTAGCAAAGCACTAAACGTGTCAAGAGGGAAAAAGCTATCCGTCGTTGGTAAGAGATAGATAGCGCTTATCCTTGATTGTGAAACGCAAGTTATGGATAGATAAGATCACGCTGCAAATCGGAGATAGCGATCTATCCTTAACTGGCGATAGGTTATTGAAAACCGCCGTAAGACGAAATTGTTCAGGGATTTCATCTGCATATTTCTGTATTTTTTTCATTGCTAGACGCTAAAAAAATACTTCAACAAAATTTTGTTTTTTTGGGATTTCGCCATTGTTCTTAACAACATAACTTATCAGTATATGATGTCGAACTTTGTTTCCCAAAAATATGAAATGAATATTATGTATAATAAATAGATAATATAAAAAATATATTTTCTATATTATTTATCACCAAGTTTATGTGAGTTATGCGTTTCGTAATTTTGTGCAATTTTGCACGAAACACGAAACTTTTTAAGCATTATGCAACACTGAAAGACTTTTACACTGAGTGCGTTCGTTTAAAACTATTTCAAGTGTTATAATAACTTTCATTATTTAGAGTTATATTTTTTACATTAATATCATTTATTAAATAATATTTTTTTATGTTGTTTATATCTTCAAATTTAACTATTTTAATATTTCTTTATTATTACGTGAACGCATTTTAATACTAAAATAGTACGGGGACTAGTGGATAGAGTGCGTTATTCATAAAAAAATGTAATTCCATACAAGATAAACCACCATGGGACGGATAGGCAACTAGAGATAGGAACTCTCATAGTAATCGGACTAACTTGCATTTCAATATAAGTTTCGAGTTACTCTCCGATAGGTGTAGCTAACTCTAGTAGTAGTAACGTCAGTTGCTTATCTGTCAATATCGGCCAGTTACGCGCCAACCCGGCCAGATAGAATTTCGAAAATAATTATTTTTTTATGTAAATATAAAAAATGGAAGGTTTTATCAGTGATGATAGCGACATGGAATTATTATGGATTATGATCAAAGCAGTGATAGTGATACTTAAGAAAACATACCTTTACAGTTACAGAAGGAATATAAGCCGCGTGTGAATTATATGAATAAATTATATGACCACGAATTTGCATATAAATCTAGACTAAATAAAAGTGCTGTGAATCAGTTAATAAATTTGATACAACCATATTTAAGTGTAACATCTAAAAGGTAAGTTACGTTATCGTTTTAAATCTCAACTTTATACTTCAGCCAAATTTGATAAAAAAATATAAAGAACAGATAGGTATTTAACTATTCTTTAATTTGAAAATTACTAGAAATTGTATTATATTTTCTTCATTGGGTTTGGTTCAAGTGTAGACTCATAATGGGGCTAGTATTGCCATAATATCAAGTTTTAACAAAGTTCTTATTTTTCCAGAAATCATGGTATATCCACCCTCCATCAGATACTTTTGGCTACGATTTTATACATTGGGCACTATGCTAGTGTCTGTTGCAGATTTTATCGGAGTATTAATAGCAACTGCATAGACAATACGACTGTATTGTCTATGCAGACGTATCCAGAGCCATAGCAAGATTATACCCAAACTTTGTTGTGTTACAAAATCACACTCAACAAGAGTTTTATAATATTGCTAGATTCCCCAGAGTACATAGTGTCATAGATGGCACCCATATATTAATACAATCACCAAGTAAGTACCTCATCTCATATTGAACTATCTCATACTTCTATTTAGGTGCTGGTCTAACTTAATTTTTTGATGCTTTCATACTATCTGTACATACATATTAAATACTGTTTTCATATTATTTGCAGACTCAAATATTGGAGAAGAATTTAGAAACAGGAAAGGAATATTCTCTATCAATGTACAAGTTGTGTGTAATATTGTTCATTAGTGTTTCTAAATGTTGTTGCCCGATGGCCAGGGATGTCCACTCAGGATGCAACTATATTTAACCACTCTATTTTAAAAGGTCACTCATTTAGTTGTTTATTCTGTTAATAATAAATTTTTAGAAGCGGCTGTAGCCTAGTGATAAAAATGAGGCCAAATTAAAAAAATATGCAACATACAATATTGCCAGGCACATGAATTTGGCAAAGATAGAGCCTAAAATATCGATTTCAGAAACAACACAGGAGGAAAATGTAATTATTCATGACAATTCTCCAATTTTAAACATGTCAGAACGGCAATTGGTAATAAATATATACTTTAATGTGTAAAATAAACACTAATTAATCATATTTTATGTAATTTTTATTACCTTTCACAAATTTGAGATCACAATACAATATAAACTAATCACACAATGAAAATGTAATGATAAAAATTTAAATTAATTTAAATCCTTTTCTTCACTTCACTTGTGGTGGAGGTCCCAGCTCTTCATAACTTCACTTCAATGTTTTCTGTTTCATCCATCATCAAATTAGTATCTTGCACAAGTTATCATCAATGTAGATACTTATAGGATTCATTTTGATTTACAAATATATATCAATAATTTAAATAATCAATATCAATATTTAAATAAATATCACAAGATACGCGCGCACAAACAAACGTCAATTCGATATGTCGAAACGTTTTATTTCATTTTGAATGTGGTAAACGAATAAAAAAAATCAAGTTAATGTTGATTCACTATAAAATCTTTTAAAAATACAAACAACAAGTACTTTTAATAAAAATAAATAAATAGTGAATATTTGTTTTTAACATTAAAGATTTGTGTAGCAAAGCACTAAACGTGTCAAGAGGGAAAAAGCTATCCGTCGTTGGTAAGAGATAGATAGCGCTTATCCTTGATTGTGAAACGCAAGTTATGGATAGATAAGATCACGCTGCAAATCGGAGATAGCGATCTATCCACACTGGCGATAGGTTATTGAAAACCGCCGTTAGGCATCTAGCGAATAGATAGGAATGGATAGAATCTCTATAGACGAGGCGTCGTTCCTGGAGGGGGATCGGACTGCCTCGTTAGTCTCGCGGTTGGCGCGTGCGACTGCTGATCATGAGGTCTCGGGATCGATTCCCGGGTCGGGAATCGATCCCGAGTTTGTTTCGGAGTTTGGGTGTTTTCTATGTATAATATGTATGTATTTACAAAAAAAAGTATATATGTATTTGTATCAGTTGTCTAGTACCCATAACACAAGCTCTGCTTAGCTTGGGACTAGATGGCGTTGTGTGTTATAGATGTCCGAAATATTAAAAAAAAAAAAAAATATGGTCCGGGTCCTCCTCAGGGCAGGGCGCCTGTGACCGGCCGCCGGGGTGGTTTTTAGTGGAATCGCCACATACCTGGCTCCTCAGCGCCCGAGGAGCCGGAGATCCGAAGGGATTTTCCAACTCGTCAACAAAAAAAAATTGGCATCTAGCGAAGATCTCTTTTCTCTCAAATTTAATTGTAGACTACACTGGCTTGGCCAGTATTAGTGACACGCGACATTCTTAGTTCCAAGATCGTTTGTAATTAACTACATTGCGGCAATAATGTAGGTACCTACTCGCCGCCCGTTGGTAGCCTAAAGAATATATAAATAAACTAACTGAGCCCCGACCCCACGGTGTTACCTGCGGTTGTTGTTGTACCTTTCTATTAATACAGTTCAGGTTGTTTAAAAAGTATTGCGTACCTAAGTTACTCCTTATATTATCAGCTATCTGCCAGTGAAAGTCCATTCTGAGCCATTTCTGAGATTAGCTGCAACAAACACAGACAGACAGACCGACAAACATACAGAAAGATAAAACGAAAAGATTTTTTCATCAAGTACCCTAAAGATTTTTTCATAGTTCCATATGCATTGAATGGAAAGCTGTTAATTTGAAATTACTAAAATACACTTCAATTTTATTTATTTGTTTAGTTTTACAGTATTACACACCCAGTTCGAAGCGATAACTAAGTATAGGGAATTACTTAGTCTTATTACTTATGAATTTTTCGTATGTAGCTCATGGCTAGTTAAACTTCTTTTCTTTCTCCCTTCCTATGCCGAGCGGTTAAAACTTGGAACTCACTTCCAGCGCACGTGTTTCCGTCCCGGGGCGTGAAAAAGCATCTCACTAGGCCGCCATAGTGTGGGTCACCATGCTGCACTGTCCTTGTTCGCATTGAGGATGGTGACCACCGCTCTAGGATTCTGCTTGTGCTTTCCATCAGGCGGGGCAGAGTCATTTTGGCAGCTCAAATATATATTTTTTTTATCTAATGTTATAAGACTCTTATGTATGTTATCTTCGAAGAGGTTGATAGAAATGCAATAGGTACAAAATCATATTTCGCTCCTTATTTTTTTTTTAAAGACAACTTCCGCTTTAGGAATATACAGCCTGTGTCACGGGGACTTTACAAACAGAGATGAAACGGACACAAAGAACACCCAGACTCAGAACAGCAATTTTCGGAAGACAAAGTGTTGTTTTGTTCCACGTGTTATTTGAACCCACAACTCTTGGCGCAGTAGAAAGCGGCGTGGCGACTGCTTAAACCACCATCTAACTTCATATAAGATCGTTTTAATGCCGATATTGAACCTAACTGTCACAAAGATTTTTTTTCCATATGTAATCCCTCATAGGCCCTACAGGTTACAAATAAAATAAAATGCACACAATGTTATCTATGTATTTAAAATTTAATTTTTGTTACTTATATACATATTACAACATTTACTATCAATAATAGGTATTAGTTTGTCCTATATGTACATAAGTTATACACTTTAGAAGCGTAATTTCATTAAATTACATCAGGAAAATTTTGGAATAGTGAGTAGTCACAACATTACCGAATATGACAACATTGATGACGTCACGGGAACCGAAGCCGCAAAACGGCGGAACGCCAGCGGGATAACACACCGACAAGTGATACCAGAATAGAAAAAATGGAATTGTACATTAGAAAAGTAGTTTTTAAATATATTTTTTAACATTTAGGCTCCGGTATTCGATTCCCGTTGTATTTATACATGCTGCGCAAGATTGTACTTACTAATTACTACAAATTGATAAAGATTCCCAAGGAAAGTAACGAGAACAATTAAAATCATCGAAAACTTAAAAAATAACGAAATAAATAGATTTTATTTAATTAAAAGGTTATTATTTTTATTACTAACATCGATTCCGTGTTCTTATAGCTTTGTTGAAGCAATTACATATAAGAAACTTACTGGAATAAGAAAAATACATAATTATAAAAATAACATTTTTATTTTGTGGATTTGACAGATTGAACTATTGCTGTGTCCCTTATACCTTCAATAAATAAAGAAAATAGTGAAACGGTTTCATATTTCACGCTTAATACAGGTTATTTTATAGACCGAAACCCTGCCTGCCCTGTCTTATCATTGTATGTGTACCTATGCTTCAATAAGTTAAAAGAACACGTATCGATATCATTTACGACGCTAACACTGGCTAAAATGAGAATAATTGCACCACTACATTATTATTATAAATTCGGACTTATTATTTTATCGATGAAGATCTCTGAAGCAAAACATCACATTGACACAAACGAACATTTAGATTTATTTATAATCTACGGTTGAGTTTATATCCACTAGTTTCTAAACATGTGATAAAAGCAACAGTATTGAATTAGCATTGGGTACAATTATTTATAACTTTGCGGTTATCTTAACATAAATTATGTGAAATCATTTGCAATAATTCATCTATTCTACTTATTATTTGTTTAATAATTTAACGTTTAATCAAATCTTTCTATTTAAAACCTGAGTGAAATCTGTATTTAAATCGTTCCGCCATCTTGAATTCTTTTGCTAGCCAACAAACAAGACATTTTTTACATCTCATTTCCTAATAGGTCTATTATATTTTGCCTACTCTCATTTTAACCAGATTTCATGCCTCGGTGAATACTATTAACCTTATCAATTGACAGTACTCACCCAGATGTTCTGTTTATAAATATAAAAAGGGCCAGTGCAGGTCAAATCTCTGAAAAATACTGCCATTAAAATTTTCTTTTAATTTTCTTAGTAGGTTCTATTTCCTGACAAACGACGATTATATAATATCCATTTATCTTAAACTTAAACTGAGATTTACAACATCATACTTATACTTAACATACAATTCGTCAATACGTCAGCTAGTCATTGTAACATTAAACAATTATATAAATACCGAATCCGGCCTGCACTTGGCCCGCACATAAATTAAATGCTTCGTACCTCCACTTAACTTGTCTACCTACGATATACATTTGCAGTCCCACTGGGGACTGCACTTATTTGGAACTAGCGCTCTCCTCAGCGCTGGTGTCGTTAAATTTCATATCACAACTAAATATAATATTAATGTCCTACGCGTGTACTTCTCTTAAACGACTCATCATCTTATAAATTTAGGGATATGGTTGGTTGAGCATCTACAATTTACTGCACTTTACATTAAGTACAGAACCGTGTTCTCTTTGTATTTGAATGCAACAAGTATGAAGTTAAGAAGCACATTAGTACCGTTAAGTCGTTGTACCTACTTAGAAGCGTCTTCAAACGTGCGTTTACGTACATATTATACTTAGTTATTTAGTATTTTGTCTTTCAATTAAAACATATATACAAAAATATATACAAGAACAACATTTCCAAATGTTCTTAAACAAAATGAAATTGCTTTACACAAACAGGACGTTAGAAAACTAAAATTACAAATTTCCTCGTTACATACGCCGTGAGAGTTTGTTGATGCGCGCATAATCGATTTTGATCAACTGTCAGAACAATGTGCGTTGACTGTGAACGTGAACCAGCCCTCGCACCCGCAGGGCGTAACGAGTTTAAATGGTTGTCATGGATGCTGTCTGGGTAGAGATGTGCAATACATCGGTAGTACGTAGGTACATGTAAGTATGTATTGCAGTCGAGGTCCCGGATCCCCGGGCAGAGCTACCTGCCTGTTTATTTGATTTGGTTCAGTGACGTGTATGTAACATGTATGTACTTCCTATGTGCATGCATATGCGTGTATCGGATTAATCAGTCTGGCTGCGGTTTAAATGCAGACGTCAATTAGAGAGATGAATTCCGTATCGGAAATTGCATGTTTGCTAATTGGTATTTGTTGGGCTTTGTGTGTTTTCGCTTAATAATGACAATTAAACAAAGGGTGTAAGTTTTTTTGTAAACTGTAGATGCTCCATAGAGGTGGGTTAGCAATTCCATTTTAGTGAACACGCATAGTATATGTGAACTTTTCTGTATAAATATATATTTTGAAGTATTTGATTTAAGTCTCATATCTGTGAATTTAAAATGCAACATGTCAAATGCAATAAGTCGTTATTTTTTGCAATGCATTCTTATAGTCATTCCCTGATCAATCTTGATATGACGTACCCAGAGTTTAGCAGAAGAAAATATTATAATATTGTCTTCTGCTAAACTCTGGGTATTTCTGAGTATTTCTCTGTATTACTGGGTAGGTCTTAGTTTTTCCCTGTATTACTTAAATATACAATAAGACTGCCGGGGGTAATAAAATTTAACACATATCTTATAAAATAATTAATGCAAGGTAATACTGGAGATTAGCATATTCATGTAGGTATCTTAATTAACTTCTTTTGTAGTTTGCGTATATAATAAACAGTGTAATAAATGGTCGGTTTTTAGTGTCAATTGATTGCTATTGACGACATCTAAAACACTTATAACTCAAAACCATGTTGCTCAGGTAATTTATATCTTTTGTGATAGTTGGTCCTATGTTGTATGTTTCAATGAGTAAGACTAACCGTACAGATACCACCAGATACAATCAAGATAACAAGGTGAATAATATAAAGAATTAACAAATTAACTGACTGAGGATCCATATGTTTTACCGCTATACCGTACTTGCAAAATAATTTATACAAATTAGTTCACAGTCTATGTGTTGCCACGGCTCTTTACAACTAATTCCACATGTATACATCGATGATATTTTAATAAATTTTAGATTACGTCAACAATATTTATTTGGAAAGTGTGGAGAAAATCGTAAAATGGCGTAACGTAGTTAGGAGAGACAGTTCACAACACTAGAATACCGCAATGAGCGACAGTACTGGGGCTTCACAACAGCGGACGGATCAATTCGTTCACCATCAAGCTTAGGGGGGTCTCCTTCAAATTGCACCTTAACACACTAAACATAAAGTTTACTACGTCTTGTGGTTTCGTGAGAATGTATCTACATATGTAACATCAGATGGTCTAAAACTAATATTTAATATCGACATTGTCGTGTCTCTACGTGACAAATAATATTTTCGCTAAAGATAAATATAAAATACAAGTTCAGCTTAATAACATTATTATTATGACGTGCCAGTAACTTAAACAGCGCTATGTTTATATTTTGTCTATTTAACGATCAAAATATTTACAGAAAAATATTATGTTTTATACTCTGTACCGTATTTAAAAAATTTAAATTGGCGTAACCGTTACCTTTGTTCAAACATATAAAAAAGTAAAATTGTATTGGATACGGCGCATGTCATGGCTTTAGTTTCGGTTTTAAAAAATATCATCAATGTAGAAAAAGAGCACGCATAGACAAAATGAAATGTTAAATTGCTTTTATAATTTACTCAGAATTATGCGCGAAGTAGATGTTTTAGTAAATTGATTCTTTCCTCTATGCCGTGACCACAGATAAAAATATTTAAGATAAATTCTCATGAACATTATTATATTTAGTTAAATTTCAGTGATATTTTCTATTACTCTCACAAAATAAAACACAAAAAAGATCACAGTTAACGTAATTTGAAACATTACTTAACAACAGTTAAAAAAAAAGAAAATAAGTAAATTACATTGCACATTTTGATGTAGTCTCGGTCTTAACTCCCGTAAACAATAAAGAAAAACGTCATACCAAACAAAAATTGCTAACACAACGATAGTTTGAGTATTCATTTAAAATTAAACAAGTTACAAGCCTTACAAAAATCTGACAGTTTAAAAATTAACCTGTCTAATCAACATACAACAGTTTGGTACAATCTTAACAATACTCTTGGTACACAAGAAAAGTTTAGTTTATAACTAGAGTCCAACACGTGTAGTCCAACAGCACGTGTTAAGTATAACTAAAGTCTTTGAACTAAAGTCTCTTTAACTAAGTGTCGAGTGTCCCCCCTTCTCTTCCCTTCCCCTTGCAGCGGTCGTGTTCAGTGCGGTGGCGCGGGCGGTCGAGGCCCACGCGGGGCCCTTGGTCAGTCCCCTGTCGCTGTTACTGTCGTCCAATTCCACGGGGTGTTGTAGTTTTTTTGGCTGGAAAGAAAGAAAACAGAAGGTTAGACAAGGGAGTTTATAAAACATTTTATTTTGAGGTATTTAGAAGTGCCTCGGAAAGCACGTTAATTCGTCGCGCCCAGTTGGCACACTTGGCACACGATCATCTTTAGCAATCTTTACGGGTGGTTGGAGTTCTAAAAAGTTTACATAACTTCGATATCGCAAAGTACTTGGATTGTGGAGGTGTGATGGTCGTCGTCCCATGTAAAAAACGTCATTCAGCCGCTCATATCACACATGTTTCAAGTATAATTACTCGTATATCCAATATAAACAAGATCAAACAAGTTAGTGCCAGGACTTAGTGTAATTCAGGATATCATATCCAGGTAATTAGGAACGGTCACCTGATGGGCAGTCACACACTAAGAAATAATCGGTAAACTTAAATGTGCAGTAAAAGCAAGAATATTTGTGATAGGTATTATTAACATCATATTTATAAAGTCTAGTTACTACACACACCCATCTACACACCTGTAATATTCACACTCACATATCTATTCCGACCTAATACTTGACTAGTTTCGTAAGTTCCTAACTGACAGGATAATAGAGTCGGTGACGAGAGTGTAGCGGTTGACACTAACACAGGAGGTCGCTCCACCCTTTGTTAAAGGTTTCTCACAAAACCGTCTTTAATTAATATGAATATCATTCACGAAAGTTTTATTCTCAAAAACGAGCGGATTGTCTAGACTACTACTAAGTGTAGGTATTTGACGTGTAATGTTTGATATTTCATCTACCATCTGATGGCCAATTCTAGCACTTTCCATTTCCCTGGCTTTCTGTAACACATTTCCGTCCCTTTACACGATTTTTTTCCTATTATTTGCAGAAAGATTTTAAAAAATTATCAATTTTTTAAAGACATACAAGGTACACTTAAATATAAGCTTATGTTTATTATGAAATGACGTAACGAAGGCAAGCAAATAAAGCCGATGAATATGTACGGAGATACGTATTAAAAAGTCCCTCTAATACCCGCATGCGTAATCTAGTAAATCTAGATGTTAGACTAGCTAGACTTTTAGTCATAAAATATTTAAAAAAAGGAGCAGCTCATACATACGGATATGGACTCGGATTACAGAATAATATCTAGGAATACGCTTTATAAATTACTGTAATACACATCGCCTCACTTGTGTCACTTATGATTTATATCATCTCTCTCCGAGAAGGTCTTATCGGATTAAAAGTACATACAAGTGAGTGACATTTCTAAGAGAGTTGTTCCTAATTTCAAGTACCTCCACAACATCGCAAAGTTTTCCGACATGGTACACAACAATGTTAGATAATGTTATTAAACTGGAGACGAAGTTTGACTACTAAGTCCGTTATAATGAGGCCACTTGCTAGGAATAACAGAACATCCGCTCAAGACATTGATTAGTTCCAAGATGTTCCTACAATTCCTATATGTAACAATAATGACATCTAATCTAAGTAGTTTTGATACTCGGATGTGTAGTAATGTTTATGTTATAGTCAGGCCTAGTGTGAGTTTATTTCATACCAGCTTTTACACGCGGCTTCGCTCACGCAGACTTTCATACCTCGATTTACCCCCTTAGGGGTGGAATTTAAAAAACATTTCTTAGTGCTCACTTACGTTATATACAGAACCTACATGCAAAATTTCAGGATTCTAGCTTCAGCTATGTCTATGCTATGATCTCTGGGTATGTCAGTCAGTCAGTCAGTCACCTTCCACTTTTATATATATAGAAGATTAACTCTATAGTAAGGGGGAGTGACCTTCTTCCAAAATTACGGAGGTCCTAAGAGAGAAACTAACTCATTCTAACTATAAGAAAAATCTACCTGCTGCGCAAGCATTATGAATTCTCCACAATAATGATGTGCATATTTTTCTCCTAACATACATTGTGTATGCAGTATGTTTTTATAGAAATTTCTCGGCAATCAATCAATGTTCCGAGTAAAGATTTTCTCTGTTCTTGTAACAACGTATATAGCTGTGCTCATTTACAAGTACATATATTACATTAAAAAGTAATGCTGATTGGGGTTAATAGCTCATTTTACAACCAATGGATGCAAACCAAAGGTTTATAGGAAATAACTTTTAACAGAAGTTAGGGGCATGATATTTAGTAGTCTAAAGTAACACATCATGGCGATCTAATTATAGACAGTAGTAGAAATGAAAGTCTTAAACAGGATGTAGCATTCGGTTTTTTATGGGATAGGGGAAAAATTTACTACCACTGGCTATGGACACTGGACCTTAGAGACACAAGCGAGTTGTCCTGTAGAGTTAAAAAAAATGCTTCAGAGGGGGAGCCGTGGGAGAGTCATGCTCCGGCATGAATGGGCCGGCCGTCTCGACCGGAGTGATACCACGGCCTCACAGAAAACCGGTGTGAAAAAGCGCTTGTGCTGTGTTTCACCGAGTGAGTGAGGATACCGGAGGCCCATACCCCAACCCCTCCCCCTATCTTCCCTCCATCCTCCCAAAGGCCGGTAACGCACTTGTGACGCCTCTGGTGGTGCGGGTGTCCATGGGCAGCGGTAATCGCTTACCATCAGGCGATACGTCTGCTCGTTTGCCGGCCTATTACATATAAAAAAAAACTGGTGAGTTCACTCACTCAGTTTCAGTTCGGTCGAGACGGCTATGTGTGCCTATAGAAAAAACATACTTAGATCTAGTTCATTATAGATAGTTAATACGCATTTATACCCGGCAGTCCGATCTCAAACTAAATAGAGCTTGTGCTATCTATGGTACCCAGACCGATTAACATAGTTATATATATCTCTAAATGCATACATGTTATAGTTAGAAGATTCGTCCTCATCACAATTAATGCTCTGTGTGGGAAGGAATCAAATAGGCTCTGGTCTTTAGTACTAGTAATACCGTGGTAAAACTGTCTAATACGTCAGCTAGAATATGAACCGCACTGTATGAGAACTATTCCCGTACATTTTACGGTTCGTCAAGAAAACGGTGAACTGTTTCTCAAATTGAAGTAAATGACCATCAAAGAATGGTCCGTCTTTCATTTAATGACGCGTTCTTAACGTCTATTCACGCTGTTTTCAAACTGCTAACTACCTTAACCTTCCGTTCTATTACAGTACTTTTCCTTCTACTATTATATAGGTACATTTGCTGAACAAAGAAACAAGAAAAAAGAAAAGATTTGTTCTTTCATCCATTCTTTGTCTCAATTACTTGATGCATTTAAAACTAGTGTAAAAACGTATTGCTAAAAAGTAAACTAGTGAACCATATAGATAACAATTTGGATTTAAACATATTGTAATTAGCATAACTGTGCAGTTTATAACTCCTTCTGCTTTTATTCTAGACTAGTGGTTGCCCGCGGCTCCGCCCGCGTATATGTCGGTTATCGCGGCAAATAGTAGTCTATGTGTTATTCTGATGTATAAGCTATATTACTGTAAAGTTTCATCCATATCCGCTCAGTACTTTTTGCGTGAAAGAATAACAAACATCTATCCATCCATCCATCCATACTTACAAACTTTCGCGTTTGTTCGGGACTAATCTCGCCCACACGCCCACTTCTGTAACTCCTGTACACCAGGATCAATAGCAGTGACCCACGAACATACCGAGTTATGACACTTGGGAAGTCCCAGGAAAAATTAAACTGTCTTAGAACCCGCAACGAAATTAATCAGAAGAAAAACTGGAAGAGTTGTAAGTTGATGTCAGATTATTAAGTATAGTCTATAGACGTTGTCATTGCATAGAAACCATAGGTTACTGCGTTCTTATTAATTTGAAGGTATATTGTATATATATAACCCTAATATATATAACCCTATATCCATTTTCAACTATTGCATTTCCTTCTTTACCTATCTTCTTTCCTATCAATATGTTACCTTTTCTACCTGATCCCTAAAGTGCCAGGTCGACGCCTACAGTCGTACTCGCTTCTAATGTAAGTGTACTAAAATTAAATTTGGCAAAATGTGGTACACCTTCGGGAATATAGGCATTAGTGTATGTGTGTAATGTGCTATCTATCTGTAGAATTTATCTAGTTAAATAGACAGTTCAATTAGCTGTCCCACATACAATATGGCCACTTTTGCTGAATGGAATTTGAGCAGCACTATGATGGAACCTTTCGCCTTTTATCGACCACAACTCAATTTCCGGCTATGAGAGAACCCACAATTCCATTTCACTGTAATGGATGGTCCTAAATGGCTTTTCATTGCTCCTAAAAGCTTTATGAAGGATTTCCAATTAAGTACTACTTAAATCTGTTTAAATAATTAAATCCACATATTAAAACGTGAAGCAAAAACCGGTTTACAAAGATTATGCGAACGAAGGCGTATGGAAATTTGATACAGTAAAACTTTAAATGGAGGAGTTTGTAAAAAAAAATTACGAATTTCGATCACTGGTTGACCACTAGTTCACTTATATGCGGTTTCTTAAATGAAGAATCTTATCATGATCTTATGTGCGGATTCTTTACGGATGCTTTTACCGTCGGGTTATCTCCACGAGCGACCGATCGAATAGCTGCGTTTCCGCGACGAGAAGTTATGCAATAGTTTTGTTGAAAAAGTACAGACTTGAGTGTCCGATGAGAGCAAAATAAGTAATGCCATAATATAAATGTCTACATGATCAAAAATAATAATCATTTATCTGACTGACTGACTGACATACCCAGAGATCAACGCACAGCCCAAACCGCTGAACCTAGAATCCTGAAATGTTGCATGTAGGTTCTTTATATAACGTAAGTGAGCACTAAGAAAGGAATTTTCGAAATTCCACCCCTAAGGGGGTAAATCAGGGGACGAAACTCTGCGTGAGCGAAGCTGCGTGTAAAAGCTAGTGATGAATATAGTATTGTGAAGTGCTTGTGCAAGTACGCTAGTGAATATGGAGTTAGCGCATGTTACGGTGCCTACTCGGAGACCAAACTAAACAGGGATTATACTCTACAAAATAAAAAAAGAGTTTTCCAAATCGTTTAATGAATGATAGATTTCTGAGGTAACAAATAAAATAAAACAACTGAAATTGACACTCTTCCTTTTTTTAAGTGGGTTAAAAACCGTGGCTAATGTCGCGATCAAAGGCACGGAAAATTGATCGAGACGGCGGGAAACGGTAATTTTATTTAAGAATCATTGACAGCAAAGGTGAACAACTCAATTCTATGAAAAAACAGTTTGGTGCACGTCTACTTTGTTGGTTAACGGTTAATTAACGATACACGTGCCTCTCATTACAAACAGTTTTGTTTCAAGGTCTGAAATTAGGCTTGAACACAACAGTTTCTAGTCGACACGTGTAAAATGTTAGGCATGTTTTCTAATACTCATTATTTTACTGACACTAAGATTACAGTCGGTTAGAAACTATTTGATCACAAATTCTACTTCTGATATAATTTATAAATTAGTATTGGTCTTTTCTCACACACAGAAAAGGACACAATACATATACAATACTCTTTTCCTCCTCGAGCTAGTCTAGGGATTGCAGAATTCAATTTATATTCTTTTTTTTTTAAAAGACAACTCCCGCACTAGGAATAAACCCTGTGTCGCGGGGGACTTTACAAACATACATGAAACGGACACAAAGAACATCCAGACTCAGAACAACAATTTGTGGATCACACAAATTGTTTTCCTACGTGGGATTTGACCCCACGACACTTGGCGAAGTAGGAAACGGCGTGGTGACCGCCAAACCACTAGGCCAAACGTGCAGTCCTAAATAGGCTCCGAGGCAAAGACAAAGTGATTAACCAAATTCCTCGCTTCGAAGCCGTTTCGAGATAATATGAATATGTATCCTCATAAAAATGTACATATGCAATTAATCAATAACACGTTAATACAGAGTTGTCGCAACGCGAACTGATTTCACGAGACACTATGTGGATAATGTGATTATTTTGTGTCCAATGTGAGGTGTGACTGCAGAGTATAAGCGGAAAGCGATTTAAATAAATATTCATTGCTTTGTCTAAACTGTTATCAAAGTTTCAAGAAAAGAGCGTACTCCTTTTTAAAAGGCCGGCAACGCACTTATGACGCCTCTGGTGTTGCGGGTGTCCATGGGCGGCGGTAATCGCTTACCAACCGGCGATCCGTTTGCTCGTTTGTCCCCTATTCCATAAAAAAAAGTAGTCACAGTAATAATTAGTAGTTTAGGCCTTTGCTGGGCATCTATTTAAAATTGAGGGAACCAAACCTCGGCACTAATGAACCTGGTGGGCCAGAGTGAAACCACAGCCTCATAGAAAACCCCTTTTGAAATTTTTTTTCGTAAAACTTCGCCCAGCAAGTTTTATTACTTTAGGCCCAACTCCCACTAAATTATATCTAAGTACGTGAATGTAATTGACAAGCTACACCTGTATGAATGATTTTGCTTGGTACATAATGATTTTTTACATCAACAGCCTTTAACAGTCCACTGCTGCCCTGCTAGATACAAGCCTTTCCTTCGAAAGGAGGTTTCTGTCTACTTTTTTCAAGCAACAACAAAAACACGCAAGACAACATTACTGCTATACTACTACATACTAACACTACTGCATACATTGGCCTGACGGATTAGTATTAAAAAAGAAAGGTTTATAAGTTTTCCTTCTATTAGCAGTAATGTTGTCTTGCGTGTTTGTTTCCAGTCGACTCTTACGACATGCGTTTTTTTTTTTTTTTATATTTGGCCCGCCAAAATGACTCTACTCTGCCTGATGGAAAGCATAAGCAGAATCCAAGAGTGGTGGTCACCATGCTCAATGCATGCTGCATTGTCTGCGAATGCAGACAATGCATCATGGTGACCCACACCATGGCGGCCTAGTGATGCTGCTGCATCTTTTAGTCTAGTCAACAAGTATGGTACTTGTTGACTAGACTAATTGGGCCTCCGGTCTCGCACTCACCAACGAAACACGACAGCACGAACGCTGTCATTTTACGTTGATTTTCTGTGCGAGGGTAGTACCGCCCCGGTCGAGCCGGCCCATTCGTGCTGAAATCAGCGTGGCTCTACTACCTTTTGCAAAATTTAGTGTAATTAATATTAATTGTGGAAAGTTTTGTGGCTAGCTTTTCCTTGCCGTTTCTACCTGGGTCTAACTGCTCGGCAAGTCGTAGATAGCGTAATTGTTTATGGTATATACCAGCTGACCCACGCAACCTCGTTTGCGTCTCCTATTGCCCGTAGCGGCCGTAGCCTGATAATTTCCCCCCGTTTTTGAAATATTATTCATTGGTGTACCGCTGCTATTGATCTTAGCGTAATGATATATACCCTATAGCCTTCCTCGATAAATGGGCTATCTAACACTGAAATAATTTTACAAATCGGACCGGTAGTTCCTGAGATTAGCGCGTTAAAGTAAACAAACTCTTTAGCTTTATATCTATCTATATATAAAAGAGAAAGGTGACTGACTGACTGACTGACATACCCAGAGATCAACGCACAGTCCATACCGCTGAAGCTAGAATCCTGAAATGTTGCATGTAGGTTCTTTATATAACGTATGTGAGCACTAAGAAAGGAATTTTTGTTATTCCAACTCTAAGGGGGTAAATCAGGGGATGAAAGTCTGCGTGAGCGAAGCCGCGTGTAAAAGCTAGTATTAGTATAAGATTTAAGATTCTGTGCCGTTAGTAATCGCATTTTCTTTAATCGGAAACACGTGTAATCTACTTGATGTATTATGAATTACTTTTATGCTGGAAGTAATAAATGTAATTAATATTAATTGTGGAAAGTTTTGTTAATACTTTTCCTCGTAGTTTGTCATTACGTTTTACTGTGCTCGGCTCGTAAGAGCCGTAGGTAGCGTAGTCTTAATGGTATATTATTCGTCAATAAATATTTTATCTAATCTGATACTATAATAAATCATTTAAAACTTATTTACAGTTCCAGAGTTAAACGCGTTTAAATAAACATACTTTTCTACAATTTCACTAGATTTCTGTTAATATAGGGCACAAACATAAAAAATAAATTGTACCGAATATGTAGCTACATATATTTATTTAACTTATATGTATATTTAATTGTTTGTGGAGTCTTTTTGGGTCTGTTTTCACATTTAGCCTTATAGACGACCCATTAGGTATAATTTCAGATAACAGTAGCTTAGTAAGACGGCCTAAATGAAGTTTTATAGAAGCTAAATAAAGTTTTCTAGAAGCTACAATCACTCCCACAGATTGCAAAAAAAAAACAATATCGAACAAATAATAATTTAAGTTAAAAATCGCTAATCGCTTTTTCACATACAAAATCTTGTACAAATAATGAGTGAATCGAAAAAATTACGACGGCGCGTTCCGTCGCGTGCTAACGTGTACGGTAAATGATGCATGGCTTCCAATAATTGGGCCAAGTTCGCATGATCGCGCGCGTGTCTTCACGCCGTCTGATGATTGATGAAAAAAAAAACCAGGAACCAGTTCCTTTCTACTCATTGATAATTTATTTATATTGTATTTTGTACTGCGAATTAGTAATTACTATAATAAGCTAATTCCCACCACTGTAACACCTGTAGGTACACCTTAGCACAGCGGGGGACAAAATGAAGTAAAAATAGGCACCTTTTAAAACGGGAACTTTTTTCACAGAAACCCAAAAAATGACAGCATTCGTGTTGTTGTTTCGTTGGTAAGTGCGAGATCGGATGCCCAATGATGTAGAATCATCCCAATAGGTCGCCATAGTGTGGCTCACCATATTGCATTGTCTGCATTCGCAGTGAGTATGGTGACTCTTAGATTCTGGTCATGCTTTCCATCAGGCAGAGAAGAGTCACTTTAGCAGGCTCATCTATACTAATATTATAAATGTGAATGTAAATTTGTTTGTTACTTAACCGATCATCATGAAACTTTGTACACATACTTATATTCTTGGAGGTATTAGAATTAACACAGAATACTTTTTGTTATACGCGAGCGAAGCCGCCGGAGAAAGTTAGTATGTATATAAAAGCACTTGAAAACGTTTGTTTTGGTCTTAGCAACTAATTAAAACTCTATAGAACACAAAATGAAAAAAAGATTAACGCTTGAGCTATATGCTCTCGAGTCTATGGCAATTAAAAAAAAAACAAATTTAGTGCTTGTCATTAGGTACCTATATATTTTTATAGGTTATGTAAAGGAACGCAGTTATAAAATAATTGCTTTTAATAAAACGTTTTATCGGAAAGGCTATTAATACTTTTATCGGCCAAAACCGATATAGACGTCGATTTGACTCACTTTTAACGCAAATAACGCAATAAATGTGCCGTTTTGTGTAAATATCTGTAACATACAATGTACTTTATAGTCGTACTTAAAACCTCTGTAGTGTTAGCTGTAGTATGGAACAGCTGACTTCATTATATTTTCATTTATTAATATCGGATAGAATGTTTCGTTTAGGATTTTATAGGAATTTATAACAAGGAGGTGTGACCATTTGCCTTTTCTTGATAAGGGAAGTGTATTCCAAGAAGCTGTAAGTTGTAACGAAGCTGTAAGAAAATGAGCAATCAAATAGCGTTAGTTGCGCTTTTACAACTTAACTATTTATCTAACCGATCAACATGAAATTTGGCGTACACCTTATACCAAATGAAAAAGAGTAGCCACGCTGATTTCAGCACGAACGGACCGGCTCGACCGGGGCGGTACTACCCTCGCACAGAAAATCAACGTAAAATGACAGCGTTCGTGCTGTCGTGTTTCTTTGGTTAGTGCGAGACCGGAGGCCCAAATAGTCTAGTTCCATACTTGTTGACTAGACTAAAAGAAGCAGAAGCCGCCATGGTGTGGGTCGCCATACTGCATTGTCTACATTCGCAATGAGTATGGTGACCACCACTCTTGGATTCTGCTTATGCTTTCCATCAGACAGAGTAGTCATTTTGGCGGGCCATATTAAAAAAAAAGAGCACGATATACGCAAAAGATTTTTTATTTTTTACAAACCCGGACTAGGAATAAATCCTGTGTCGCGGGGGACTTTACAAATACATGAAACGGACACAAAGAATACCCAGATTCAGAACAACAATTTGTGGATCACACAAAGTGTTGTCCTACGTGGGATTTGAACCCATTACACTTGGCGAAGTAGGAAACGGCGTGGTGACCGTTAAACCACTAGGCCAAACGTCCAGTAATAACCACAAATTTTAACAAAAAAAACCGACTTCAAGAACTGGATCAAATTTAAATGGGACCACACGGGAAGCATCAGCTTTCAAATAAAAAAGAATCATCAAAATCGGTTAAGCTAGTCGAAAGTTATGAGGTAAAATATATAAAAAAAATACAGTCGAATTGATAACACAGAACCTCCTTTTTTAAGTCGGTTAAAAAGAAAATTTTTGTTAAAATTTGGATATTATCATTATTATCATATAAGAAATTGCCACAGTATGGTCAGAAATAGTGATTTTACACAGAGGACGTTTTTTTTTTTATAAATATTTCGGACATCTAACACACAACGCCATCTAGTCCCGAGCTAAGCAGACCTTGTGTTATGGGTACTAGACAACTGATACATATTATACATAGAAAACACCCAAACTCCGAAACAAATATTTGTAGATCATACAAACATTTGGTTCGACTCGGGAATCGAACCCGAGACCTCATGATTAGCAGTCGCACACACCAACCGCGAGACCAACGAGGCAGTCATTCTTTAACCAAGCTAATTATTGAAAAAATAACCGGCTGCGTGTAATGTATACGTTTGCGTATATGCTCAGATTACAAAAGAAAGCTTTCTTTTGTTATCTGAGGTTTAATGATTTTGAAATACCTATTCATTAATATAGTCAGACATCTTCGAAATACGCATGTAAACAGTAAAAAAATCCTTTATTAAATATGCATATCATTCTCAAAAGCTTTATATCTAATGACTATTGATCCATATATCAAAATAATGTTAAATATTCTTCTGAAGAAATAGTTAGTATAGCTATAAAATATTGAAAAAACACGAATAAAACTTAGTAAAAGCAGGGCATGGGGGCATTAAGGGCATGCTACTACGAATTACTACGGGGGCGTTACATTTTGGGGCAAACGCAGAAAGGGGGCAAAACCGTACAGATCAACTATTAAAATTAGTATTTAAAACTTTTGCGGAATTCACAAAAAAGTTCAATAAATTACGAGAAACATTAAATTACCGAATAGAATCTCAACTTTGAGCCATTAAGACGCACATTGCGTATTGAACGCTATCTTTAGTTGTAAAGTTCGTTCGTATAATAGGTTAATGTATTATTCGTGAAGACAAACTTAGCTATTACATTGTAACTGCTTAGATTTATTTTATCTGTTTATGAATGTCAACTGTCAAGTCAAATAATTTGCTTTTTAAAACCATAACGCGGAACATTTTGTCTATGAATTACTAAAACGTGACGTCATAAAAAATTGTCAAATTCTTTACCTACTTTTAATGGTGATTGGATGATATTAAATGAAAAGAAATTGATACCTATTAAACGAAAATATATCTGTGTTCAGACTTTTTTCATCATTTGAGATCCAATGGAAATCGTTTTTGCAGTTTTTGGGATACAACGAAAATAAAGCGCAATTAACTTGTATTTTTTTAAATTTGGGATCCAATGGAAATACATAATAATATTTTGTTTGATCTAACGACAAACATATATTAAATATTAACTGAGATCAGAAACTGAGGTCCTTCGTAAATAAATCTTTAACATAACTGTTAAAATCCGTAAAAGACGTAAAACAAAAACTATTGGCAACTTTCTGTTATAAAAGACAACTCCCGCATTAGAATATACATCCTTGGTCGTGGTGGACTTTACACACATACATAAAATGGACAAAATGAAAACTCGAACTCAGAGCAACACTTATTGGATCACACAAAGTGTTATCCTATGTGGGGTTTGAACCCACAGCACTTGGCGCAGTAGAAAGCGGCATGGCGACTGTTTGAATCACTACGTCATTCATGCAGGTTGTTTATGTTATTTAGGTTTCGTAATTTCGTTAAGTTTGTCAACATGACAGCTAAGCTGTCTATAAACTAGCAAGTTGGTTTCTAGCAATCAGTTACAGTTACAGGTTAATCTTCTCGGTTAGAATGTTCTAAATTCGTAATTCAAAACTTTTAAATTTTGACATTTAGTTTTTGGTTTCATGTCTGTTGTTTACGAATATTTTTCTAAAAACATTGCATTGAGGTAGCTTACAGCAACAAAAGAAAGCGGCAAAAAGAAAATGCTAAATTTTTTGATAAAAAAGGAACGTTAAACTAAAGGCAATAGGGAGAATTTCTAAAAATGCTCACAGAATTGTCGTTTATTGTATTATTTTACGAAGACCTCTATCTAGCTGAGCAGTCTGGAACACTAACAGGTAAATAAACAGGTGTAGAATAGTGTGAGAAGAAATAAATAAACTTCCCTTTTTCTTTGTCTAAATATGTTTTTTGCTTACCAGTAACACATTGTTACAGAGTACCTAGTCGGTAAATTAACTTAATCATCAACTGCAAAAAGAACTAAATATTTAAAATGTTGCTATTTAAATATATACTCTATGTTTATATAGCCCTTGCTTTTATAATGCAACGGTAGCTGGCAGTAAAATAAATAATACTAAGAATAGCTACTATCTACGCGGTTACTGCAGATTGATCGATGGTCGTGGTCAGACGATGGTGTGGTCAGGCTTGGATAAATGTTTTCTACAAAAGCCTTGGTTTAAATCGGCTAACTTTGGCCCGAGTTGACAAGGGAATTGCCACAGTAAACGATGTATGGAAACGCTAAAAGATAGACCAATTTTTGTCTACACATAACAAATAAGTAAGGGAAAGTTGCATGTGTTTAGGATTTGTATCAGGAAATATAAAAAATTGCAGGAAAGATATCATTTAATTAAATATATTTTGAACCTGGGTCCTTTGACAGTAGACTATGTTGACAAAACATCATCTGGTTTAGCACAGCCGGTTCCATGTAGGATGTTCCGAGTCATTCCTTAATTTTGCCAACGTAGGTGATGGTGCACAAGCCCTTTCTCAAAATTACTAAAAAATATTAAGAAGTATTTATTTTCATTTTTAACAGACTTCAAAAAAGGAGGAGTTTCTCAATTCGACCATTTTTTTTATGTGTGTTCGCAGATAACTACGTCGTTTATGAACCGATTTTGATGAAACTTTTTTTAATAGAAAGGAGATATTTCAATGGTGGTACCATGATAATTACACTAAGATCTGATGATGGCATCTAAGAGAAATCGAGTCAAACCTTGAAGTCGTTTTTTTTTGGTAAAATTTTAATAGTTAATATTTTTTGTTGCCAGTGTTTTATCACAAACAATAAAAATGCTTAGTAAGAACATTTAATACCTACCTACATGTTTCTGTAATTTATTCGCCCACTTGTTTTAATTAAAATAACTGTCAGTATTTATGATATAAAGAGGATAGGTACTCTTTTATTTGTTAAATTAATATTACCTGTTATAATACTATCTCCTGTCTAATATGCCTTTAATATAAAATAAATAATTATTATAATGATATTAAAATAAATGTTGAAAATTTCTAACATGAAAATAATAATTTGAATTGTAGCCATGATCCTTCTAAATAAACAAAATATACAACTTTTTAATCTATAACATTTTACCACGGTTAAAATACAGACTTCCTTTTTAGAGCCATTAAATGCTAAGCTTTATGATCTGAAATTTTAGGTTAAACTTCACTTCCTACAATGTAAGACTCATAAAAGCCAGTAAACACAAACAATGGCTGACATTCGGATTTTATAACTCTATACTCTATAGTTACATTCCACACCTAGTCTATGGCTTTATTATGACATTAAAGTGAAATACCATACACGACCTCAGCTGAGTGCTAAATTATGGCACATACTTTAAAGGTTTAAAAGTAGGTAGTAGAGCCATGCTGAATTCAGCATGAATGGGCCGGCTCGACCGGGGCGGTACTACCCTCGCACAGAAAATCAACGTAAAATGACAGCGTTCGTGCTGTCGTGTTTCGTTGGTGAGTGCGAGACCGGAGGCCCAAATAGTCTAGTCAACAAGTTCCATACTTGTTGACTAGACTAAAAGATGCAGCAGCATCACTAGGCCGCCATGGTGTGGGTCGCCATACTGCATTGTCTGCATTCGCAGTGAGTATGGTGACCACCACTCTTGGATTCTGCTTATGCTTTCCATCAGGCAGAGTAGAGTCATTTTGGTAGGCCATACATAAAAAAAAAAAAAAAAAGGTTTAATGGTATGTATTAGCATAAGGTGATATAATTTGTATTGTCGTATTTTAATTAAATATTTCGATTTATTACACTGTAGTCAAATGTTCTTGATATTTTATAACTAGCTGACTCGTGCCCACTTCGTTGGGCGGTAAACATTTTTTTCTCCGACTTACTTTGCAAACTCAGCTACCACAAAAAGTCTTTCCACTTTTCGGCTTATTATGTAGCCTATGTCACTCTCAAATAACGTAGCCTTCTATTGGTAAAAGAATTTTCAAAATCGGTTCAGTAGATCCAGAGATTACAACGTCACAAACTTTACCTCTTTATTTATTAGTGTAGAATCTACACTATTATATAAAGAGGTAAAGTTTCTACAATGTGGATGTTCAATCAGAGATTCCGTTGCAACTGCCGCTTAAAGTCGTTCAAATATGTCCCAAGCTACTAGTTTTCTGGTTACAATATAATGTATTTACACTCTGTTTAGACAGAGACATATCAACGCCCACATTACTTCTTAAGTCTAAACAGACGAATGAAACAATCAATCAATTACAGGAATTAAATTCGTTTCATTTCTACGATTTACCTTGACTGAGTTGAATGTCGGGCGTGCCCGCCACGGTCCCATGGCAATTGAGCCAATATGGCCTCAACCCTGGGGTCAGGTGACGACCCGAGCCTCTGCGATGCTTACAGTTAATGCCAATCGATGTTTTATTTCCTTTCGCTATTTTATTCTCACATTCTACCGGTCCTTTGCCGCTGTTTATATTTATTCGAAAATAGAAACAATGAGTGTTTATAAAAAGAAATTTAATTCCGGTTCTATACTAATCTGCTTGCTCTTAAAAATATTTTAGTAACATATTTGGCATTATAAATTATAAATATAATTCTAAAAAAATAAAAATGGTACGCGAATTCCAGCGAATAATGGAAGGTAAAATGGCAGGAAACCTCGATCCATTTGGAGTGCTTCTAATGGCTGCGATGATATCAAATGTATGGACATATGATAGGGTTGTCACCAAGCAAATTCGTTCGGTTTAAATTATTTTTAGGAAGCTGCTTCTACTTTCTTCATCACGATTTCTAGTGTGAATTAGACTTACTATGCAGTTATTTCATAATTATATTAGCAATACGGCAGGCTGACGACAGAGTGAGATCAAGGAACCTAGTGCAAACGCTAACGAGTATCATATTAAAAAGATGATTATGACAAATGCTCTAATTATTATGATCCACGCACTAGAGATTCTTGTTGCAAGTGTCCATATCCTGTGATAATCACAGATTATTTTATTATTATTATTTTTGTAGTGGTATAGTTGCCAACCCTACTAGTTATAGGTGCGTACTTATATGAACGTTCTGTAAAGTGGTGGCCCCATTTTGCAAACCAATACTGAAATCTCTTTCGGGTTTTGAGTGTCTATGAAATTCCCTGAGGCTAGATAAATATAGTGATGGTTTATACAGTAAAATATTTATTATTTATAGGATAATTCACTTATAAAATTTACTTTACAACGTTAAAGTTTTGTCATTAAGCTGAGGTTTAAGCAAATACTTATTTGAGACGAAGCTATTTTTATTATTACCTACTTGGGGTTATTTTTGTGTAATCAAGGCTCACGAAAAGTTTTAATTTACTCGAGGTAGGGGGAGTGGGGAGGAGAAGGGTACTGATCAAATGACGTTACCTTTATCCTTTATTGATATGGCATTAAAATTTCTTTAGAGATTTTGCTAATTTATCGCTCTATAATTCTATACAAAGTGTATTAATCATTAATTAATTCCTTGCAAATAACCATAAAATTTTAGGTCTATGGTATCTGTGGCATCTATGGCAAAGTGGTCTATGGCAATTATAATTTAGGTCTTTAAATTATAAAGGTTACTAGCAAAGAGTATCGAACCTTATAGATTGTTATTTGAATCTCGAATAAAAAGTTCATTTCGTGTCGTGATCACAATGGCAGTAAAAGAGAAATAACTGTGTAAGCTGTATGTCCTGAAGTCATATACATAATTTAAAAAAATACGACGGTATTAAAAACAATACTATAAAATTCAAAAGGTAGTTTAAATTGACTGTGATTTAATCACCCTTTTCAGTTTAATAGCGTTAAATATTATGCATAATTGGTCTTTAAATACTATACAAAAATATGTTTTCAGAATCCTTTTTTTTTAAAAACGAACGAACCTTAGTAGTAACATAAAATGTGATATATTAAAATAATAGCAATATGGATACAAAGTGGTCTAAAATATATTATTTATATTATTACTAGCTGATCCCGCAAACGTTGTTTTGCGATAAAAAAATTGGGGTTTAAAAATAGATGTTGGTCGATTCTCAGACCGACCCGATATGCACAACAAATTTCATAAAAGCAGTCCAGCCGTTTCAGAGGAGTATGGTAACTAACATTGTGACACGACAATTATATATATAAGATTTCTAACAACTAACTGTTCTCTTGGCTCTTGATGATCATGATAATAATGTAAGTTTGCTTATTTGTCAAATAACCTACATAACACGCGCTTCCCCTGCTTCCGTACCTTTTCACAAAAATAAAAAAAAACAAATTTTAAAAATGTAGATACAGTTCGTTTAAATTATATCTTTATTCGCTTTTGTCCTCCAGACATAACACTAAAGTACTTATCTCTATTGTACTTTCTTTTTTAAATTACACAGATTGAAAATGAATCTTCATTTGTTTTGAAATCGTTTTCCTTTTCTTACGTTTCCGTCGTTCTGAAACATGATCGCAAAGCTAATTAGAGATCTGAGGCAATCTGAGCCTCCGGCCTTTAGTCGACAGGCAGCTAATAATGCTAATATTAATTACAACGAGGAACAGAAAATAATGTCTAATTTTTACCATTGAAACTGTTATACTAATTAGTAGTAAGGTATTTTTTGCACAGTTTGTAGCTTCCTTGCATTGTGTAAGGATGTGTCTTCACTCTGCATGCTGTGTCGTTCCAAAATAACCGAGGACCGAATTATCTACCGCATTTTTTGACTACCGTTGAAGGTGACAAAATGAGTTTCTCTCTCTCTCGTATTATTAACATTTATTTCGTCTTGACATGTGAAAAATATTATCGCTTGGGATTATTTTTTCCGCTTACTTGTGGTGATGGATTAAGAATACAGGGTGTGTGGCTTTTCATAGTCCACTGGTGGACATAGGCCTCTCCTTAGAAAGGAGGTTTTGGCCTACTCGGTCTCGGTCTAAACAAGGTCTCGTATTCCGAGAGCTGCCCGACGTGACGTCACTATCCAGTTACCAGGTGATAGCAACATAAAACGAAATCAACCAACCAGAACCAGCGATAGCGATGATAACGTCATGTCGTTCGTCGGAACGCCATTCCTGGCGAAGTATATTGTTATACCATGGTATAAGGTTTGTATGAAGCTTTCCTTCCCTTTACAGTGATGGTGTCCTGCATAATTTGCTCCCTTTACGACACCCATAGGCTGAATAGGGTTGGTGACACTTGTATTTAAGAGTAACCATATTATTTAAATTTGCTTTTACTTCATGGTACGTTAAAAATATTATTTTTTATGAAAAAATGAACAGAAGAAATAATCACAGAAAACTTTGTAGACAGAAGCCAAATTAGTGAGTTCTTTTAAAACTTTTTAGATGTCTTATTCAACAAGTACAAAGAACATAGCGACTATAAGAGTTCTATATTGTTGCAGCAAAATTAAGAGTAAAAAAATTGATACTTACTTTGAAGTCCTTGTCGTGATGAATCTATACTAATATTATTTAGCTGACGAGTTTATTTGTTTGAACGCGCTAATCTCAGGAACTACTGGTCCGATTTGAAAAATTCTTTCAGTGTTAGATAGCCCATTTATCGAGGAAGGCTATAGACTATATATCATCACGCTAAGACCTATAAGAGCGGAGCACCAATGAAGAATGTTACAAAAACGGGGGCAAATTTCTACGCTACGGTCAGCTAGTGAAAAATAAAGAGAATACATATATGTATAGAGTATGGCAATGGAGAGCTACACCTACCGTGCGTACACCATGCGTTTGTCACGAGACTCAATTAAGCGTGCAAGCGCAAGCTATTAAGGAGTCAGGACAATAGTACTCTAAAAAATAACGAAAACTGTACACGATGGAGTTTGTGGCTAACGCGACTTGCCAGCGTGGAATATAGCCTAGTAATGCGTGCGTGGGAACATGCTGTCTGTATAAAATAGATTTGAAAGAAGAATTAATTAACTGAAAACTCTGATTAATTCAGAAATAATTAATCGATGCCTATGTGTTCATAAATTGTCAAAAATGTAAGGTACATACATAGTCTTTATAATATGTAGTGGGCTACGAGTCAAATCTAGGCTTCAGACAAAAATATGGTTATTGATGGTTTTTTTATTTAATTCTAACGTGCGTGTGTTAATATCGCGACTATTTTAAAATAGATTCTAATAAATCATTTCTTTCTTGGGTTGAATTCACCAAATGGATAACGAAGTTCGAAAGTAGTGTCAAACAGAATCCCGAGTAACACGTATTTTTTTAAGAAAACTCTTTAAGTTTTTAATTCAGAAATAACTTTAGTTTGTTTTTATCTTACTCTGCTCTCTTACACAAGGAACACTGAACATCTTGTTATTTTTTTAAATTGCAAAGTTCGGATGTATGTTTATTCCTAGATCTTTGTGGTACGGCTAAATAGATCTTGATGAATTTGGGCACAAAGACGGAGTTTGGGTTTGCACATAAGTCTTATCCTAAAGGTCTTATCATGGCGAACTTGATAGACAAATTCGACATCACCAAGAGCGCAATCGCGGCAAAGAACTAGTCTTAGATAATTCTTCTTTTCTTATAGATGACACATTTTATTATAGTAATGACGTCAGCGCCTAAATTTAATATACCGTGAACACGCGATGATTCAATCACAAGATAATTAGTGCCTAGTAATGATATATCTAGTGTCCGGTAATTATTGTGATGAGATACAGATATAATGTATGCAACTGTATTTTTTTATAAAAATAAATCTTATCTACATACGCAGATCATTATTATCAGCATTCTATCGCCGTTCATTGCTGAACGGAGGCTGAGTGCCAACTAATAACTATCCTTATCTTAGGCAGTTCACATTCATCTACTTCCAAATACTTTCATCAAGTCGAAGGTCCATCGTGCCGGTCGATGAACCGACGCATGGTAATCAACTAGTAAAATAAAAGTCGAAGTAGTAGTCGTTCACTCCTGCTCTTATTTTGTTTATTTTTCTGTTAGACCCTGCCGAAATGACTCTACTCTGCCTGATGGAAAGCATAACCAGAATCCAAGAGTGGTGGTCACCATACTGCGAATGCAGACAATGCAACAATGCAGCATGGTAACCCACACTATGGCGGCCGCTTGCTTCCGCATCATTGGGCATCTACATCATCTTAACCCTAGTGTTGTTAGATTTATAATTACAAATGTAATCTGTTCAAATCTGCTATTTTTTTTTTTTTTTTTTAAATACAACGCCCGCACTAGGAATAAATCCTGTGTCGCGGGGGACTTTACAAACATACATGTAACGGACACAAAGAACACCCAGACTCAGAACAACAATTTGTGGATCACACAAAGTGTTGTCCTACGTGGGATTTGAACCCACGACACTTGGCGAAGTAGCAAACGGCGTGGTGACCGTTAAACCACTAGGCCAAACGTGCAGTGCTATTTTAATCATGTAATCCTATAAAACATATAAACGACGCTGAAGTAGGTTCAATGCCGTTTATTGACACTTTTAATAGTTTCACATTTTATTTCAATAAAAAAGTACACATTCCTTTAATAGGCATTCGTCATAAAAGATACAAATAACATTTTAAAACAAATAAAAAATACGAAACAGAAATGGAATACAAAATGTATTTCGCAGCAATATGTAGGTACCTACTCGTTCCTACATATTTCGTTTTTTGAAACATGTCATTCGTATAACATGTCCAAACAAGTCGCGTATGTATGAAATATAATATGTACCTACATCACACTATGAGTGTCAGAACTGTCTACTAAGCGATCGAATTATCTTGACAGAATCTGTCTTGTTGGACACAAGAAAATGAATAAAAGCATCTAAAGATATTGGCCTGAGTCTTAAGTAGCCACGCTATTTGTCTTTTATAACTGATGAGAAGGAAGAATTTACAACACAATTGAAGAAAAAAAAACGAAAGTCGTCCCGATTGGCGGGTTTAATGTCACATGGCGTTAACTGCCATCTTTGGAAAATTCAGTGCTGGTCATAGCAGGTGTAACTGAAGAATTGTAACGTGTAAAATATTTTACAATATAAATTTACGATTATATTTTTTTTTACTTACTTATGTACTTTTACGTACTTATGCATTTAATAGTGGTGTATATAAAATAATCATAGGTATGTATGGCCACAAGTTTAGAATATAACGAAAAGAACATATAATAATAAACCTTTGCGATATACATAACCACCTAAAATTAAACAGGGACAAAAAAGAAAAAACTTTACACAATTTGCCTCATCTAAAGAATAAAAAAATCTAATTACAAAGAATCCCTAAATAAAAAAACTAGGAGGTCGCCCAATAGGTACACGCACAGGGTGGCGACCCACGAGGGGTGGCAAGGGGTGGCCCCACCCACTGACCTACAATGCGAACCACCCCGTGCGTTCCCGTCTCACAGATAGTGCATGCCATAAACAAAAACAAGAAATATATATTTTGTTTTTTTTGTCACTTGACTGAACCTTTTGAATCGTTCCAATTATGAATTTGAAGTTTTTTTTTTTTTTTTTTTTTTATGGAATAGGCGGGCAAACGAGCAGACGTATCGCCTGATGGTAAGCGATTACCGCCGCCCATGGACACTTGCAACACCAGAAGCGTCACAAGTGCGTTGCCGGCCTTTTGGGGATGGGGGGGGAGGTAGGGGTAGGGGATTGGGGTATGGGCCTCCGGTATCCTCACTCACTCGGTGAAACACAGCGCAAGCGCTGTTTCACACCGGTTTTCTGTGAGGCCGTGGTATCACTCCGGTTGAGCCGGCCCATTCATGCCGAAGCGTGGCTCTCCCATAGTTTAGGTTTTTTAAGAATAAACCTACGATTTTAGTGTTTTTTTGAGGAAATAGGACCTACAAACAGATACTACTATTACCGCTATTTAGAAATTAAATGATTTTCTGTGATTTATTCGTGCTTACATTAATCCATTAAATCACGTAGACTTAATGAAAAAGGTACCTATTTAATAAATTTCATTTTGACACAGTGAAGCTTTAAATTAAGAATGATAGATGGCGTGAATTGTATTTTTAATTTCAATTGATTATTACCTAATGTTGAACCTTTACTACGAAATTTAAATTAACTAAATTTATGGGATTCAGAATTAATTTAAAATAAATTTTGGGGGACTACTATTAGCACCTAATTTCGTTGTCAACACATTTTAATTTATACATAACTAACTAGAGGGAATTTATAATTAATTTCCTTATATGTAAATATAATTATATTATAGAACTCAGTTCCATTTTAGTTTATAGTTCGTGTGTATTTGACTTGACAATTATGTTACTGTTATTTTATGAAAAGTGATCCATGGTCCAGACTTGAGTAGACGGCTAAGTTTGCAGAAAGCTCTCAAAATAAGAACATTCTTATTTTAAATAATAATACTAGTTGACCCGGCGAACTTCGTACCGCCGAATAGTTACATATCTGTCTCAGCTTCCCACAGGCAATGTACAGTCGCGGACAAAAAACACTTTTCCCGTTATCTTTTGTTTTTTTCTTTCTAGTAAAAAAAGAATGAATGAAATCGGACTATGTGTTATTGAATTACAACTAAGTACATATTTTGACTTTCATCCCCTTTCTCCAGGAAACCGTGCTGAATTTCGGGATAAAAAGTATCCTATGTCCTACCTCGTAGTATGAACTCAAATCATGCCAAGTTTCGTTTGAACCCATTCAGTAGTTTCGGCGTGATGTGCGGCCAAGATACAGACAGACAGACAAATATGAAAAAAATTACAGTTTTGGCTTCAGTATCGATTACAAAGAGCCCTCCAAAATTTTTTTTCTAAATATCTTTAATGTACAGAATTGGACCTGTTACATTTTTATAAGTATAGATTTGATCGTATTTTATTTATTTTTAAAATAGCTGACCCGGCGAACTTCGTACCGCCATATTTACACATCTGTCTCAGCTTTCCACAGGCAGTGTACAGTTACGGACAAAAAAAAACACTTTTCTCGTTACCTTTCATTTTTTTTCTTTCTAGCAAAAAAAGAATGAATGAAATCGGACTATGTGGAATTACAACTAAGTACAAATTTTGACTTTTATTCCCTCTCTCCAGGAAACCGTCCTGAATTTCGGGATAAAAAGTATCCTATGTCCTACCTCATAGTATGAACTCAAATCATGCCAAGTTTCATTTGAATCCTTTCAGTCGTTTCGGTGTGATGCGCGGCCAAGATACAGACAGACAGACAGACAGACGGACAGACAGACAGACAGACAAAAATGAAAAAAAAAACAGTTTTGGTTTCAGTATCGATTATAGAGAGCCCTCCAAAAAAATTTTTCAAAATATCTTTAATGTACAGAATTGGACCTGTTACATTTTTATTGTATATATACACACATCAAAAGTGTCTAGGGATCAAGCATTTTTATGCGGATTTCTTGAGATTGAGATGTGGCTTTGGCCCTGGCCTGCTCAGTCGCCAGACTTGAACCCGATTGAGCATGCATGGGATATGCTACAGAGAAGAGCTCTGCCGAATATGGAGGGTATCCAGTCGCAAGAAGACCTTTTTTTGTTGTTGCAACGAACATGGGCGGCCATTCCACAGCGTGATTTGGATGAACTCATTTTGAGTATGCCAAACCGATTCTTGTGTTGTTAGTGTTCGCGGTAGAAACACGGATTATTAATTGTTTAAGTTACCTAATAAAATTTTAAAGAAAACTGTTGTTTCAGTCTTTTTTTCGAACTTTAATGTTAGTGGTTCAAATGTCAAAAATCCCTTTATTAGGAAAATGGCAAATTTCTTTATTAATGCAAAGGTGACTTGGTTTATCGTTACTGTGACAAACGAAAACACTTTATTTGATGAATCCTTAAAGAAAATTTTAATTAATATCAATCAGGAGAAAAGTTATTGCAAAAATATATGTTGATCCCTAGACACATATGTTGATCCCTAGACACTTTTGATGTGTGTAGATAAGTTGAACAAGAGGAATCACTTAAAAGTTAAAATGTTATATTTAGGCGCTAAAACGATCAAGCAGTTGTATTTTCCTTTTTATTTCTTTTGGAGTGTTTTTTTTGCAATGTGTCAGTCTGAGTAATTGATGGTGTGTCACAAATCAACTAATTAGATCTTGAATATTGTTTTGTAGCAGAATATATTACTTTTTACGACATGAAGCGCAATATCTTGTTTTTAATTTTATTGTGCTGACTGTGGTCTGGTCTGGAGTGGTGATTTACGCAAGACGGCTGGCAGAAGCTGGATGCGAGAAGCCGAGGATCGAACTAAGTGGCGTGCAATTCGAGAGGCCTATGTCCAGCAGTGGACTGCGATAGGCTGATGATGATGACTGAGGTCACACTCGTGGAAGAAATTACCCGGGACAATGGAATTTAATATCGCTTGAGGATAACAACAGAAACAAGGGAGCCTTATTTTAGTATTATCATAATGTGTAACATCGAACACCTAAACTGCCATCTGACGGCCAAATCTAGCGTCGTGCGCGATGGGTAGTCAAATAAAAAAGGGTACTCTTAATTTATTTCTTGTTACGTCCTTCCGTACCACCATTTTATAAATTGGCAGCAGGCAAGATAGTACACCTACACATAAAAAATAAAATTAAAGCATAGATGACATTAGACAACATGGCTGCTCACCAGCCTATTGTAGTAACGAGAACTAATTGTTTCATATTATTTAGAAAATAGAGAATTGCGACTAGAGACGAAAAGCCAACTCTTCCTTTAAATTAAGGGTTACAAGCGCCATGTTAGTGTATTCTGAGATACCAATTTTTAAATACAAATTTATGAATGTCTAAGGAGACCCAAAAATAGATGAAATAAACACCAAATTATTTTCCTTAGTAACCGAAACTGTCACTTCTCGATGTCATTGAGGTTTTAACTCTAAACCTTTTAAGCTATCAAACAAGTGACGAGCGCCAACAAGCCGCTCCAAAAATCAGGTTAGCAAAATATCACCAATATTTACACTACATTGCTTGTGTTGTTTTACTTACAATGTTTACTGTGATGGCGTGTGTATTTCAAACATTCTATGTGAATGTATTCCAAAGCTGAACATGGTCACAGGCTGGCTGTCAGCCAGTCTGTCTAATAAACAACTCTTCTTTCACATTTTTTTTTGCATATGGCAAGTTCAGAGGCAAATATTGTTTTACTATGTTCTGTGAAGATGTGAACGGTACATAAAGTCAGGTAATCAATAATATAGAAGATGTTCGGATGAATGAATAAATTCCTAACTGCCTCGTTGGTCTCGCGGTTAGCGTGTGCGACTGCTGATCATGAGGTCTCGGGTTCGATTCCCGGGTCGGACCAAATGTTTGTATGATCTACAAATATTTGCTTCGGAGTTTGGGTGTTTTCTATGTATAATATGTATGTATTTACAAAAAAAAAGTATATATGCATTTGTATCAGTTGTCTAGTACCCATAACACAAGCTCCGCTTAGCTTGGGACTAGATGGCGTTGTGTGTTAGATGTCCGAAATATTTATTTATTTATTTATTTACTTGTCTAAAATGGTGACTCTCCTAGTTGGTAAGAAAAAGGTCGTATCTGAATCCCTGAGAAATTGTCTTCAGATATTTCAAAATTTGTAGACGACTGAATGATTTTCTTGTCGAGATACATACGTATATGTATCGACACATATGTATAAAGTTAGTCTGTTCCGAGTGGGACTCGGAGAGTGGCGGAATCTCAGAGGACATAAAAGACATAAATACGTTCACTGACGCGATTTCCCCTGAAAGGGTGGATATAAAACTAGCCATCTGTCTCTTGTCGTCTCGATTCTCTCTTTCTGTGTATTTTCGAGAATTGTGTTCCTATCTATAAACTTTATTGCTACTGTTTTATGTCCCCAACGCAAAAAGGAGGGATTGTTTTAGTCTGGCTGGTTTTAATATCAGTAAAAAGGAGGACCTTATCAATTCGACAGTATTTTTTTTAAATGTTTGATACCTCATAACTTAGGACTGGGTGAACTGATTTTGATGGTTCTTTTTTCATTTGAAAGCTGGTGCTTCCCGTGTGGTCCCATTTTAATTTGGTCCAGTTCTTGAACTCGGTGCTTTTTTGTTAAAAATTGTAATTATTAAAGGGTTCCTTGATTGAGTGTGTTCATAGCTAATGTTAAATACATTTAATAAACAAAAAATATATTTAAAAAACGTCTCCAAGAAATGGACCAAATGAAAATGGGACCACACGGAAAGCACCATCTTTCAAATAAAAAAAGATTTATCAAAATCGGTTCACCCAGTCGAAAGTTCTGAGGTAACAAACATAAAAAAAAATACAGTCGAATCGAGTCCTCTTTTTGTTAAGTCGGTTAAAAATGAATCGTTGTTCGGTAATCTGCATAAAACTTGGGAATGACCGGACCCATTTGGTTAATAATATTGGTATTGAATTATTTGTTGAAGTTTAAAAAAAGTTTAAACTGACAAAATATGGAAACATGCAAAAATAGTAACAATTTCTTTTGGAACGCGCTGGTAAGGTAGCAGGCACAGCTAATGAGAGAAATACTTTATTATTCGTAATCGCATAAAAGTTTTATTCCATATACTAGTTGTTGCCCGCGGCCCCGCCCGCGTGTAAGTCGGTTATCGCGGCAAGTAGTAGCCTATGTGTTATTGTGATGTATAAGCTATATTACTGTAAAGTTTTATCCAAAGCGGTTTAGTAGTTTTTGCGTGGAGAAGTAACTAACATACACACAAACTATCGTCTTTATATATTAGTGTGATAGTGTGATGTGATATTAGATCATTAACAAGTATAAGAACCTTGCCATTCAAATTTACGTTGTATTTTTTTTAAGAGAACAGACACAAAAACAGATATATTTGTCCTATGTAAGGAAAGGAATTATTGTAATAGAATGGCCAACCAGTCTCTGAACAAGTTAGTAGACCGGTTTGCCAGTACGCTGCCGCCGCGCCGCCCTAGACCTCCCACCGGCCATCTAAATAGGGCCTTTGTCTGTCATGTCCGTCACGTCTATGTAACAGGATTATGTTTATGCCTAGAATACAGTTCAGAAAGTTCATTGTTTTAATATATTTATTTCTTTTTGTTTCCGTGTTACGTGTGGTTTTCCTTTTGGTTTGGCTGTTAGGCGGTTAATGGGGGTTACATTTCTAAACAAACCATACGCAATTAGGTTTTGAATTACAAAATGTGGGTAAGAAAAATCTAGATTTACGAATAGTTTTCATCGTTTCAAAGTAAACAGTTCTAGTTTAAATATTTCAGGTATATTATGTTTACAATTTGACAGACTGCAATGGAATGATGCCTAGACCTCACGAAGAAATGCTATTACGCAGTTCTTTCTATGCTTAGTGATTGTGGTTGCCAGAGTCCAAACTACCCTGTATCCCTGCACCTGGGCTGAGGGACTGAAAAGGCGACAACTCAATGATGTGCTCTTCCTTAATTCAAAAGAGCAACTTCCTTTCTTCGCGAAAGTTTCGGCAGTACTGAAATGTACGTATCTACTGATAAAGTATAAATTACGTAACGAAGTATGTCAAACACGACATACGCACTGGCAGCTTAAAATTTATCAAATTAATGGCGTCATCCCATCCGAAAAACGTTTCAGCCGAATACCGCCCTGTAGCAAATTAATCCTGCATGTTTTGTAGGTCATAGAGTATCAGTCGAAAAACGATCATATACGTCGAAGATAAGAATTGTTTTCCAATGGCATGTGTTACAGTGATATATGTCGGTATATTTTATATCTTGTCAGATCGATAGGAGCGTGGGTAGTGATGTGCCACAGGGTAGGAATGTGAATTTTAACACGAAAATGAGGGTATCGGTAGGTATGTGTTGTCGCAGTACGTGGGAAGGTTAAAACAAATGTCTTGAATGTTTTGTAATGTTTGATGGAAGCAGTTAATAGGTCTTTACCTATGAAATTGCCGTTTTGTATGCAATAAGTGAAAGTACTTATTTTTTCAAACTTTTTTATTTCTGTTATTCATAGTAATCACCCATGCAATCGACGCATCTTTGCCAACGCATTGGCAGCTTGGAGACTGTCTGTTGCGCAGTATGGGGTCGCGCGTTGTCGTGAAGCAGCTGCAAGAGCTGGGGTTGGAAGCTCTCCCTCATCCGCCATACTCACCAGACCTTGCACCTACCGACTATTACTTTTTCCAAAATTTAGACAACTTTTTAGTGGGTAAAAAATTCAATTCCCGAGAGGCAGTACAAAATGCCTTTGAAGAGTTTGTTGCCTCCCGTCCAGCTGATTTTACAAGAAGGGCATCAATAAACTGCCAATGCGTTGGCAAAGATGCGTCGATTGCATGGGTGATTACTTCGAGTAACAGAAATAAAAAGTTTGAAAAAATAAGTACTTTCACTTATTGCATACAAAAACGGCAATTTCATAGGTAAAGACTACTACATAAAAATTACTGCATTAAGTAATTATCTCACGGTATCTCCACCCATTTTTGGAATGTATGGAGGATATAGCACGTCTCTTTAAAATAGATGTAGTCTTTTGTAGGGTATTTCCTCAGTGGGGTGGCTCCAAATAAAGTGTTAGCCTGCTGTATCATACATCTTTAAGAGAAAGTTGTCAGTTTACTTATTTCAAGAATGACGAGGTCTTTACTTGGACACCTACTAAGAAAGAAAAAATATTGGTTTGGTTTTCCCGGGATGTTTCCGCACTTAGCCTCTTAATTGGGCCATTGTACATGGGCCATGACAGTATTGATAACAATACTGAAATTTTTTAGAGTCAGAAGTGCGTTGGTGGCCTTAAATTGCCCTTGGAGAGGGTTTGAGGCTCCAGTAATATCAGTCACTGGCTAAAAAGCAACGAAAGCAATATTTAATAGGGATTTTCGAGAACTGTATCCGAAAACAAATCATCATTCATTTATCATCATCATATTCATCATCATCAACAGCCTTTAATAGTTCACTGCTGGACATAATACATCTGATTGCCATTATAACGATTTATATTGTTTTATTTTTCTAAACGGCTAGAGTGCCTATCTATGTATCTATGTCTTTCATATCGACTGTCTCTCTCAATGAAAAGGGAGTTCAAAACAGTAGTATGCGGTACACGTAATCATTTAATTTTAAACCTTAAGTTTTTTTATAAATAGTTGTCTATTAGTTCTTCAGTGTTCGGAACTTGTGCTTTTCTGTTTTAGTTTTCCACAGGCTTTGGAACGTGCTTGGTACTTTTACTGGAACTTGTTTTTCAGTTTGTCAATACTCTTGTTAAGGTTGCGTTGTTCAATGTTTTTTTAAAGAGAGTAATTACTTCACTTTCTTAAATGAGACGTTTGAAATAAAGCATCACATTATTTTTAGTTTACAGTTAGCAATTCAAGTACTCAAACAGAACAGTTAAGTAAAAATGAATGAAAGTTTTTTTCTTCTTTAATATTATTCGAAAAAGTCGTTTCGGAGATACCAAAACGACTATTTCGATTAAGAAATTCTTTCAGTGTGAGATAAACCATTTATCGAACAATCCTATAGAGTATATAACATCAATTGAGTTAAGCATCAATAAAAAATGCAATGCAAAACGGGGAAATTCTATTTCTTTTGAGAGATGCCAACCAAGAATTGTTAATTGAAGAATACTGAGTGAAATACTCGCTAAACAAACAAAAACAAAGTAAGCATGTGTTGTATTTTATTATTGTTTATGAAGTGTGTAAAATGTTAACGTAAAATACAGACGTTAAGTCGTAAAATGTATGGTACATGTTAAAGATTTTATGTTTCTAAACAGGTGTCTTGCACAGACTGCAGATCTTAACTAATATTATAAAGCTTAAAAGTTTGCTTATTTAGTTGAATGCACTAATCACAAAAAATATTTGTTCGAATTAAAAAATACTTCGATGAATAAAAAATGGGGAAAATGTATTCCTTTTTCCCTAAAAAATAACTGGACATACATATTTTGAGTCCCTACTCAGAATATGTGTGTCCAGTTAAAGAGAATGTCATGGGTATCCCAGTAAGAGTGCACTTTTTAATTTTAAAATAAAAACACGTTTTTTAAAGAGTTGTGGTTTTTTTATTGGATTATAAGACATGTTCCGATTAAGTATGGAACATAATACCCGTCAAATGTTTCGAGGCTCTAATGTTTCTGTTTTCATGAAATCTTCCAAGACCATGGCTGTATCGCACCAATGACGTGTTGGATCTCGGCTTTGAGCTCAGGAATTGTTTCTGGTTTCTTCGTGTAAACCCGAGATTTCACAAAAACCCAAAGAAAAAACTACATTATCTGGACCGAAAATTTTTTCGAAGTTTGCGAGCGGCATAACATCACTCAGTTCGGCTCAGAATAACTTTCAAATTGTTGTACTCAGTTTTCACAATTATAATTTAAAGAAAAAATGTAAAGCGCTATTAAGCTATTTTAAAAAATCGTAATAAAACACATGAGCCAGCTGCAAAATTTCAGAGTTGCCACTTGTACGAGAAAAAAATGACACAAAATTTTAAAAGTGCACTCTTACTGAGACAATCTATACCTACTGGCCTATTTTACTAAAGTTTAATTATACTTGTGTCTACCCCTTTACGGACAAACCCCTAAGTGTATACTTGTTCTCCTAGCCGATTACGGCCACAGCGGCCAGTCTCAACAAAGACCAGCCAACTACGCAGGGGATATTATAGTGCACAAGTGTGTGCGCAAACACAGGTGCACTCTCTGTTCCCTCTCTCTCATTATCAGATGGGACGGTTAACCGACACGACCGGGGAGAGATCAGGCGCACGACCGACAGCTTTATGTGCTCTCCGAGGCACGGGGGTTGAGACCCCAATTTCCAAACTCCGAGCTGTTATTAAGTATTTCTATAATCAGAAAAACTCAATAACACTTTTTGGCCCGACCCGGGATTCGAACCCGAGATCTTTTTGGGTCGGCAGTCGCATACGTCAACCGCTAGACCATCGAGGCAGAATTGTATACATATGTGCACTAAACAGTAATATAATCATGACAACATGGTGAAATTATAAGTAGTCTGAAGGCAATCAAATCGTAACAGTTGTACGCAATATGATACCCAAGAATGTCTTTCCTAATATGATTTAATGTGCTTTTGTTCAGTATTATCTACCCTTTCGCTCAGAGGGTAAGGCAGCCGTGTTCTGAAGCTAATGGTACGACATATCTTTATGGGGTATTCTCATCGCACGTTAAGAGACTTTTGGATATTGATTTAAGTTGACTTTTCTTTCTTGTACATTTTAGAAGTTGCTATGTTAAACTTAACTTGAATTCTATGTGATGAAAACACGAGACTACGTTGAATTACTATTGATTACTTTTTGCATTTAGAGAGGAACTGATACATTTGTAGGAACCACGGTCTAACGGTTGATGATGAGAAATTGTGTACCTATCCTATACATGAATCTACGTGAGAACTTCTTTAGCGCGATTCAAGATTACAAGTCTTCGTAGTTTGGTGATCTTCGTTAGATGACGTTGACGTATTATTGTCGTTATACACTTCTGATATTGACCAAAGTACTGATCATCCAAAGTCGATCAGAATAGCGTGCAATGTGAGATGCCTATGTCCAGCAGTGGACTGCAATAGACTGATGACGATGCAAGGTATTACTTTTGGGAGAGTCGTCTACCTTTGTCTTTATATAGGTCATGTGTCTTCCTGGGTGCTATTTTTGAAGTGAAAACTTTTTGGTAGGGTAAAATCTTATTAGTTCTGTCACCGCGTCACCGACATGCTGACGTCACAAAACTTCTTTGGCCGCGTTGAGCACTTTTTGGTAGGGGAAAATCTTATGAGTTCGAATCACCTCGTCACTGACATGCTAATGTTTGGTGTTGATAATTGTAATTTAAATGAAAATTCTAATTTTCCACATTTATTTTGCAAATAACATTGTAAGTTATAAGTTTTCACTTCTATCGGCAGTCCAACTGCCAATTTTTTTTTAATTAATGCAGTTAAAGTTAAAAATGTTCAACTTTTGTAATGTATATAGGTAGTACGGTTATGTATGAGATATATAATCTGTATCACGATCTTTACATACTATATAAATGTCGGTATTATGTACAACGGAAGCGGAAGTCGTTAGGTACGCTAAAGGAAGATGTTCACATGATTAATCGTGATAATGTAGGTCGGGGTGGAAATCCCCTTGTTCCACTTTAATGTATAGAGCATATTATTCCCTTGGGTTATGTGCAGATTAGTTATGGAAGATTTAATGAATTTACTGATAGCTGGCACAGATATTATCAACAGTGCTAATATGAAATTAAAATTTAGATTTAGCTGGCTTCGTTCGTGTATTTTCTATCGTTAAAATAACTATCGGTTTTTTTAATGTTTTAGCTCTGCTAAAATGACTTTACTCTGCCTGATGGAAAGCATAACCATCCTCCCATAAGAATCCAAGAGTGGCGGTCACCATACTCATTGCGAATGCAGATAATGCAGCATGGTGACCCACACCATGGCGGTCTAGTGATGCTTCTGCATCATTGGGCCTACGGTTTCGCACTCACCAACGAAACACGACAACACGAACGCTGTCATTTTACGTTCATTTTCTTTGCGAGGGTAGTACCGCCCCGGTCGAGCCGGCCGGGCGGCCCAACCTTGTTGAAATCTGATTTCAAGCTTTTTATATAAATTTAAGGTAGTAACCTTAACAGAAATGACAACACACCTTACACACACACACTTATATATTACTAGCTTTTGCCAGCGGCTCCACCCGCGTGTATGTCGGTTATTGCGGTAAAAAGTAGCTTATATTACCCACTAATAATGTAATTTTCCATTACAGAAAGAATTTTTAAATTCGGTATAGTGGTTTAGACATTGACCTAGCACTCCTAGCAGTAAGTAACACTACTAAACGAAGGACAGCACTAAACGAACAGGCTTAGCCGATGCCGAATTGAATATTCAATGTGTAACAACCCTAACTCATCTCACTCTTCGCTGGGAGATAATAAAAGTATCTTGTTTGATTACACAGTTCTATAAATATTTACTGAACAAATATTTACTTTAGTGATCGATTTGTTTAAACGAGTTCCAGCTAAATAAGGACGTACGGCATTGCGTTAGGTACTGTTAGTTTAATTCGCTCATTACGTATATACTTTGATAACGTTAGTAACGATGTTGCATGTGGGTGAATTAGAATACCTGTGTTGCGTGGTTATTAGACGAATGAATGTGTTTCGGTCTGCTTTCCTCTTACGAGAATAAAAGAGGTGAATGTTTGAACTGTACGTAAACCTCTGTAACTGTAGGTACATAATTTTTCTGTAAAATATATTAATTATCCTTTTCTCTGACTCTATCTGTGTTTTTTTTTTTTTTTTTTTTTTTTTTTTTTTTTTTTTTTTTTTTTTTTTCAACAAGAATATGTACATACACTTGATATCGCTCAATTCATTTGTAGTAATGTACAAATTCTTGTTTATAAACAAACTATATTTTGCCTTTTCATTAATGTTTATTTATTTTTGCGCGCGGATCGGTGAGACAAGCGCACGCGTCAGCTAACCAGTCCGTTCAACAATGCGATCTTGTTTTATAGAAATACCCACCTTTTTTTATAATTATGAGTGATATAAGTAATAGAAGTTTAACATCTAGTTTACCTAAATTGTTAAGTGATAGTAGTGAGGAAGATGTAGACATTGTGCAACAACATGAAAACATGATTTTAGAAAATAATTCAGAACTTGAGGCGATTCGAGGTAAGCGATTAAGAAATGAAAGTGATAGTGGAGAGAGATATGAAGATGATGATGGTTTCACGACTGTAAGTAGAAACGCGAAACGGCCTAACCGTGGCCTTTCTAAAAGTAGTGACCCAAAAAATACTGCGACAGATATGATGAACAAATACGAAGTATGTATCACGTCCATAGAACCACTACCCAAACAAATTGCACTAGCAAAAATGTTAAGAAAATACAATGTAGATGATATTAAAAGAATAAAATATAAAAGTAGCTTCAAGGTTTTGGTTCTTTTTAACTGTCAAGAAAAAGCCGATGTACTTTTAAATAATAAAGCAATAGCAGATTTGGGATTAAGATGTCAAATGACGTTTGAGTTGAACTTATGTTACGGAACTTTAAAGCAAATGGATTTAGAAATCGATATCAAGGAGTTACAAAACACATTGAAATGTGACTATGAAATCATTTCTTTAATTAGACTTAAAAGATTGAATGAGGAGGGAGTATGGATAGAAAGTGAAACAATCCGAATTGGCTTTAAAAGTTCTACCTTACCACCGTATGTTTATGGATACGGTTGCAGGTTCAAGGTCGAACCCTATACTTTCCCAGTTTCACAGTGTTCAGGCTGCTGGAAATATGGACATTTAAAGAAATATTGCCCTAAAAAGAAAGTGTTGTGTCCAAAATGTGGTCGAAACCATGTAAATTGTGAAACGAATGACTTCAAATGCTTAAATTGTGGCGGGCCACATATGTCTTTAGACAAAACTTGTCCTATTTTCTACAAAGAGAAGCAAATACGAGATATTATGAGTAAAGAAACTTGCTCATATCGGAAAGCATTGATATTATATTACAAAAATACACAAGAGAATGAAGAATTAATAGTATCAGAATATACCATGGATAAGGTCCATACACGAACAAAAACCTACCGAGATGTACTAACACATAGTAAGATGAACATATCTACAATTGATGAGCAAGAAAATAACCCAGAAGAAGAAGCTGTATTATTAAAGGATGACACTCGTAGCCAAACACGAGGAAGTTACAAGAAGCACAAAAAAGAAAGAGTAGAAATCTATGGTCAAAATAAAACTGCGACATCACGAAATTCAGAGAATGATAAAACTGAAACACAGAGATCCGAGAGCCGCCCAAAATTTAGTTTTGTTCGTCTGATGAAAAAAATTAAAGATATTATTATGTCTAATATAGCATTTGAAGATAAAGTTAAAAGTTTTTGTAATATGTTTATTAGTGAGATATTTAGTTATGTGGTCGAAATAATGAAAGACGGTAATATTTTAAATAACTTCCTAGATAGTTTAAGTAATGGATAGTAAGCTGAAAAATGTCGCTATTAATATAATACAGTGGAATTCACAAAGTATAAGACCAAAACTTACTGAAATTGAAGCGCTGTTGATAAAAGACCAGGTTCATATAGCAATTATCTCTGAAACGTGGCTTGAAGAAAATAGTTTTCTAAAAATATCTCAATATAATATTTATAGAAAAGACCGACATGATTCATATGGTGGAGTGGCCATATTGGTACATAACTCAATAAAATCTGAGCTTAAATTAACGAGTTGCAACAACAAGGGTATTGAAATAGTACATATTAAAATTCATAACTGTAAATACCTAGAAAATATATTTTCTGTTTACTGCCCCCCTTCGATCCAGACAAGGCGGGATGACTGGGATCAGCTGTTTTCTTTTTGCGCTAGTAAGACTCTTGTGGCTGGTGATTTTAATGGACATCATCCCAACTGGTCGTCGAAGTGTGATGCCAGGGGTAATCAAATTATGGACGCTGCACTAGAGTTCGGATTTATATCTATTAATGACGGCAGTGCTACCAGGATCAAATGTGTAAATAACAACTTACAACAAACATCTCCTGATGTCACTTTTACATCATCTGATATAGCAATTCACTTCACTTGGGCTGTGTTATCGGAGAATTTGGGTAGTGACCATTTAATTATAAAAATTAAAATTATGTATCAAGATACATTTCATATAATAAGTAAACGTAATTTCAAAAAAGCTAAGTGGCTAGCATATAGTAAAGAAATAGAAACATCGGTCGCTGAATTCAACTATGTTTCTAGTGCATCTGATACGCAACAAATGTACAGCGATTTTATCTCCGTTATTAATAGATCAGCTGACACAAATATCCCACTAATAAAAGTATGTAATGATCCCCAGAAGAATTTTAAGCCCAAACCCTACTGGAATTCCTCGCTTTCTAAAGTTGTTGCAGAGAGAAGACTAGCGTTAAAGCAATTTAGACGCAACCCTACACCAGAGAATTTGGCGACACTAGAAAACAAAACCTTAATGGCACGAAATGAAATACGCCAAGCAAAAAATATTAGTTGGCAAAGTTTTTGCACATCGATTGATAATACGGTAACATCCTCGGATATGTGGCGAAAGATGAGATGGATCAAGGGATACAAACAAACTTCAAATTATGTGCCGATAGATCGAAAGAATGAACTAATACGTAGGTTAACGCCTGATTCAGTTCAAACACCTAAACCTCTCTGCATATCGAGTAATATATTTCTAGAGACCGAGTTTACACTACAAGAGCTGGAAGCATGTATCAAGAAAAAAGATACTGCTCCTGGATGTGACAATATCACATATTCTATGATTTTTCAACTCCCTGTTACGGCTAAACTAATTTTACTTCGTTTGTTTAATGATATTTTTAACTATTGCTACATACCAAATGAATGGCGCGATATAAAAGTAATAGCAATTCCTAAAGCAGGAAGTAGTTCTCACAGACCGATATCATTAATATCTTGCATCTGTAAAACATTTCACCTTATGTTAACTAGACGGTTAGAGTGGTTTGTCGAAAGAAATGGGATCCTGTCTCCCAGAACAACAGGCTTTAGACGAGGTCAATCTTGCTTAGACTCTCTTGCTCAGTTGATCACTAGTGTACAAATAGGTTTTACTAAGAATATTTCAACTTTAGCATGTTTCATTGATATTGACAATGCATATAATAACGTCTTAATAGAAAGCGTCGTTAAAACATTAGACGATTTAAAAGTTGGAAGCCGAATTTGTTATTATTTATGGGAATTTTTAAGGGAAAGAAGGTTATCAATTAGAGACGAATTGGATGATTCCAGTAATGTTGCCAGATGGACAAACCTAGGCTTGGCACAGGGAGACCCTCTGTCTCCTTTGCTATTCAATATTGTTACCCATAAGATTTGTAAATCAAGCAGCACACAAATATGTCAATATGCTGATGATTTCGTATTATATGTCAGTTGTAAAAATGTAAATGATAGCGTAAGTAAAATGCAGAACTCCTTAGACAATACCGTTGGAATATTATCACATTTAGGTTTAGAAATATCAGCCTCCAAGTCACAATTTTGCTTATTTAGTAGAGGAAATAGAAATCCATCGGTTCAGTTATTTATAAGTAATGTACCTCTAGTAGCAACTCAAAACGTCAAATATTTAGGTATGTGGTTGGACTCCTCGCTGCGTTGGGGTAAACATTTGAATGAATTATCTCAAAAATGTCAGAAAATGCTAAACGTCATTAAGGTGTTGTCTGGACCTGGATGGGGAACGCACCCTATACATTTAAGAAATTTGTACATATCTTTGGTTAGAAGTCGTATGGATTACGGATGTTTTCTTTACGACAGTAGTATTGGATCTCGATTGTATATCATTGATAAAGTTCAGAATCAAGCCATGAGGATTGTAGGTGGGTTTATAAGAACTACACCCATACACGTCATGGAGAGTGAATTATGTATACCTCCATTACATCTACGGAGAAAGTATTTGGCGATCAAGTATTGTCTTAAAGTTAAGTCGTGGACTAACAGTGTGACGAGTACATTACTGTCTGAACTCTGTTGTCTTTCGTCAAATAGATACTGGACTTACAAAAAGAAACCTATTTTAATGGATACATTCAATGTTATTCGAAATGAAAGAATCTATTCCACGAACCCTTTAGACATGTTTAAATTGAATACTTGGTGTAGTAATATAGCAATTAGAAACGTCATCAAAACTAGTCTAGAAAATATCAATAAGCCAAAAATGTTTTACGAAATTAATTGTCTAAGAAATGATGTACTGCTAGAACTTAATCAAGTGTATAAAGGGTGGTATAAGTTGTTTACAGATGGCTCAAAGAGTACCGAGACAGGTGCAGCCTATTATGATCCTGTAACTAAAAGTAACAGCTGTTACAAAATAGTGTCTGAAGTGTCGATCATGACAGCAGAACTATTTGCTATTTCGGAAGCTTTATCTTACGCTTCTAATTTACAGCAGGCTAACGTTGTAATTATTACTGATAGCAAGAGCGCTCTCCAGCATTTGGCTCGATGCGCCTCTGGACACAGAGGTGTATCGATAGCCTTTCCTGTGCTGAGTAAAATATACTCTCTTTTAAGTAATAATGTGAATATTGTATTGCAATGGATACCCTCACATATCGGTCTACAGGGAAACGAAGAGGCAGATAAGCTAGCTAAAAGAGCGGCAATTTCGGGTCTTCAAATTTATATTTTACCTATTTATTCGGAAATATTATCAAAATTCAAAAAACATTGTTACGATGGGTGGAAAAAGCACTTTGATGATATAGCTAAATTTAAAGGCATTTGGTATAAAATTATACAAAATGAACCTCCTCGTTTTCCATGGTTTAGTAATTATGAAATGAATCGAAATGTTTTGGTAACTGCCCACCGGCTTCGTTCTGGACATATGCCACTCAACGGCTTTGCTTTCTTAATGAAAAAAGTCAGCTCGCCTAACTGCCAAGTTTGTAATATGGTTGAGGATGTACATCACCGTTTAATGGAATGTGTCAGGAACGAAGCTGAAAGAAATAGAATAATTAGGGAGTTAAACATAAATAAACTAGATCTAGGTGCATTTACTAGCATCTTATCAAGACCTACGTCACGTGAGGCTAAAATGTTGTATGCACTCGTAAAAATACCGACATAATGTTGATATTTCTACGAATATATAATAGGTTAAAATAGTTACATAAGTAGTAGTTGATTGTACCTCTGTTAAAAAAAAAAAAATCCTTGTTTGTTGTTGTTAAATGTTTAGGTTAAGATGGAACTGGCATGAACTGTGTTCAAAAGTTCCTTAAAAATTAAATAAAGATTTAAAAAAAAAAAAAAAAAATCTGTGTTTTTTTCATGGTGGACAGTCAGTTTAAGTGTGAGGCTAATATAAAGGCTACTGTATAATATTATACATTATAAATTACCAAATTATACCTTTATCTATACTTATTAATATAAAGCAAAAAAGTTTGTTTGGTTTGAGGGCCAATCTTAATATATAAAGCTGAAGAGTTTGTTTGAATGCGCTAATCTCGGGAACTACTGGTCCGATTTGAAAAATTCTTTCAGTGTTAGATAGCGCATTTATCGAAGAAGGCTATAGGCTATATCATCATACATCATATATATATATCATCACGCTAAGACTAATAGGAGCGGAGCACCAATGAAAAATGTTTCAACAACGGGGGAAAATTATTACGCTACGGGCATTAGGAGACGCAAACGAGGTTGCGTGGGTCAGCTAGTATTATTATAAAGTAAAAAACGTTTGTATGGTTTGAAGGCTAATCTCAGGAACTACTAGTTCAAAATGAAAAATTCTGAGGTCCATTCAAACCTAAAAGAAGAGCATCAGTACGCACGTACGGTCTATTCTATAAACAACGCCATTATTTTATTGATCCGAAGTTGTATTAATGCATCATGTAGACATACATAATATATTATTATAGTAATTAAAACATATATTAAACTGAATATCGTGATTATCACACTATGGCGACAGAGATTTATACCCAGCGTGGGTGAACGAAGTAATTAAACTATATTAACAACCATACAAAATTGTCTACACGATATTTACTGTTAATCTATTGTAATTTTTACACACGTATAAAGAGAGTTTGTATGTTTGGATGTGTTAATCGTAGAAACCACTCTTCCAATTTGGAGGAATTGATAAACAAATAATTTGTGTTGGTTTGCTTTAAGCCACTTTAATGTATAGGGAATAAATATGAACTACAATTTTTTTTAAATATTTTTTATAAACTCCCGCATTAGGAATAAACATCCTGTGTCGCGGAGGACTTTACAGAACTTAGAAAACCAGACTTAGAATACATGAAACGATTTGTGGATCACACAAAGTGTTGTCCCGTGTAGGATTTGAACCCACAACACTTGGCGAATTGGCAAGCGGCGTGGCGACCGCCTAAACCACTAGACCCGACTGTGCAGTTAAAAATAAATAATCTAATTAGTATAAATTTACTTATGTACAATACTAACTGTATATACATTCATTTACTTTATTTCCTCTCCAGCATAATTCCGTAATTTCCCCCTCTCTAGTTTCTATTTCCAAGCAATGTAACGTAAGTACTGGAATGTAATCCAACAATCACACTACATGTGTGCGACGCCTCCCAGATTTTGATCCCGCGTCCCGGGCCCCATCCCCCGGGATCGATCGTCCCGGGATATAGAGGGATAGTTTTCAATTGGCTGGGATCAACCACAAATTGTGTTTTGTTGTGAGATGTAATTCTATAAAAATCCTTTGGAAATGTACTCTCTGTTGGAGTGGATTTTTACTTGATGCTGTGCTTGTCTGTTAGTTAGTATATTGTAGTGTATACTATACACTAGCAGCACTAGCTGACTCATGAAACCTCTTCTGTATCTTATATTGCCCGTAGCGTGATGTGATGTTATAAAAAGGTTATAGTGAACCTTAAAAGATAGACATTAAAGGTAGTAGAGCCACGCTGATTTCAGCACTAACGGGCCGGCTCGACCGGGGCGGTACTACCCTCGCACAGAAAATCAACGTAAAATGACAGCGTTCGTGCTGTCGTGTTTCGTTGGTGAGTGCGAGACCGGAGGCCCAAATAGTCTAGTCAACAAGTTCCATACTTGTTGACTAGACTAAAAGATGCCGAAGCATCACTAGGCCGCTATGGTGTGGGTCGCATTGCTGCATTGTCTGCATTCGCAGTGAGTATGGTGACCACCACTCTTGGATTCTACATATGCTTTCCATCAGGCAGAGTAGAGTCATATTGGCTGGCCATACATAAAAAAAAAACATATGCTGCCGCGGACTTTTTTGACGTGACAACGTCTTATAATTCGATGGAGCCGGCTGCACACACGAAAAAACATGACTCATGCGGCGTCACCATGCCTTGCGTCGTTAACTCGCTCTTAGGCGTTACCTCGCTCTTCAAGCCTTAAATAGAAGCGAGAGATAGATGCGGCGCTTGCGCAGCGCACTCAATGAAGGCTCTCAAAAGGAATAATTTTCTCCCGTTTTTGCATTTCTTTTTATTGATGCTTAGCTCCCATTGGTCGTATCGATATATAGTCTATAGTTAGTTACCGAAATAATCTTTCAAATCGGATAAGTACTTCCTGAGATTCGCGCGAGCAACCAAACCAACAACCCAACTAACAACCTAACTCTTCATTTTTTTATAATATTAGTATGATATATTACATAACACACTATTCGCCCTGACTGACTGACTCTCATCAACGTAAAATCTTAACCGCTGGGGCAATTATTTACTTGAATTTTGGCAGCTGATGCATTTTATGCTGTCAACACCCACTAAGAAAGGAAAATTCAAAGGTGGTCAAATAGGAGATGAACGGTTAGGAATATGGAATTTAGTCATTTTTAAAGTAAGAGGAATAAAGACACAGAGGCTAGTGCTTATATACATTTATAACCGACTTCAAAAAAAGGAAGAACTTTTTTTTAAATGTTTTCTTACCTCAGAACTTTCGACTGGGTGAAACGATTTTGATGAATATTTTTTTGTTTGAAAGCTGGTGCTTCCCGTGTGGTCCCATTTAATTTGGTCTCGTATCTAGTTCTTGAAGTCGTTTTTTTTGTTACTTCAACTACAATGTGCTACAAGGAAGCAAAGTTGCAATATACAGCTTGCTGTTAAAGTAATTATTTGTTTTTTTCATCCATATTAGAATTTAATATTAAAATCCTACTAACCTATATCAAATTGCTGTCTAGTAGGTACTCAGAGTTTAGAATACAAATTGGATAATCCTCCATTTAACAAACAAAACACGTAAAATGTACAGCTAATCTATTCAAAAACAAACAAATAGCCATCAATAATGGTTGGTGCTCACTTAACCTCGTTTTAATCGTGTACACCGGTACAAGATGAGTTCTCCACAACAGTTATGATAACTGAATGATTACAGTTATTGCGCTGGATGCTTAGAAACGTTGTAAGTAATGCATCTGAGGGCCTCATCTCAGTTTTACGGTTACCTAGGGGAGGAGAAATACTAATCGTATTTCGAGATATATTTAACAGTACTTATAGGCTGCCAGCGTTTCGAATACTTGTTCCTAATATCGTTCTAATTTGCCCCCCTAGCCAAGTTGCAAGCGTTCTTCTTTCTGCAATCGTTAAAGCATAAATTCTCGTGTGTCATTGGCTAATACTTTGTCTAAGATTAGCCAATGACACACGAGAAATCCGGCGTTAACGATTGCAGAAAGTTCTCAATAATATTATTAAGAAAAGGTTAGAACGATATATATCGAATATCGATTGAAAATATTAGAATCGAATATCGATTAAATAATACTTTAAACATATGGTATCAAATTTAGATTGACTATTTTATTTCTTGACTTTAGATATTATTTCTAGTATTTGTCACGTCACATGTTGTATGTAGGTATTTGAAGACCAAACAGCGTTCTAAATATAACATACAATTTACTGTACTATGGTACTGATAAACGAAAAAATAAATGTATGTATTTATGGTAAGTATATGTATAAATGTTTTAATCAGTCCGAGTTTTCCAATATCACCATCAAATCAATTGCCTTTATCCTACACAAAAACAGGGAAAACTTAATTAAAATCCAGGGACGAATTCCTGTTCATGAAACACTAAATAAATAAACGTTTGTTTAATAAAGTGAGCGCATATTCCGATAAATATTCCTTTGACAGTCTCCCTTTGTTCGCTTTTATATTAAATGCACTACAGCTTCCGAAGTCACGGGTAGGTATATTTGTTCATTCAGTTATGTTTGTGTACAGTTATTCTATTGAGATATGAAATTGAACCCGGCTAAAGGAGTGTACGACTTTTTGAATGCTTAATTAAATTCAATTGTATAAAGTACTAACTTTTGCCCGCCGCTCCGCCCGCGTGTTTGTCGGTTATCGCAGTAAAGAGTATGCCCTTCCTCAAGAACCAAAATATCTCCATGACAAATTTAATTGAAATCGGTGCTGTAGTTTGTCCGTAAAAGCGTGACAGACAGACAGAGCTATTTTCGCATTTACAATTTTTTTTTATTATTAACCGACTAATACTTTATCTAATACCTAAACCTAATAGCTAATACTTTGTCTCAGATAACTTTGTCTAAGATTAGCCAATGACACACGAGAATTTATGCGTTCGTTAACGATTGCAGAAAGAAGAACGCTTGCAACTTGGCTAGGGGGGCTGGAATGAGAAGGAAAACTTGACACGAACCCTGTACAAGATACAAGATCGTTTATTTATGCAAAACATGAGTATACATACTCAAAGCATGCAGGTGCTCACTTGCTTTATATAAAGAACCTACATGCAAAATTTCAGTATTCTAGCTTCAGCGGTTTGGGCTGTGCCTTGATCTCTGGGTGTGTCAGTCAGTCAGTCACCTTCCTCTTTTATATATATAGATTACACTGTACTCACACGTCTGGCCAGCATGGTATATTAAGCAAAAACCTCCATCCTAACGAGAGGCATATGACTAGCAGTGGACCGTTACAGGATGTTGATAAATTAGAAAGTGTTGCTACGGCTCTATAAGACCGATAGCTTCTGATAGTGGAACACAACCGTATTCCTATAGGACCGTTTATAGGTACAATGTAAGTGATGACTGGGATTAGCGTAGAAGAACCATGTTTCGGCTCAAATGGCAGTATTACCATAGCCTTAAAGAAACTGTTGCTCAGCAATTCTTTTGTTGCGTTTAGTTAGATTGCATGACTTAGGTTACCTGAACTCAAATACTGCTATAAATTCAGGTATCGGCGGTTTAGACATTCAAATAAATTAGCATTAAGAAATTAAACAGTTGTCGTATTTATAGGAAATGTTCATATGATAATAATTGCACCTACCACATCATATTTTCACATCACCTTAAGGTTGACTGGCAGAGAATGTCCCATGGCATTAAGTCCGCCTTTGTGCAAATTGTGAATTAAGTTTAAATAAATAAATAATTTATTGGCTACTGATTTACATTTTACATATAGAGTAAGGTTTGGGGTTTAATACCTTTTCTCCCCAAAAAGTTGTTGTTCCCGAGCTATGGGTAAAGTGCGATTAAAATAAATGTGTAAATTATTATCTTACAGAAAATATCCGACATACTTTAGTAATAACTAACACGATTAGTTCCAGACAAACTGTCGTATAGTTAACTGGGTGTTGCCGTGCGATTTAATACCTTCGACAGAATTGTTAAGGCTACATTACTTAGCCCACATTCTTCAGTGTAAAACACATGTGTACACACACATTAACACCTGTGGGTTAAGTACACACATCCTAACAATACGCCACAAACGACGCAAATCCATTTTTAACTAAATGGCGAATAAATTTCGTTATTCTAAAAACAAAAATACAGATACCAGAAGCGCCTTTCACCAAACATTTTCAATTTATCTACCGTAAAAGCTTTGTATAAAACAGCTATAAGTAAAACCAATAAATTTGTGCACAACGTTGAAATATACGACTTGAAATCTTCGCAACGACAAATTTCCGGTTCAACACCCATCTTTGCAAGAAAATCGATATTGGAAGACAAATAAAACCTCAAGATGAGCCATTTTCGTGTAACACAGAAGCCAGACCCTTTAAGTAGCCTAAGAGACATAAGTGTAAACCGAAGTCTGCTTCAAAGTTACGTACAATATGAAGTTTATGTGGGATTGCTAAGTATACGAGCCCAGCAACGGTCGGGTCAGTGACCGTGCTCGGAGACTGCGCGGCTTCATTGTGACACGGTCTGCGGTATGACGTGTCATGTTTTGATCATAATTTACAGTCCACCGTGTTATTTCAGATATATTTTTGGTAGGGACGAGGTAATGTAGTTATTTATAGAGTCGTGTGTTAATTTTCTTGTTATGTTGTTTACAAGTGCGCAAGACAACAACTTAAAAGTAATTTTAGTTCAGTAAAAGTAAAAAACAACAAAACACATATTGTTCGAGTTAAATAAAGAAGAGGTCTTCAAGAAAACCAAGGAAAACCAGTGATTTGTAATCGCTGGTATTCCTGGTTGAGATTATCGTCAAGATTGTGATGTATAGGCAAAAGTTTAGTTTGCTTTACTATAAAATTAAAGATATTGAAATACGAAGGAGAATCCATATAGTTTTTCAAGAATGAGGAATAAATTAATATTTATTTCATTACTTTTCATAAAAGAAATTTAACTTTCCCACGCTTTATAAGCAACCATCTCCACACCTAGTTTTTAAATGAATTCGATGAATGTCGAATTTGAGATCTATTTTATTTTATAATAATAAGATTTATAAGATACATGTATCTTATTATTTACTACTACATATCGTTCTATATCGTATTATTGTAAACTAGCTGAACCCCGCGGTGTTACCCATGGTTATTATCGTACGCGGGTAACGGTAAAATCGGTTCAGCCGTTCCAGAGATTACCCGAAACAAACAGAGAGACAGACAAAAAATGATATTTTGGTACATGTATCGTGTATACAATTACATACATATGCATTTATTAAAAAGCGGTTATTTTAATATTGCAAACAGACACTCCAATTTTATTTATTTGTATAGAGTATATACCTACCTAAACATTATATACGTATGTTATACGTGTACCTACAATGATGATAAATATAAGACATGCGAGTGTAAGTTTGACTGTTTGTTTCGCTTTGATATCATAACTCTCAACCTGTAGTCATGAAAATGTTAAAACACCGTCTGTAGTACAGAAACGAACATAAATAACAACTTTTCATAAATAAAACAGTTCCCCAAGGAAACCTAGTTATTAATTAACAAACTCAACATTAACGCCAAAAAAACCTCGTGCAGAAACTTGCAGGTACAATATAAATATTACGCAGCGAAAATAAAATCTCGAAGTACAAAAATATATTTTTTAATTAATTCTCTTTATGCTTTCATTTCAAAATGGAAAACAACGTATGTGTTTCCAAAATTGTATTCATGTACTATAGTAATACGTTTGTGTAAAAGCGAACATATTGATGTTTCCATGGAATTTTCCCCGTGTATTAAATACAATGGAAGTTTTTACGTAGGACGAATAAAATACATTGGTGTAAACAGTGTTGTTTTGCGGGAATATTTTCTAGTATTTGCGCTTCATATATTTTATTGGTACTTGCACTGTGTAGGTTTGGAAACGACTGTATTTCTGTTTTATAATAAGTTTCCGCTTCATAAAATTTGTTATATTTATTTTCAGTTACTGTATAGTAGAGAGTTGTTACTAATCTATAAGACAAAGATACAAACCATTCCTTCATAGAATTATTGCGTCTAATGTGAAGATCAAACTCACAACACTTGCGGAGTAGAAAGCGGCAGGATAACCCTTTGAACTTTATGTGATTCTAGACAATGTAATAGATTATAATTATGTTTTTAGTTTTACTTAATATAATTATTTTTTAAGGTCATAATGTTAATTCATAAATATTTGCATGCCAAAAAAAGGCAGAATATGGTATGATCAAAAACCACCAATGTTACACCTGGTACTAACCTATGTTCTATGCAAATAAATTTCATTTCATTTCATTTCAACCGCTGAGCCATCCGTTTAGTCTCAATTTATTTATTTTTCCAAAAACACTGCGAGTATATCTATACACTTTTGTGCCTGTTCACTACTTACTTTTATATGCATATCCTAAGTAATATTACAAAGTTAAATGGGACCAAACTTCATTTTGCAACATGCAAGTTTGAAAGCTCCTCTGGCTTTTAGGTGTACAGGGGAATTATGTATGTAACATATAAACTGTTTTATCTAGAATACTGCGTGTTTTAATGGTCGGCGCGCCTGAAATACAATAAATAATTCCGTTTGGTAAAAGTCTCTCTAAAGGGAAAAGGGAAAAATATAAGCCCGTCTGAACTGAAAGCTTTTGTGTGTGTTTTATAAAATCTCGGTGTTTTATTAAAACCAGTTAAATATTTTGTATTCGTGGGGTACAGACATTGATAATAATGTTATACACGTATCTGGGTATTGCATCTTTTAATTAAAGTATTTTTGAAGCAGGGGCAAATCAGCAGACGAGTTATCTGATGGAAGGTGCCTACCGTTGCTGATGAATGCCTGCAACTCAGAAGTCACAATTACCGGCCTTTGACGAAGGTGTACGCTCTTTTCTTTTTTTTTTATATCTAATCGTGTTTTTTTTATGTAATAGTGTGCAATCGAGCTGACCTATCGCCTGATGGTAAGCGATTACCGCCACCCATGGACACCTGCAACACCAGAGGCGTCACAAGTGCATTGCCGGCCTTTGGGGGATGGGGGGATGGTCCTCCGATATCCTCACTCACTCGGTGAAACACAGCGCAAGCGCTGTTTCACACCGGTTTTCTGTGAGGCCGTGATATCACTCCGGTCGAGCCGGCTCATTCATGCCGAAGCGTGGCTCTCCCACGGTATTTTCGGTTCATGTTATTAAAAGAAACAGTTGCACTTACCTGCGAGTGTAGTTTAAGGATGCCTGATTCTACAAAGGCCCTTTTACAATGAGGAGTCAAGCATTCTGCACGTGTCCGTCCGTGAGGTGACGAATTAAGAATACAAGTGTCACCACCCCTTTTCATCCCATTAGTGTCGTAAGACTCCGTAAGAGCCGACTAAGTGAGCAAATAATGCTAGAAAACACCACTGCAAAGAAAAGGAAAAATTGAAACAAACCCTATACAAATACGTCTAACCAAATCCGTCTAACCAGTGTGGTATTCAGTGGTATTAAGATCTTTCTCCAGCAGTAGACTGTTAACAGCTGGTGATGTTGCCACAATGTTCTTACTCATAACATTGATATTTTCTTGATTCCCTAACATTTTCTGTACACTGTTTAATAATTTATCATGGCTATCATTAAATAGCAGCAAAGATACTTGCGAAATCTAAATGGCGTGGCATTACTTCCTTTTACAACTATGTAGTGATTATAGCCCATAAAATACAGGGTACGTCACCGCACTAGTGCATTATTTAGCTGTACATTTTCTCTGTGGGACCGCAACGGGTGTTCCGTAACCATTGCGGGGTGGACTCGGACGCCTGGCTGCGGTCGTGTACATATGGTGCAATGTATATTGGTTTTTATAGACAAACCGACTGGTGGTTTACGGTAGTTTTCTTTTATATCGATTTGTTGTGCGGTAGTCACATCGCGGCGGTTCGTCAAATGCTTAAAACGATGCTGATTTCGTAATTGGACAGGCATAGAGAAATATGTACTTATAACCGAAACAAACAGGTGGTATTCATCTAAATCATTTCTATTGCTCTTAGATTAGTACAATTATTAGCAATATACTATATTAATAGTATGTCTTACGTTCGATTACTTTTACTATGAAATAATTAACAACTCTTTTAGTTGCCATTTAAGTTTAAATTTCATTGCGCATTTGATTGATTAATTGAAATGGCGTTATTTAGCCTTTTCAATTATAACCCCTGTTTCTACACTTAATGCATCTTTTATGCCTCGTGTCGAGGGCTATAAAGGGAACAAAAATATGAACGGGAATTCTTTTTTCCCTATACCAACTCTTCTGGTTCGCGTGGCATACACGGCCAAAACCTTTCTTTGAAGAGGTAGCGCTGACAGTCCATAAACTGTACAACAATTGACTGTTACGCTGTTGTTTAAGTGACCGCTCAATCCTTCCTTCTGTTCAGAGTTTTGTTAGTTCATCATCTCATTAAAACATCACTTTTTAACCGACTTCAAAAAAGGAGGAGGTTCTCAATTCAACCGTATATATGTTTTTTTCTTTTTTTATGTGTTCGCAGATAACTTCGTCGTTTATGAACGAATTTGATGATTCTTTTTTTAATGGAAAGGAGATATCCCAACGGTGGTACCATGATAAGGACACTAAGATCTGATGATGGCGTCCAAGAGAAATCGAGTCGAACCTTGAAGTCGGTTTTTGTTTTTGTTAAAATTTTACTTGTGTGATCCACAAATTGTTGTTCTAAGTGCGAGTATTCTTTTTATAGATAATTCATAATTCTAATACCTTTTAACGAGCAATTCTTGTATATCTACACTCTACACTAATATAATATAATTAATATCCCTCCCAAAAACATTTTCATGTAAAAAGTTGCCAAGGCGACTGCATATGGCTAACCCTGTGTATCATCTCATCTCATGTAGAGCCAAGTTTCTGAATCTACACGCCCTAACTCTACCAACCCTAACTTCACAAACACTACATCTCAGTAAAAATGTATGGCTTAGCTGTTTCGTTACTTCAGAAACTAAATATTCCCATAACACATTACTTCAGGAAGTACCCTAACAGTTTTGATGATCATCAGTGTGTCAGTGACGAAATCGGTGTTTTTAGGTATTAATAAAATCTAAAGTATCAGAGCTAAGCAATTGAAACTTTGTATGTTTCATTAGTCTATTACTGACATCATATATCCTGAGAATTTGAACAATCTGGTAAACCGAAAACCAAAGTTGTGAGGGTTCAAAAAAACGACGAAATACTTCCAGAAAAGGTACATCACTATCTAAGCGCAAGGGCACTCCCTAGCGCTTCGCTTGCCTCGACTTGGCGGGAGCACGACCGTGCCCCCAGATAATCTATATATATAAAAGAGGAAGGTGACTGACTGACTGACATACCCAGAGATCAACGCACAGCCCAAACCGCTGAAACTAGAATCCTGAAATTTTGCATGTAGGTTCCTTATATAACGTAAGTGAGCACTAAGAAAGTATTTTTTTAAATTCCACCCCTAAGGAGGTAAATCAGGAGTAAAAGTCTGCGTGAGCGAAGCCGCGTGTAAAAGCTAGTAATACATATTATAAAAGAGAAAACATTTTTGTAATGAATAAACTCAAAAACTACTGCGCCAATTTCAAAAATTCTTTCACCATTGGAAAGCTAGGCTATATTTATTGCTAGAAAAGACTAGAGATCCTCACTAAAACTTAAGTAACGTAACCCAAGGTGTAAAAAAAGAGAAGTAAGAAGAAGGTAAAAATAAAATCTTATGTCCACCCGAGCAATACCGGGACGAGCTGCTAGTAGTATATAATCTGAATCTTGGAAACGGCTTCAACGATTTTCATGAAATGTAGTATGCATGTAGTATGTAGGGGGTTCCGGAGGCGATAACTCGATCTAGATCAAAATGTCTTTCCGTGGGAGAGCCACGCTTCGGCATGAATGGGTCGGCTCGACCGGAGTGATACCACGGCCCCACAGAAAACCGGTGTGAAATAGTGCTTGCGCTGTATTTCAGCGAGTGAGTGAGGATACTGGAGGCTCAAACCCCAACCCCTTCCCCTATCTCGCCGCCTGAATCCCCCCCAACCCCCAAAGGCCGGCCACGCACTTGTGACGCCTCTGGTGTTGCGGGTGTTCATGGGCGGCGGTAATCGCTTACCATCAGGCGATACGTCTGCTCGTTTGCTCGCCTATTCCATAAAAAAAAAAAATACCGAGCAAAGCTCCATCCAGGTTCTGACTTTAAAGTATCCCGCGAGTCCTGCGACACAGGATTTATTCCTAGTATAGAAGTTGCCTTTTTGCTTAAGACAAATATCGAAATTGAGCAGTATTCGAATACTAATTTAGCAAAATGTACAATCAACTCACGTGCTAAGTATTCACCACGTGAATTGGACATGTGTAACTATTTACATAAATTGATTTTACGACCGTTTTATTGCCCCACTAGACATCCAATTTAAATAATATACAATTGAATACTGTCATCATTTGTGTTATAAATTTGTTCGTGTGATAATTTAGGAATGTTTACATTAATTATTTATTTATTATTTTGACTGAATCAGTGGTGCAGGGGTCGGACTAAATTTTGTAAAATCTACAAATATTTTATAGCAGTTATTTTTTCGCATCATATCCTCTGTGAGGATACGAAAAGCGTGTGTTAAACTTCCGGAGAACCGGTCTACCCAATAAACCCCGCGGCGGCCTAGCCTACCTCGGCAGTCGGGAGGAGTTCCAGGAACGCATCGGCGGCTTACGGTTCTGATGTCCATGTGAACTCTACATTTATATTCCAGACTAGCTGAACCCTGTGGTGTTAACCGCGGTCATTATCGTACCGCGGATAACGCCGCGGGATGAAGCTAGTCTAAAAAAAGTATCTTAAGTTATTCCTTATATCATCTGCTACCTATCAGTGAAAGTCCCGTCAAAATCGGTCCAATCGTTCCATAGATTAGCCGGAACAAACAGGCAGACAGACAGACAAATTTAAAAAAATGATATTTTGGTATATGTACCGTGTATTATATACATTCAGGGTGTCCCAAAATTCAACGATAAGCGGGCGCCTAAAGGTAGACCTGCTAATGAGTACATAAGGAAAAATAATAAAAAAATATACCTATTTTTTTTTTTAGTTACAAGAAAAATTTAGAATTTCTTTGAAAATTTATACCTTTCATGATATTGCTACTATTCACCACAACTCTCAAAAACACCAAATTGCCCGCAGTTTTTACACAAAAAACGTTCAAAATAATTTTTTTCCCTACAATTTTGAAATATTTTAACTCTTAGTGTACTTTGACTCATGGTCTTGTAAAAAAAAAGTATGGACACCACTACGTAATAAATAAATAAAAAAATGTGAAGGGTGTAAATTTTCAAAGAAATTCTAAATTTTACTTGTAACTAAAAAAAAAACTACATATAAATTTTTATTATTTTTCCTTATGTACTCATGAGCAGGTCTACCTTTTGGCGCCCGCTTATCGTTGAATTTTGGGACACATGCGGTTATTTTAATATTACAAACAGACACTGGAATATTATTTATTTGTATAGACTATAGTCTATCTGTGTCAAATTTCATCCAGATTCATTGAGTCGTTTTTGAGTGAAATAGTAACAAACATCCATAGGTAGGTACATACTTTTGCCTTTAATGAAACGAATGAATAATGTTACTAATTTATAGTAACATTTCTATATGTATATTTGATAGTGATATTACATAATTAGAAAACTGCTAGCACAAATATACTGTTATAGGAAATTTCAGCAATAAATTGTCGTATCGCATTAAAATGAAAACGCGTAAAAAAAAACGAGTGCAAAGACATTTGACGTTATGCAAAGTAAACTGAGCTGAGCTAAGCTGGACCGCATTAGGCTGATGATATGATGAAGCTAGGAATATATTGTCTACATCAACCCATTCACCCCTTTTCAATTATCAACGTCCACCATTAACTAAGTTAGTCAGTGTTGCCAGGATTAGGCTAACTCAATTTAGGGCGGCGAATGTCAATGTTGGAATTCTGGGTTGCAATGGATGTGGTTTATTATATAGCAAGTTTTGAATAGCCTGTTGGTCTCTTGGTAAACCTGAATGCTAAGCCAGAGAACGGAACCCACGACCTGTAATTTTGCTACAATATGTGTGTATCTACACAAATTAATAAAATTGGAGTCTGTTTGTAACATTAAAATAACCGCTTTTTATAAAAGCATATGTATGTATACACGGTACATGTACCAAATTATAATTTTAACAATTTTTGTCTGTCTGTACGTCTGTTTGTTCCGGCTAATCTCTGGAACGGCTAGACCGATTTTGATGTGACTTTCACTGGTAGATAGTTTATGATATAAGGAGTAACTTAGGCTAATTTTTTAGACTAGCTTTGCCCCGCGGATAACACCGCGGAATGTGTGACGTTATTATTTAAAACCTAACATCTAGCTACCTACATGTAATAGGTACGTACAACAATATTTAAATATGTGGCGCGATAACATATCGTAGTTTACTTAGAATACATTAACTGGGATAGTAAAACAAGCTAATTATTAAAAAAAAAACTGACTGACACCGATAATAACAGCACCGCTTTAATGTACCTCATAATCTGAAGTCAGGATCAAGAATTTCTCAAACAAAAACCAACCAAAATGATGATTAGAAACTTTTTTTCTATATAATTAGTGTTGTGGATTTATTCTACTATTTATCTGTCATGAAATTAATGTCTTCAATAACCCATCAAACTAATGTTAGAAAACGTTCAATATAGGTATTTACCTAACGGTATTTTAATTGATATTTTCATCACCTGAAACATTACTTTGGACTGTTTAAGAATAAAGCCATAATAATAAAATAGCAATGACATAAATAGTTAAACATCGTAAATTTATATTGGAAAGTATAGACAGCCGCATTCTTTACAACAGCTGTAGAAAGTTAAGTTATACCTAGTCATTATTTATTCTTTAGTGTTCTAATCTTACGTACACTTTATAAAGATTGCAAAAGGACTACAAAGAATTCTATTCATAAAATGTAAGCATGGCAGAGTAATTATTTGTTCATCATGGCATGGCATGGATGGCATGAAGCTACATCATATTTATTTAATTTTTTAAGTAATAGGCGGGCAAACGAGCAGACGTATCGCCTGATGGTAGCGATTACCGCCGCCCATGGACACCTGCAACACCAGAGGCGTCACAAGTGCGTTGCCGGCCTTTGGGGGATGGGGGAGATAGGGGAAGGGGTTGGGGTATGGGCCTCCGGTATCCTCACTCACTCGGTGAAACACAGCACAAGCACTATTTTACACCGGTTTTCTGTGAGTCCGTGGTATCACTCCAGTCAAGCCGATAATTGTTTAACAGCGGTTTTCTGTAAGGTTCAAGTGACATGTGTCGAAGCATGGCTTTCCCTCTTTCCCTCTCCCATATTTTGAAATAAAAATGTAGTAATTATTATAATTCTATACTATTAAAGGAAATTTTAACGTCAGTAGTGTCAAGATGCTTATAGATGTAGCACAACATATATACTTCCGTAGTTTAATGAAGACACGTTCGCATGAGTGTACGTAGCGGAAAAACGTATCAACCTCATCACGTTCGCTAACGAGCTCGTTACCTACTGCAAATTAATTAAAAACTATTTACTATATACCGAGGACTATCTTATAGGTCACTTTGATGCCTGAAAATATTCAGTTGCTCGTAGGTGGGAAAGTTTTTCATGTACATATTTAAAAAAAAAACTTTTGAATAAGATTTTACGTTGCTTCAGGAAGAACCTGGCATAAAACTTTAAATAATCATATACAACACTATATCATATTTCTCGTTAGCCTTTTTTATTTTACCGGGAAGGTTGGCGCTCTTTGGAGGAGGGCTTTGTTCTGCAGTGAACGGCAGTAGGCTGAGGAAGATGCAACACTGAGAATCTGAGATTAATCTCGGTGAGAGATCAGATTGTTTCCTACCATTTCGAGAAAAAATAACTCATTTCGACTGACACACATATGTACCCAAAATAGCAGGAAACTTTATAAAAATAAATCCTTCTTCTTTCTAATTCTTTTATTTTTTCTATGTTGTATATTTTTTCTTCTCCATCGTGTAATAAAATTAAACAGGACCCGCTTCTTACATTTCTTTCTCAATTCTAGTGCATTTTTGATTTATCTAAAAAGCTGGTTTCGGTCGATCTGAAATTTTCTCCCATCTCTCGTGCATAATCGATGCATGCGAATTAAAATAAAGTAGCTATTAAGCTTTTTTAAGCATACAAGTTGTATGTTCTTAAACATTATGTTTTATTTTTGCAGCCGGTAATACTTGTGATAAACTGTCGCCTTCACAGATTAAAAAGTTGGTAACAGATAAAAATATTTGATATCCGCTACTAATATTATAAGCGCGAAAGTTTGTGTGGATGGATGTTTGTTACTCTTTAACGCAAAAACTACTGAATGGATTTGGATGAAACTTTACAGAAATACATCAGAATAACACATAGGCTACTATTTGCAGCGATAACCGACATACACGACGGGCGGAGCCGCGGGCAACAGCTAGTAACAAATAATTCTTTTGAAAATGTAATGGGTGTTGAAGCGTGGGTGGCTTTCAGTTTTCTATCTGCTTATGAACTTTATCTCTTGGAGTGTTGGGAGGGCTAAAGATAAAATATAAAAAATATATCTATTGTGTTTTTTATATTAACAATGAGTTATCTGATGTTCTTTATATTTATTTTTAGTTTTCTTTCGAGTATTGTAGTTTCCTTTTCGCAAAGACCATGTTTACATTTTAGACACACCTTTGATGTTTTTTTTTTTAAATTAAGATGTTTTATGTTTAGTGTTATCACATGTGTGTCCTTCTATCTTTTCAATCTGTTTAAAGCAGGGTCTCCACCGAACAAAAGTTGTCAATTTTTGTGTTGTCAACACGTGTTGGTGACAAAAGTTTCTGTAATTTCCTTGTGTTGACAACAAAAATTGGCAACAAATGTTGAGAACAGTGTTTCCGTTTTTGGCGGTAAACGTCAAAAGAATACGCTTGCAAATATTAATTGGCTCTGTGGTGACGCTTAGTTCGCATGTTTTCCAAATTGTTGGCGATACGGTGTAGACACAATGGAAACAAAAGTTGGCGATTTTTTAAGTGTTGCAAACAGTTGGAAACACTGAAATTGCCAACAATTTTGGTGGAGACGCGCCTTAAAACTGTTTAGTTAGATATCAAAATTAATATTTACAAATCGGATATTTTGTCATTAACATACGAATACATGAATCCGTTAAGACTACAGTGCGTGTCAAAGAAATATAGATACATACCTTCATACACTCGAAAAATATAACCCTTAAAGTGGAGTCGGAAAAAAGAAAAGATTATTTCGCAAAATATGTAAGAATAATTTAAATGATTGATTGAAACAGTTTTCAATAAGTTTTATATGGGTAATATTCTCGTGAACTAACAAACATTTCGCGAAGTCCTGTTTTTTCTAAAGTATAATATTATGTCCTCTGTACAGAGTCAGCAACTTCAAGTGCGCGAATACTTACGTCCTTTCTGGGTGTGTAAATGTCGCCAGGTAGTAACAACCTTGGCAAGTAGCGTTGAACTTAATACTGCACACATAAATATGTATGACTCGGACTTGACTAGTCGTGCCACAGATATGTTAAACTTATGTCAGACGTGAATAAAAATGGCGGGAGAATGATATTTACGCGCTAAGATCGCAAAAGAAAGACGCCTTAAAAAGTTAGGTAGCGCTTTTTTATGGTTTGTAGCGAAAATTATTACATAACTTATCTACGTCGAAGAACTTTTTGGATTTTTGAATAAAGGTCGTGGTAACATGGAATTACCTAGTGCTCAGCGATTTAAATTTTGCCACTATCATAAATGTTTAAGTTTTAATGGGTATTTATAATTCAATCATCGAAAGTCCGAAATTGAAAACAGTGGCATGTAATGGAAAATGCCTAAGTCCTAGCTATGTGATATAGCTAAGCACAAAAAAATATTTAAGTTTAAATGTAGCACTCAACTCTAGAACAAGTCCACAGAGTTGTGGATAAAATAAGAAAGGCACTGGAGGAAAAGGAGAATTGTTCTTCGGTTTTCTTGGACGTGCAACAGGCCTTCGATAAAGTCTGGCACAAGGGCCTCCTTTGTAAGATCAAGAATAGTTTGCCTCATAGCTACTACCTGTTGTTTGAGTCCTATTTGTCGGATAGACTCTTCCAAGTAAAAGAAGCTGGGTCCACCTCGAACTTTTGTCAGATAGAAGCAGGTGTACCCCAGGGATCGGTCTTAGGGCCGGTACTTTATATCCTATACACATCTGACCTATCGGAAGAGAAGGATGCCACTATAGCCACATTCGCAGACGACACCGTTATTTTAGCTAGTGATAAGAACCCTGAAATAGCAACACAAAAAAACTACAAAATTCCCTAAACAATGTCAATAAGTGGCTCGACAAATTGAGGATTAAGGCCAGTACATCTAAATCCATTCATGTTACCTTCACGCTGCGTAAGGGGAACTGTCCTTCTGTGCATCTGGGAGATGCCACACTCCCTCATCAAGACACAGTACGGTATCTCGGACTACATCTCGATCGACGCTTAACATGGAGACCACACATTGCGACCAAGAGACATGAACTCAAGCTCCGTTATCACAGTCTGTCATGGTGACTGGGCAGAAACAGCAACTGTCTATAGACAACAAACTGCTCATCTACAAATGTGTGCTTAAGCCTGTGTGGATGTATGGCTTACAACTATGGGGCAGCGCCAGCAACTCCAACATCATCATACTACAACGAGTACAAAATATGATACTCAGAAACCTATGTAATGCCCCATGGCCAAACAAAGAAATACACCAACATCTCGAGATGAGTACTGTACAGGAGGAAATTGGGAAATGTACAGAGATATATAAAGGGAGACTTGAAAAGCATCCCAATGCACTAGCCATCCAGCTGACAACATGTAGCTATAGTAAAAGGCTGAAGCGAAAGGACATACTGGCCTGATAAACATATTGTTTATACAGTGGTATAAGGATGAGTAGATGTCTTTACTGAAAGATACACTCAAAGACAATATTCGTGGAACTCACCTGCTTATAGCTGAAGCTGATTGCAGATAATTGTATTATAAAAAATAAAAAAATCAAAAAGGTTAAATGTCACATCCATTGAAAATAACCTCCCTACGAGCAATTCATGCAGAGTTTTAATAAGTTAATTAAATCTATGATACAGTCATGTAACCTGATTTTAAACCATACTTTTTATTATCACGCATATCTTACACAATGTTGTAAAACAACCTATGAATATGCACGTAATGACGTTATAATTTGCATTTTCACCTGTAATTTGTAAAATAAATATAGCCCTCATAAATATTAAACTCCAATAAATATCATTAGTCTTATAATAAAGAAGTGTTGGCGCCTTCGGTAGTGGTACACTTTTTATTCATGGCCGCACACGGCTAGAAAAAATCAAATATATTAATATTTATGTGAGAGAACTTCTTGCGCGTAATTTTTCGATTAAAATGCCTGTACACGCGGTAGGAGTACGTTCTATTTTTAAAAATACATAGTATATATTACTGGCTTGTTTTTTAAAATATTTTCATCCACAGCCTTTATTAGTTCACTTCTGATAAAGGAGGTTTTGGTCTTTGGTCGTCGTTAAAATAATATGTGAGGATAACTAAACCGATTTGAAACGTCAAATATCACCTTGACTTTGGTTACGGGTACTATTAGTAATTCTGTGGTTACGGTCTATGGAAACGGGATATAGGACCATAAACGCATTGATGAAAGTGAGTTTTGATATTATATATTTATATCAAAGAAGTGGACCCAAATATTAATGTGGTTGAGCTATCCGCAAGAATGTGAGTTTTATGATTAGTATAATTATGTCTACGAAGTATCTTACAGTCAACATCGATCCTTGAAGAAGACATACTAACTAAAAACCCAACATAAATGTTAGCTGTAAAACCTCACACTTGGCCCTTTAATTGTGTAGGTACCATCCTCAGTTGTCGATACTTGTAGGATACTGACGAAAAGTAGCGTCTAACAGTCCCATAGACATCTAAGTGAAGTAAAAATAACTTTTTCTTAGTGTTCCACCATCAAAGAGATTATCGAAAGAAAAAAATAAATAAATATGCACCGTCATCAAATGTCTCTCGGTAGGTATAAGGCCGAATAAAGTTAATCCCTTTGCTGGCTTCGTTATAATGTATAAGCTCCCCAGCGTGTACTTATCGAAAATCAGCGATTTCCGACTGTCGGTTTCTTTTGTAACGGTTTTACAAAGTAATTCGATATTAATGGAGACGGTTCGCTGTTCTGTTTTAAAAGGCTTTTATAGATAAGATAGGCATCGCCTGTGTATAAATCTATAACCACGTTAATAAATGTAACGTGCAATTTATTTGTTAAAATAAAATTTAAACAAGTTCTCATAAGCTTCCTTTTTTTATTAAATTAACTGTATGATTTAAGGTACAGAAAAATAAGGAAAACTTTTAAACTTTCATCAGTTGATAGTACTTAAATAAATGTTGAAACATGTGATTTTCTTTTATTACGTCGAATAAAGTTTTCTTATTTCTACATAGTGCAATAAAAATATATTGATTGATCAAATCGTCTTGTTATTCTGAAAGCCGTTAAAAACCCCGTGTGAGTACATTATTAGTATCTATATGTATATTCTACTAAAACCACACGCGGCAGGATAATTGAGATGTACATTATTATACGCACAGCTGATGTTTAGTTAATTGGATCACCCGACTTGTTAACAACTACATAATATATACTAAACAAATACATTATTTTTTTAAAGACATCTCCCGCACTAGGAATAAATCCTGTGTCGCGGGGGACTTTACAAACATACATGAAACGGACACAAAGAACACCCAGACTCAGAACAACAATTTGTGGATCACACAAAGTGTTGTCCTACGTGGGATTTGAACCCGTGGAAACGGCGTGGTGGCCGTTAAACCACTAGGCCAAACGTGCAGCAATATTTTTTTCTGCAAGTGATATTCAAGTGACACCTTAGAATGTTGATACCCGCTTACCATCGTGTGATCTTCTGACTGTTTACTGTCAAGTAAAAAAAATAACACGCCTCTCAATAATTAAATGTATGCAGTTCCATTCCAAATTCAAAATGGTTTCGTTCAAACAAAGAATTCCAAATTCATACCTTTAATGAATTTTTAAGATACAGTATTTGACGTACCGCTCTGTACAGCGTGCACGCTCACCCCCTTACTACAAAACACGACAAATTACTCCACAATTGCCAACCATTTAAACTTTAACACCTTGACTTAACGTTTAAATTTCTTTGACGTCTTGATAAATTGAATATTGTTTTTGTGGCAAAGTTTCATTTGCTAATGTTTTGGGTCTTATTAGAATGACTTAGAGTTTATAATGCGAGGATTTCGTGCGTGTCGTAAGGATGTTTTTAACTGCATTCCTGTAGTGCATAGGGGAGCCACGGTTTAATTGATAAACACATAGAGCGTACGTGCAGTGTGGGACATTGAAGTTATTCCGGTCTTACGTCGTGGGGTGATTACACCTGTTATCGGTTGCGGTGTTTTAATATTGTTTTATTATTTTGTATGTTTTGCATATACATTGTTGCAATTTTATTATAGACCGTGTATTATTTTCAATAGCCTTTATTGAAAGCAATTAGAATTCTGTGTCTAAAAAGGAGATCCCGTATTTGAATTAAATACTGTTTTTAAGGCTATTCTTTATTGTTTTTGAACCTTTGATGAAGGTTAGTAGTTTGATAACGTCGTATTAATACAACTTTCGTATTTATTCAGACTTACATTTAGTTTTTTAGTTCATTACGAAAAGGTATTTTTAAAAGGACAACAAACAACTTGCTTCAAAATTTACAGGTCAAAAATCATCCAATGTTTTGAATATAAATATGTTATAATATTTTTGGTAGCTGTAATGTATATGTGTATTTAGAAATATTACAAGCTATTATATAAACTCTGTCTTGTTTTGAACCAGACGGTCGTCTCTGAGAGGTGTTAAGTTATATTATTATATTTAAATACGTGGTAGTAAATATCGCAAGAAATATGTCAAACATTCTTCATTTTCGCAAGAATGCAGAGGTCAGCTCCCATATAACCTGACGCGTTTATAACCAGTGACCTCATGACCCGAACTCACTGGCATCTCAAGTTACCAGTTGCTACACACATATACCTTTATGAGCATATTACAAATACTAATGTCTAAAATTGTCAGCCTTAAAGCTTGAATAAGCTTTAATTTTACTGTACGTATGGCATAGTGGCTTAAGCAGCTCCTTCGCTGCTAACTGCTATGTGTTGTTGTGGCTTCGATCTCCACATATGATGTCTACAGTCTGTGTGATCTACAAATTGTTGTATTGAGTCTGGGTGTTCTTTACAAATATGTTTGAAAGTCTCATGCGTTACAAGATTTATTCCTAATAAACTAAGCACAACGGTAACGCGTATTTTATGGTTTTTGACACCTTGGTGTGACGTCACATTTTTGGACCCTGAACTGAGTAAGGAAGGGTTTTCTTTACTTTCAGTATATCTATGAATTAAATTGTAACGTTGTGTAACAATGTGTGTGAATAAAAACAAATCAACGTCCTTATTTTCTATAGAAAATCAAATTATATTAAAAGTAACGGTATAAGTTCTAATAAGAAAAATATGATACTGAAAAAAAAGCTTACCTACTGTTGCGTAGGTACGACTAAGGGTATAGTCGACAAAATGTAGGCGTTTTAGTACGCCTTTCTCTGTAACTATAGATATAAAAGACGTGAGTGTGTCTAATAATAATGAAAAGAATCATCCTACGTCTATGACCTTTCAATTTATTATTTTATATTGTGTATCAATTTCACAGCAAAGTCTTCGTTTTCGTGTAACCATAATATGTATTTTTGTTTTACTGATAAAGTTATGTTTGAATACTTTACATTTTATACTACGATGTCACAAAGCTTATGATCCCACACCTGTCATTTAATTTCACACTTCACCGACTCCGTCCTCGCGTATGATACAATTCCAGTCATATCAGGCCTATAACATTGGCTTCTGATATTTAGTTCTACAGGAAGAAAGTATAGATAATTTCGATGAGATGGTAAAAGTATATTAGTAGGAAATTAGTCGAACGCCGAATATCAAATATACCTTTAAAACTCTCATAAACGATACATCTTTTATGCATTTCAAATAAAATAATAACAATAAAAACCCAAACACAATTGTCAGTAATTAAATAAAAATATGTAAAGTGAATCAAACGAAAGTAATAAAGACAGTTCTACATTGCCTCGGTGGCGTAGTGGTAGCGTATGCGACTGCTGTGCTTGAGGTCTCGGCTTCGATTCCCGGGTCGGACCAAATGTTTGTATGATCTATAAATATTTGTTTCGGAGTTTGGGTGTTTTCTATGTATAATATGTATGTATTTACAAAAAAGTATATATATGTATTTATATCAGTTGTGTAGTACCCATAACACAAGCTCTGCTTAGCTTGGGACTAGATGGCGTTGTGTGTTAGATGTCCGAAAAAAAAAAAAAGAAACACAGTGGTGACTCTGTAGTCTTTTTTTTAACCGACTTCCAAAAAGAAGGAGGTTCTATGTTCCACTGTATGTTTTTTTTTTTTTTTTATGTATGTTCACCGATTACTCCGTCAATTGTGGACCGATTTTGAAATTTTTTTTTGTATTCGAAAGGGTATGGTCCCGAGGTGGTCCCATTGCCAGCATTTCAGGATCCCAGGGAAATCGAGAGGAACCCTCATTTTTTATAGGCACATACTATGTTTTTTGTATATTTTCTGAAGTTACACCGATATTTGCGTCTGATAGTCATCATTTTATGATGATGAGCTGATGATGTAAGGCACAACTTAACGGTTAGGAGTTGAAGGATAAATCTTTAAATATCATATGTATATATGTAACCTTTAGTCGTATTCTTTCAAATTATTTAGGTAAGCTGATGATGGAAGGTACAACTCCTCAACGGTTAGGAGTTGGAGGATAATTCTTTCAATTTCATACGTATCTAAAGACCTTCAGTCGTATACTTTCAAGTTGTTTAGGTGAGCTGATGATAAATCTTCAACAGTAAGGGATTAGAGGATGATTTTAATATTACACGTCGTATAGACCTTAATTTGTATTCTTGATGATGATATTTAATGAAATAGTTCAACTACTTAATAAAGATTGTTTGCACTAAAAACTGAAAAATAAAAACTTTTTATAAAAAAAAAACCGACTTCCAAAAAACATCCAACGAAAACTCTCTGCCAAAAAACACTTAAAAGCGCAAAATAAACTGGTTCTTCATAAATTGCCTATACCTAATTCTTTATTCATTTAAATAGTAGTATTATAATGTGTGTTAGGTACCTAAAATCTGTTTGAAGTCGGTGCTAAGCCAAAAAGAATACAAACGAACAATTACAAAAGTCTAAGCGGTAGTCACTTGGCACCGACTTCAAACAGATTCTAGGTACCTAACACACATTATAATACTACTATTTAAATGAATAAAGAATTAGGTATGGGCAATTTATGAAGAACCAGTTTATTTTGCGCTTTTAAGTGTTTTTTGGCAGAGAGTTTTCGTTGGATGTTTTTTGGAAGGCGGTTTTTTTTTTATTGTTTATTTAGTGCACATAGTTCGAATCTAAAAAGAACATGCTCTCTAAATCTTATCGATACTAATATTATAAAGCTATAGAGTTAAGTGAGAGACAAACAGTACAAACACGCCAGAAAGACACATTTTTCATCACCAATCTAACGATTTTCAATACATCATTTGATTGCTTCAACTTTTAACTTAATTAAAAGGAAAATGTGTAATAAATGTAGTTATTTAAACTGTATAATGTATATGTGCATTTATTAACTTACCTAACAGACTATTATGTAAGTTTGTAGAAGTAGATTTATTTCTACAGATTTCAAAATAGTAACTTTTACAATCAACGACTACATAGATATAAATCTAAAAGATTTGCTAATAAAGTTTGTTGTAACTGCTTTAATTGTTTCCTCATCGCTACTCTAAATCGATAAACATCAAGACATTATAGGATTTTTAGAAATTCACTTCAATTTTGATTTATTTATTACATGCTGTTGCCCGCGGCTCCGCCCGAGTGTATGTCAATTATCGCGGCAAATAGTAGCCTATGTGTTATTCTGATGTATAAGCTATATTACTGTTAAGTTTCAACCAAATCCGTTCATTAGTTTTTGCGTGAAGAAGTAACAAACATATACACAAACTTTCGCCTTTATATATTAGTGTGAAACATTTTATACACTTTTGTGCAACGCCGGATTTATTTTTAATTGGTTATAAACCAATAAACCGAATCTTTTTATAGTTAATATCAAGCTATAAATTTATGTTCATTGCGAATAATATAATATATACTTATAGTATTATATATATATAATAATAAAGAAACAAAAAAATTGGCCAAAATCCAAGTAGGTAATAAATATGCTGAACCGGATTGACACTCAGCCTCACAAAAATTTAGGTGTTAAGAATTTCTTCCGTTGCTTTTCCCCAATTTAGTGTAGTTACTGTAGGTCCAAACAGACTCGGGTAAGTGGTAGTCACACTAGTCATGCACTATCTAGTGACCAGCCTGGTCGTTAAAAAAGATATATCTTCTACACGACTGATCGAGAAAACATGTCAGAAAATAATATAATTTTTTTTTTGAAAAAATCTTATAGGTATTTTTACAAATCGTACTTTCCTGCTGGGAGACGTCGGAATTTCCTAAGACTCTATCTTGGAAGAAACACCTAAATAAGCAACTCAGATATTTCCGACATTCGAAATAGTTCAGAAAGTTCAAGAGTAGCAAGCTACCTATTGTTAAGAAGTCTAAACCTTACATGATCCTAGTAATATAATCAATATTTTAGTAACAGAAACTAAGTAATATCCTCCACTAGATAAACTTACATGCATACAATTAACCAATAAACGAAACGACGATGTATTAATTATTCAGTATTAAGTCAGAATAAACAGCAGTAATGAGGGAACGTGAGCTCATTATAAACAGACAAATTGAATATAGTGTCGTAATATTTACATACACACGACTCCATAACTGTCTGATGTTGAAGTTTATTACTTACCTATTTAAGTCAATTTGGGTATTCATATATATTTTTATGTATTTACTTTATCGACTACAAACTATAACGGTAAAAATTTACTGTAAAACCGATTATTAATTTTAATTTAATCCTGTTAAGGTTGAATATATCCCTTTAATTTTTAGAAAATATGCGGGACCCTACATCTGTATTTATAGCGACCTGAGGGTAGAAATTGTAGAGTACAAAGGAATCTTAAAGAGTACTTCGGTACTCTAGTGGCTGTAATCAAACCCAGACCCAAAACAATATGTCGCAAGTAGTTCTGAATGATATTTGACGTACATTTCAGGATTTTCCTCCATCTAACTAAACAATATACATATTTGTCATCTGTTATGAAAAAATACAGTTATTCCTTCTATTTTCATCGATAGTGTTTTGGAGTTTTATTTATTTGCAAAATAGTATTAAAACTGTACATTTCATGCCAGTATAAACAACCTAAACCTGTTATAAGCGTTAATTCTATACGAGAAATGGTTTATTATTATTTATACGTAAACTAGCCGGGCTTCGCACGGAAGTGTTCGAAATTCTCGGATTTCCTTTAATTTAATATACATGTATGTATTAGACATATAAACCTCCCTATATAATCACTCTACCTACTGCTGCAAACTGCATTGAAGTCCGTATAGTAATTTAAAAGACCTAAGCGAACTGACAGTGGAAGCGACTTCATTTTCTACCACGAAAAGATATAAACGAATAAAACAAACATAACCCACAACTGGAGCGCCGACCCTTCGTTAACTGTACAATAGACAATTGCAGTAGTTCCCCTTCCAGTTGTCACTTTATATATAGAGAGCTCGTTAGTAAAATGTTGACTTTTCATTTAAAAAGAAACTAAACTTCTTAACACTCTTTTGTTTTATTGTTACTATTTTGTTAGGGTTCCGTACCCAAAGTGTTATCGGGACCCTGTTTCCAAGACTTCGTTGTCTGTCTGTCTGTCCGTCCCTCTGTCTGTCACCAAGCTTTATTGCATAACCCTTATAGTTAGACAGTTGAAAATTTCACAGATGATGTATTTCTGTTGTCGCGCGCTATAACAACAAATACTAAACACAGAATAAAATAAATATTTAAGGGGGCTCCAATTCATCAAAATTGTTTTTTTTTTGTTGTTTTTTTGCTTGATATTAATACCGGCAATAGGTAGATGCTTGAAATGTAATGAAAATAGTACGGAACCAATTTTTCTTCTTAATTTTGTTTTTCAGGCAAAGCCAATACAAACATGTCAATAAGAGTGGTAAAAACAAATTGATTGCAATTGCAGTCGCTATTACTATTAAATATAACTTATAATTACAACTGGACATGTAGCTTTATAAAACAATGATTGAAATCGACCCCACATCGCACTGTCAAACAATCGAACATGTATGACAGTGCGCACACTGCACCGATTTGGTATCGGCGACAAATAAAGCAAAAAGCCAACCCGATCAAACTATCGGCCGACTAAAAAGTTTGTGGTCTGCGGGGACTTTAAAAAGATTAAAAGGAAATATATGTTCTGTCTCTATATTATTATTAAACATCATAAAACATTTTATATAAATTCAACAGTCGCCAGCATCTATTAGAGGTGTCAGTTAGATGTCAGATCTGACCTAATTCTTATTCTCTGTTTTCCAATGTTTATTTATGACAGCGAGAGCATCAAATAATATCACAATGTAATCTGTGGTTTTAAAGAGCCATTTAATTACCTACCTACACTAAAAAATATATAGGTTTTATTTTTCATTTTAAAAATACAACTCCCGCATTAGGAATATACATCCTGTACTTGTGACTTTACAAACATACATGAAACGCGGACACAAAGAACATCCAGACTCAGAACAACAATTTGTGGATCACACAAAGTTTTGTCCTATGTGGGATTTGAACCCACAACACTTGACGCAGTAGAAGCGGCGTGGCGGCCACTTAAACCACAAGGCCAATCAATTTAATTAGAATTAAATTTGAACTGCAAAATTTAAAAGGTCTAGTTCAATTTCAATAAAATATAAATAAATATTTTTTCGCAAAATAAATATATTTCGGACATCCAACACACAACGCCATCTAGTCCCAAGCTAAGCAGAGCTTGTGTTATGGGTACTAGACAACTGATACAAATACATATATATATTTTTTTGTAAATACATACATATTATATAGAAAACACCAGGCATTGTTTTATGAAAAGGAAGTTACATTATTCAATTGTAGTATTTCATGGCGACGTAAATATGAATAAGAATATTGAGTGTGACAACCCTATTTACCTCGTGGGTCTCATAGCGGCAGTAAACTATGACAGCAGCGTTGCAAAGAGCAGAGAAACTTGAAAGAAATCCTACACCAGCCCGGCCAGCGCCGTATGGTAGGTATGCCAAAATCTACTTTCTAAGAACAGGTCTAAGACCAGCAGTGAACTATAAAATTCTTCATATTCACAAGGTAGTAGAGCCACGCTGATTTCAGCACGAACGGGCTGGCTCGACCGGGGCGGTACTACCCTCGCACAGAAAATCAACGTAAAATGACAGCGTTCGTGCTGTCGTGTTTCGTTGGTGAGTGCGAGACCGGAGGCCCAATTAGTCTAGTCAACAGTTCCATACTTGTTGACTAGACTAAAAGATGCAGCAGCATCACTAGGCCGCCATAGTGTGGGTCGCCATACTGCATTGTCTGCATTCGCAGTGAGTATGGTGACCACCACTCTTGGATTCTGCTTATGCTTTCCATCAGGCAGAGTAGAGTCATTTTGGCGGACCAAACATTAAAAAAAAAAAAAATATATATATAAAGGTTTAATTAAGTAATGCCAACAGAAGCCGTGATCAATTCGTTTTTATTAGGTTGGTTCCATGTATTGACTGTTACCGCTAAAAACAGTCATTTTCTCTGCGTGAATGGTTACTTTTCCGCCATTTAAGGTCGTAGAGTAATGTTTTATATTAATTCCTAATAAATACTTTATCAAATAGAATCATTGATGAACTGATAGTTCTCGATAATAATCTTACATAACTCATTCAAGGCCGTCTGATCCATAAACAGACAGAGAACACATTGATGACAATTTAAATAAATAAATTAAATTTTAAATCGTTTTAAAAACAAGCTTTTACTGGAATGCCTCGAGACGAATCAAACGAGTCCAAACTCGATGATGTTGCGACGTTTCTTTACAGAGTTCCTATGGCCACCTTCCAGCTCCAGCATCAGATCAGCTCCATGTCATTATAATATTGTATTGTCACGCTGTATACATATGCTTGCAAAATTTTAGCAACATCGGTTGAAAATATCTGCTTCAAAATTGAGTTGCAAGATTCCACCCGAACACACAAGCATACATACCTACATACATTGCAAGTTAATAAAAAGCTTGTAAAATATTTCGGACATCTAACATACAATGCCATCTAGTCCCACGCTAAGCAGAGCTGATATAAAAATACATACATACTTTTTTTTGTAAATACATCCATATTATACATAGAAAACACCGAAACTCCGAAACAAATATTTGAAGATCATACAAATATTTGGTCCGACCCGGGAATCGAGCGACCTCAAGCACAGCAGTCTCATACGCTACCAGTGCGCCACCGAGGCAGTTGACAATCATACTTATATTTTTTTTTTAAATAGATACCTACCAAATGAAGATAAATTACACTCAGAGAGAGAGAGTGAGGGAGAGCAGTCTAGGTCAGTTACTAGATCAAGAGGCTAAAGAAGAAAAACACTGACGAAAATATCTTGTTGAGGTTAAGGAGGCAATAAAGCAGACGTGTCACCTGGTAAAAGACTACCACACATAGACAAAGCCCATAGACAAGGGACACGGATGTGTCTGTAACCTGGGTTACAGACATATCGGTCTCGGGTCCGATTCCCGGGTCGGATTTAATGTTTGTATGATCTACAAATATTTGTTTCTGAGTTTCGGTATTTTCTATGTATAATATGTATGTATTTACCAAAAAAAGGTATATATGTATTTGTATCAGTTTTCTAGTACCCATAACACAAGCTCTGCTTAGCTTGGGACTAGATAGCATTGTGTGTTAGATGTCCGAAATATTTATTTATTTAATCCCAAGTTTAACTATGCCTATAATTGATATTATACCACGTCCAGACAGACAGTCTACAGTCTGCCTTTTCAAACAGCGGCCACCATCACATATAGGGATAATGAAAGAATCTGCGTTGATAAAGTCTCACAGGGGACTAAAAACCCTTTGATAAAAAAGCTTTTGGACCAGCCCAGTGTGATAGCATTTTCAGCTGATATTATAAAAGTGAATTAGATTTTAAACGCTCTTTGGTACGAGGAAAAAAGGCTACGGGTTTACAGAGAGAATTCGATAGAAAAATGAACGGTTCGGTTGGATGTTTTAGAGCGTAAAGGATTTTCGCGGGAAAAATGCAAAAGCGAAGAGTACTGGACTGTAGGGAGCCTGTATACTTTTTTGAGAGATTTAAAAACAGAACTGAATTTGAAATGTTTAAATTATATCGAAATTTCTGTTTTCGACTGGAATTGATTGAACTTTAGATAAGTCCTGTGTAGAGAAAAAATAATTTTACCTGTATGAACGGAAAATAAAGAAAACTATTTATTATTAATCATGAAAAATCAGGTAGGTAAATCAATTGTTGTTTTTAAAGTTTTTTATTGTGTTGTCTCTTTGTAAATCTCCATACAAACTATTACTAAAATAATGAAAACTAGTAAAATACATATTAAACTTCAGAATTTAACTAAAGATTTAGAATAGTAAGCACTAAAAACTGGTGTTTAACGAGGTCCTTTCCAGTATAATTAAGAAATAGTAAAACAATTCGGCCTAGGCAGGTCTCATCTCTTTACGACTTCAGAGATCTCTCAACAGTAAAGGTTATTAAAAATCAGACCATCAGGAAAGTTAAATTAAACTTTGAAACAATAATATCACAGAAATCTAAATAAGTTTAGATTTCTCCCTTCTTATCTTTAGATATCCTTCTTTTACATCACGTCAAGGTTTTAACAGTGGACTGAGGTGGACTGTCGGATAGCTGTCCTCACAAAGGAGGTCTTTATATTTTCTTTATGGTCTTCTTTATGGTTAACTGTATGAAACTTTATCAAGACTAGCGTGTTGAACATTTTATTTCCTAATATGACAAAAAAAATGTTTCCAGAACATTCTGCGGTACCGTTAGCAACCTAGCACTAACAAATAAAATACAATTATTTTTATTACTTGAAATACTCTTTTTATGGCGTAATGAAAGTAATGTGATTAGTTATTTATGAGGTTGTCATTAACAAACGTTTATAGTTGTTGTACGGGTATTTCATTCTGTTTTTAAAAAAATAGGTAAAAATATAAAACTAAGGGCCATTTTTTGTTGAAGCCAGTTTATAACAATAATAATAACTCTCTTTATTGTACACCAGATTATGTAATTACAAGGTTAACTTAAAGTATTCACAAGTGGCGGCCTTATCGCTGAAAAGCAATATCTTACAGGCAACCATGGGATGGATAAGAAGAGTAGGGATGAAAAAGTATTTGGTAGTGCCTGCCTTACACATAAAATAAAAACAACACGTAGTGTGAAGGATTAAACATATAAATAGATAAATAGATGAGCGAAACATGCACACTTTTAATGCAGACTCAAAAGTGAATACTCTGACCCTATTCAGTATAGCAGACTATAGGACGGACCCCATTTTAATGTATATATAAATATTTTCTTGTATTAAAGATTGACAATATTATCAAAATATTACATATATTTTCAAATAAAATAGGAGAAAACTCAATAAGCTGTAAAATTTAACGTTTGATTAGCAATTTACGCCACACAATCTATCCTTATAGGCAATATCTTTTTCGTATTTTACCTACCCTTGTTATTCATTTTCCATTTCAATATTATCCCGAAAGTGTAAGATTAACAATACAAGACTTTCCTCCTAATACCTAAGTATTAGGTAGTGAGAATTTAGACTGAAATTATACTTTTCAAAACTGAGAGTAACTACGCCTCTATCTAGCAACACCTTTGGGAATATAGAGGTAAGCACACTGCTCAGTAGCTAATCTCAAGGAACGATAATTAATCCACAAATAGAATTATTACCTAGGCATCAAATAAAATAACAATGGAGGGTAAGCTTATTACCTAATGAAGTTAGGTATACAATGGGCGGTTATATTGTTTTAAGTTTTATAGGTTTGATCAACAATATTGTGGCTACAGTCTAATGTTGTCGTAGACAATAACAGCGACATACAGTCTATGTCATTTGAATTTAAATTCTATATTTATGCGTCGCGTACTTTGCATCTCAGCATTGTGGAAATTCAAATACGCTTTATCATCAATACAACACTGGGCATACAGTAGCTTCAAATGTTGGTTTTTGAAATCCTTTTCCATCACTCCAATTGAGGCGGTTCATATAGGCCGAAACATGCACAATAAATTATTGGAAGCATTTAATACATACTAAATAAGAAAAAAACTGCCAAAGGAACAATTTTAAAATAAATTCTAGCGATCCTCTGTACCAATAGAAAAAAGGATCTATAAATAAAGTAGCATGGTGCGGGTGACAGTTGATTTTATTTGTAGACTAGATTATTCTGGTTGGTTTAATTTAATTTGTAAATCGCGGCAACTTTCAAGAGTGAAACGAAATGTTAGTGAAACTGTCACCCGCACCATGTTACAACGCAAAGAGTATAGTATGTGTTAGATTGTAGGTACCTACTTCCATTATTGATTAGAGGTAATTTCTAGCATACTTATCTGAACGACCAAGAGAGATTTAGTTTATTTTTCAGTGTAAAAGCTGATTTTTTTTTGTTTTAAATTTTAAATACTGTATTTTCTATATATATTCTACTAGCTTTAGCTAGCGGCTTGGATTGCGTGTTTGTCGGTTATCGTAGTAAAGACTATCCTATGTCCTTCTTTCCATGCCAAGAATCAAAGTGTCTCATTGACAAACTGTGCAGCGGTTTAGCCGTGAAAACATAACAGACAGACAGAGTTACTTTCGAGTTTATAATATTAGTATCGACCATAAAAAAAGAATCACTGAATCTCTAACTCGAGTAACACGGTAAAAATATTAGTTTTTCGTAGGTTCAAAAACTGCACAACAAACTGCAAATGAAACTAACTCTTAACTTTACGGGCACAACGTACAATATTCAAGTACCACCAGATGCATGTAGGTATAACTATTCGCATTGAAACAAACAAATTACCTCGTTGGAACTTCTCGGGGACAGTCTGTAACAAAATAATATGACTACATCCGTTGTTTTGCTGACGTTACTATTACGTAACAGCCGTAATAATGGTTAGGTAGGGGCAATCTTGGGGGAAGTGCATTTTTACTACGTATAGTTTGTAATGTCTTTTTAAGTGTAAAATCTCAGACAATAAGTGCTATGAAAGTAGGTATTTTAGTAAATTGTATATCACCCTGTCTTCGTCCTAACTTTCTATTGGACTGAGTTGGAAAACAAATTAAACTCTTTACAAAAAAACCGCTTCTGATTTGACAATTTAATCGAATATAGTTTAAAAAACAATTTAAATCGACTACGCTGCAGCTGACAATTTAAATCGATTAAACTCTATCAATTCAATTTAAGTCAACCGATTTAAGAATTGTGTGTAAGTACACACATCAAAAGTGTCTAGGGATCAACATATGTGTCTAGGGATCAACATATATTTTTGCAATAACTTTTCGCCTGATTGATATTAATTAAAATTTTCTTTAAGGATTCATCAAATAAAGTGTTTTCGTTTGTCACAGTAACGATAAACCAAGTCACCTTTGCATTAATAAAGAAATTTGCCATTTTCCTAATAAAGGGATTTTTGACATTTGAACCACTAACATTAAAGTTCGAAAAAAAGACTGAAATAACAGTTTTCTTTAAAATTTTATTAGGTAACTTAAACAATTAATAATCCGTGTTTCTACCGCGAACACTAACAACACAAGAACATCGGTTTGGCATACTCAAAATGAGTTCATCCAAACACGCTGTGGAATGGCCGCCCATGTTCGTTGCAACAACAAAAAAGGTCTTCTTGCGACTGGATACCCTCCATATTCGGCAGAGCTCTTCTCTGTAGCATATCCCATGCATGCTCAATCGGGTTCAAGTCTGGCGACTGAGCAGGCCAGGGCCAAAGCCACATCTAAATCTCAAGAAATCCGCATAAAAATGCTTGATCCCTAGACACTTTTGATGTGTGTAGATCAACATAAGTAAAACTCTTCTTTACATATCATTGCTTTTTGGCGGCGGTTTCTCCTGCTAGTATAACAATTAGACCATTATCAGAAACCTTGCTCAAATAGTAATTAATGATTACATCAAAGGACATAAAACTAGAACGCCATCTTGCGTACTCGGTCGATTTGAGTCGTCTTCTAAATCAGTATCAGATCAAAGAGAATATCAGTACAAAATAAAAGAACAAAGTTCCACGTAGGTACGTAGTCTTTTTTGGACGCATTCAATGGTAATTTGATTGATTGGGAACCCTATTTCATTAATTTAGCTCGGCCACGGACTGGCTTTGTCCGTTTAATTCAATCAACCTAATTGATCTTTGTACCTGACCAGCATGATAGTACATGAATGTATATTAGAACAATATATGTATAGATATAGAATGTTTGCCATACTAGCCCTATGTGGATTGCATGAGTAACAGGCAGGATATTGTAGCATTGGTCGTGCCAAAGGCCGTGTACCTACATATTTGCCTAATACTAATCATCGAAATTCGAAAAAAATACATTTTACTGAAGTACAAAACCTTCTTCCGCTAACTCCAGAGGACCAACCAGAAGGGCTCCAATGCTCTTGTGTCTCTAATTTTCCAGGTGTCCATGGTCGATGAAAGTCCCTACTGTAAACTGACCTATTTGCTCTCTTGCATAAAAAAAAGCGGCAAAGTGCGAGTCGGACACGCCCATGAAGGGTTCCGCAGCAGCAAGTAACATAATATAATTTTTATTTTATTTTTATATTTATGTTGATTGAATGAAAGGTAAATTGCAGTTTACGATTTATGACGTATTAAAAAAAACCTACTTACTAGATTTCGTTCAAACCAATTTTCGTTGGAAGTTTGCATGGTAATGTACATCATATATTTTTTTTAGATTTATCATTCTCTTATTTTAGAAGTTACAGGGGGGGGGACACACATTTTACCACTTTGGAAGTGTCTCTCGCGCAAACTATTCAGTTTAGAAAAAAATGATATTAGAAACCTCAATATCATTTTTGAAGACCTATTCATAGATACCCCACACGTATGGGTTTGATGAAAAAAAATTTTTTTGAGTTTCAGTTCTAAGTATGGGGACCCCCAAAATTTATTGTTTTTTTTCTATTTTTGTGTGAAAATCTTAAAAAAAAGTTGCTGTGACATACGGACGGACAGACAGACAGGGTTACGTGCCAAAGGCAAAAAACTAGAGATGGGCCGATCATTACTTTTGCCGACTAGCCGACTAGCCGATTAGTCGGCCCTAAAAAGGCCGACTAGTCGGCCGACTAATCGGCCAAACCGATCGTGGTTACGGACATTTCCGTAACTCTTCGTTTACAGCTGATTCGCGCCCCAGTCGCAAACGCCGCCTGCGAACCTTGTTTCTTCATTTTTGCTTCTGTAAGGGTCGTAGTCGGAGGTGTGTTTTAGTGTAAAAAATATTTTTGTGTAAAGATATTATTATTATTGTTGATTGAAGTGAAGACTTAAATGAAAAAGAAAATCACTTGTGCCGATGTTTTTTAAACAAGTGGACGATGTTTTTTTTTTTTTTTATTTGAAAGCCTGCCAAAGTGATTCTGCTGAGCTTGATGAAAGCTTAATTAGAATCCAACACTCCAACACCATACTCACTGCGAACGCAGACAATGCAGTATAGCGTCCTATACTATGGCGGCCTAGTGAGATGCATTTTCTCACGCCGCCTACAGGACCCGGGATCATAGTGGAAGGGAAACACTTGCGCTGGTACCAAACAGTTAAAAACTGCTCGGCACAGGAAGGCAGAACGGAACCGTTTAGTTCCAAAGCGTATTTCTACGACTCTGAAGCGGTGGCTTCTAATGCCAGTACGTGTTGTCCTGTAGAAGATTGGAGAACGTGGGATTAGTTGGAAGAGCTCTTCAGAATACTGTCCATGGTAAACACGCTAGAGGACTGTCACAGAGGCGATATGTCTCCGCAAGTGCAAAGGCTCAAGGGACTCGGTGGCATCGGGACTGTTGATAATGCGGACTGCTGGCCGCTGCAACCGATCAAGAGCATCAAGCAAATTCTGTGTGGATCCATCAAAAAGATGAGAACAGTCCTCCACGAACGAGAGAACCTGGGTCTTATAAAGAAGACAGATGCTCGGGCGCAATTCAGTACGTGAAGATTCCGCGAGGCCGCCTTAGTAATGCTCTCGATTTTTTTTATGTGTTTGCTGCCAAAATGGCTCTGCCCTGCCTGATGGAAATCATGAGCAGAATCCAAAAGTGCTGGTCACAATCCTCAATGTAGGTAGTAGGTAATAAGGACAATGCAGAAGTGTGTGGACACACAGGACAGCGTGACCTGGTGAGATGCTTTTTCACGACCCGCTGAATGGACCCGGGATCGTAGTGGGAAGGAAACACGTGCGCTGGTAGTGAGTTCCAAGTTTTGACCGCTCAGCACAGGAAGGAAGAACCGAAGGGATGAGTGCGAGAACGTATGTCTACCACTCTGAAGCGGTGACTTCCGAGGCCGGCACGTGTTGTCCTATAGAGGAAGGGAGAGGAGAGGACCAGTTGGAAGAGCTCTTCAGAACACTCACCATGATAAAGGCAATAGAGGACTGCCATGGGGGCTATATCTCTTCGCAACTGCAGAGGCTCAGCTCAAGGGACTCGGTGGCTTAGGGACTGTCGCCAATGCGGATTGCTCGCCGCTGTAACCGGTCGAGAGCGTCAAACAGATACTGTGCGACATCATCGCAAAGATGAGAACAGTACTCCACACACGAGCAAACCTTCTTTTTTTTTACGCGGGAATGCATTGTGCACCATACCTCCGTGGGGGGGGGGGACACGAAGGACGTGTGTGGGACTCGATGGTCTACCCACTAAACCCCGCGGCGGCTTACCTCGGCAGTCGGGAGGAACTCCAGGAACGCATCAGCGGTTTCTGGAAACCCGGTTCCGGTACATCCCGGGGTAACCATAGTCACCCCCGGGGCGGGTCGCTGTTGCGCCTCCTACCGTTCTACACAGTAAGAGTCGGAACACCGACCCTCCTTAGACGACAACCCCCGGCCGCACCGGGGTGTCACCGGTCTCGGGCCGTTTGTAGCGGCCACATCTCTCAACGTCTTTCCAACGTTTTTCCTCAACGTCTGCCAGCTTGACTGCAAGTTGTCCAAAATATCGCCCATGGACTGTGCTGTTGTCTGCCTAGCAATTATCATGTTGCCATGGGCTAACATTGTGGACTAAAGAAGAAACAGTGTGGGCGACAGGACGGAGCCCTGAGGTACGCCAGCGTTTACCTCTAGAAAATCAGAGGCCACGCCGTCGCATTGGACCCTAATGCTGTTATGTGTAATCAATGTCAATGATTATTTCTCGTGGTGGAAAGGAAAAAAGTGCAGACACTACAAGCAACCATTTTGTTTAATAAATGTCAGATATGTTTGTTATCAGCAAGTAATTTTAGAAACTGGTTACCAAAAGAAAGATTGCTTTGTTTTACATTTCAAAATGTCTAAAACTGATTATAAAATAAACATTGACAAATATATTATTGAGAAATACATACAAAGTAATATGCCGAATAGTCGGCGCTTTTTGCCGACTATTCGCCGACTAATCGTCGACTACGATTCTTGCCGGATAGTCGGCTTTACCGACTAGTCGTCGACTAGTCGGCACATCTCTACAAAAAACGGAACCCTTATAGATTCGTCATGTCTGTCTGTCCGTCCGTATGTCACAGCAACTTTTTTCCGAAACTATTAGACCTATAATGTTGAAACTTGGTAAGTAGATGTATTCTGTGAACCGCTTTAAGATTTTTACACAAAAAAAAAAAAAAAAAATTGGGGGTCCCCATACTTAGAACTGAAACTCAAAAAAATTTTTTTCATCATACCCATACGTGTGGGGTATCTATGAATAGGTCTTCGAAAATAATATTGAGGTTTCTAATATCATTTTTTTCTAAACTGAATAGCTTGCGCGAGAGACACTTCCAAAGTGGTAAAATGAGTGTCCCCCCCCCCCTTTAACTTCTAAAATAAGAGAATGATAAATCTAAAAAAAATATATGATGTACATTATCATGTAAACTTCCAACGAAAATTGGTTTGAACGAAATCTAGTAAGTAGTTTTTTTTTAATACGTCATAAATCGTAAACTGCAATTTACCTTTCATTCAATCAACACAAATATAAAAATAAAACAAAAATTATATTATGTTACTTGCTGCTGCGGAACCCTTCATGGGCGAGTCCGACTCGCACTTGGCCACTTTTTTTTATATGTGTTCGCGGATAACTTCGTCGTTTATGGACCGATTTTGATGATTCTTTTTTTAATGGAAAGGAGATATCCCAACGGTGGTACCATAAGGACACTGAGATCTGACGATGGCATCCAAGAGAAATCGAGTCGAACCTTGAAGTCGGTTTTTATTTTTGTTAAAATTTTTGTATTATTAGTCTTTCAAACTGTCATTCCTTGTAATATATTGCAGTGAAGCAAAAAGTAGTGAGAACTTGTGCTCGTCGTCGTCAGCCATGAGCTGAGTAAATAATGGAGAAACTTGTGTTGTGTGCAGCGATTGTGAGTCTGTTAAAGCGATCAAAGAGTCAGACACTGTCTGGTATTCGAATCGAAAACTTGTTTTATGTGCCCATCTGTGCTGTCTTGTGTTTAGATGAAAACAATCATAGGCAAACAAAGGAGGTGCTTACTAATATTTATAATTTAGAAAAGTTTATTATATGATCTTGCTTTTTGATTGGTGGCAACATTTTTAGCAGTAAGATGTATTACATATATGGCTAATATCTATCTTTTCATCAGCTTTTTTTAGTGCGAGGCACATATTCTCGTTTATCAAGCACATTACATCGCCTCGGTTACAGCTTAGAATTTCCTGATAGATTATATTTTTTCTCGAAGCGGAAATTAAAAGAATACTTTAGGTACAGACAACTCGTGATCGAGAACAATGAACTAGTCAAACACCTAAAGATCTTCTGCTAAAATGTTGATCGTGCGGTTGGTACTGTCGCTCTCATATTGAGCTCTACAGTCATACTAAACATTGCCACAGAAAAGCTGTTTGAATCATCTGGAAAGATGATGGAGCGGAAAGGAGGAGGTATATTACTATCATCATCGTTACCGATGTTCGGGATACAACAAGTTATAACCGGTAATTTCAAAGCTGAGTAGCCGGGTATTTGCCGGATATCCGGATATTTTGCCAATTGCTTTTAGTTGAAATTAATTTATTTTTCAATTTGAAGAGGAACATCACAACATGTCTAACGTTGCGTATATTTATGCTTGTATATCGGGAACAGCTTGCTACAAGGATTACAATGTGGTTTTACAACTGTAATAGTAGGTCCCATAAATGTTTATTAGCAATAGAATCATAAACCGTTGGAGTTTGCCAAACCGTATACTGATGTAGGTACCTATATTTTACAACATAAGGGATGATGGCTGTAAATATATATATTTTTATGACTTTATCTATTCCATAAAACAATGTGAGATATGACATAATATGTCCGAAGATATACTATGAGGCAATCGTAACAATTTTCAGCATTTACAACCTGTCTATAATGTCTAACTACATGGTAATGTCACTATGGGACAAAATTCCTTTTGCCATGCATTGCCTGCACTGACTGACTGACTGTTTGTGTTGTCATCATGGTAGGCAGGTCAAGCAGGTAGTACAGACAGTGCAGTTTTAAAGAATTATCTCTACCAATACCTACCTACTTATATTCAAATACAAGCTGTTAAAATTAGGAGCAGTTATATTGTTCCTGTATTATCATATTGTTCTACTCGTATACCTACTACGTAAATAAAATTAAATAGTTAGTCTCGTGATTGGGGATTTTTAAATAAAACATATATTTTCATGATGAAGTTGTCAAAGTAAGTTTACTATGAAGGTATTTTAATTAGCAGTTTAACAAAAAACAGCAAGCGATATTGCCATAAATAATAAAGACTGCAATCATACCAATCTGTATGCATCAACCAGTAATTACTGGTAATTAGAACAATTATATGTTAATTGTAAATGAAATTATGAATTTCAATATCATACATGTGCAATGTGGCGAGATATTATGTTTTTTTTTATAAAGAATGTGTGCCACATCTGTGATTTCATACGTTAAGATAAAAACAACCGTAATCATACAAAGGAGGTGTTGGATTTCGAACGTCATTATAATGGCAACATTTTGATTGTCATTTTTTCTTTTTGACGTTTTGACGTTTGAAGTTAAGAGAGTGCAAAAAAGACGCGTGTTGTGAACGGTTGACGATTGTTGTTTTGAGAACCGTAATTAATTGATATTAAGCTAATTGTCCATCGACCCGGTCCCTTTAGTGATTTACCGTTTTGTTAAGTCTGGTGTGGACTCGCGAGTTTTGTAGGCGCGTTCCGCGATAGCTGACGCGAGTGAGTTGTAATTCGAATATCCGTGATAGATGATACGAGTTTATTGTAATTCGAATACCTTGAAAGATATACAGCACTTTGGAGCATGTTGGTGTGAACGTACCAAGACAAAGCAGAGAGGAACTATCCAAGAGATCTCTTGGAACGCCGAGAACACTGAAGCCACACAACTCCAGTAAGTGCTTGATGATTTTAGTTTAGATTAAGAACACGGTGGAGCGCCGTGGTTCATTCTTCTTGCCAATGGACTAGTAGCGAGTTAATGCTTATACTCATGGGTCCTATAGGTATTACAAGTATCACAAAGTGATCGCTCCATTGGTGAGAGGACTGAACAGGAGGTATGAATATTGTTTAGATAAGTGTTCTGAAATTTCAAATTAGTGGCAGCATTTATAGAAAAATATATTAAAGGTAGTAGAGCCACGCTGATTTCAGCACGAACGGGCCGGCTCGACCGGGGCGGTACTACCAACGCACAGAAAATCAACGTAAAATGACAGCGTTCGTGCTGTCGTGTTACGTTGGTGAGTGCGAGACCGGAGGCCCAAATAGTCTAGTCAACAAGTTCCATACTTGTTGACTAGACTAAAAGATGCAGAAGCATCACTAGGCCGCCATGGTGAGGGTCGCCATGCTGCATTGTCTGCATTCGCAATGGGTATGGTGACCACCACTCTAAGATTTTGCTTATGCTTTCTATCAGACAGAGTTGAGTCATTTTGGCGGGCCATACATAAAAAAATAAAAAATGACGTAATTTAAGTGAAATATGTGTATTTAAACGGTTATTTACCTACTTTAAATGTTTATTCTCAAAAGGGGTAGACTAGACAGAAGCATAATGAACGCTCATGTTTTGCCGAGTACAATATTAAACTCCTATTCATGTGCCGGAGGGCAAACTTAGTAATGTGATATATGCACTTTAGGAAAACTTGGATTGACAGGCTTTCACAACAATCCTTTGTTCGTGATTAACCGTTTGAAGTATTTTCACCTTTATCATTCTTCCCTTCCTAAGAATTGCAACGCGGATTCACATAACCGTTTCTCAAGGAATACTCTATGATGATAGTCTCTATAAAAAAAACAGATTCATATCTGACAGATAGAACATGGCGCGTATAAACAAACAATTTAAAAGACTTCAAACTTTATCCCATTATTGTAGATAATTATAATTCATAAAAAAATAAGGTAAGTCAGGTATTTTATATCAATGAACGGTAAATGACACCGTCCGGTCCATTGAAATGCTTAGTAAAGTATTATTTTTATTGTGAAGTCATTATGCTTTTTAATTACGTACATATACAATTTTATCCAGCTGAACTTTTTTAATTTAATATGTTATCATGAAATTAAAATAGACTTGGTAATTTATGTGTAGGTATCAAGTACCTAGAGCATTAAAGATAATTATTTTGACAATAAACTTTTGCAATTTTTATTTGTTTTTTAGTAAAAAGGGTTCTAATGTTAACTTTTAATGTCTTTAAAAGCTTTTTAATGGTCTATTTAACTGAATATTATAATATGTAGTACCTACCATTAATTAAAAGTATTCAACTCCGTATTTTTTGTTTGAATTTATTAATTTACACACCATCTAGATAAAATATTTGGCAAGTATACAAATTGAGTACATAAAACCTTTATAACGATTAAAATTTTATTTTAACTTTCATAACTTTCGTTCATAACAAATTCCTTTTGTATAAAAATGTGTGCTTTATTAAATTCCGATTCCGCTATACCTACCTAACTTCTAAAACTATTTTATTAAAGTTGACTACAGATATTTTATCCATCGTATTTTTTATAAAAAAGGTTTTTACATTTTTTTTGTAATAAGCGTAAATAAAAAAATCAAACTGCAGTTTCCGACTACGTTTAAAACATTTCAAGGAAAATAATGTTCATGACATTATTTTCCTACACAGATAAGTAAGAAAATAAAACGTAAAAAAGTTAGCAAGACGGATAGTCAATAGAAAGTCCGTCAACGCTTTTCCATCTCCCAAGTGGGTGGAAAGTTAGAATGGCGTCTAACAGCGTAAAGGTAGGCAAACTATTTATTCCTTTGTGTTTGTTTCGCATAATATATGTATTCTAAAATGTATATATAGTATATACGGATTTTACAGTTAATAATCAGATAGTTACAATAAAAAAGTCCCATTAATTTTTTTCAGCTGTTTTCACATAAGTAGTGATTACTTCATAATAAAAACGAAACACCTTCTTTTTTATATTTGGCCCTGCCAAAATGACATATCTTCCACCATCCACCACTCTTGGATTATTCCAAGAGTGGTGGTCACCATACTGCGAATGCAGACAATGCAACAATGCAGCATGGTGACCCACACCGTGGTGGGCTAGTGATGCTTCTGCATCATTGGGCCTCCAGTCTCGCACTCACCAACGAAACACGACAGCACGAACGCTGTCATTTTATTTTACGTTGATTTTCTGTGCGAGCGGTCGAGCTGGCCCCGTTCGTGCTGAAATCAGCGTAGCTCTACTACACTGATACTATAATGTGCAGGTACTGATTCTATTATATTTGAGGGTACCTATTTGTCAATCGACAAAAATATTTATAATTATAAGTGTGGAATAGTTGGAGAAATGTGTAGCACGGCAACTTCAATAACTTGGTCTTCATTTTAATAAAAATAAAGTTAAATGTGAAATTCTGAAACGTAAAAAAATCTACTATGTCCTAGGGACTTACTATTTTGCAAACTTGTTACTAATTAGTAGTGTCATCAAGGAATTATACAGGAGGAACCATAAAATTAAATTTTCGATATTTTCGCTCCACCCTAATGCACACATCACGCTCAGTACACCTACATGCGTATTATTCGTCAGGGGTTAAAAAAAGATTATAAATGGGCAATATTTTATAAAATCAAAGAAATAATTGTACTAAATCGTCTTGTAATGGAAGTAAAGTGTGATGATTCGCCTAACGAATTGGATTACTGTAGTCAGACTAGTTATTTTTAGTGATACGCATTATACCAACTTGGCTTCAAATACGGTTCAGTAGTACAACAGAAATGTTAGTATTAGGTATAATAGGTATTCCGTTATATATATATTTTTTTTGTAAATTATGTACCTCAGAACTGCGCGATTTATGAAACGATCTGAAAAATATTTTTTCCTCTCAATTAGTCTCATTTGAAGAAAAATACTACCTTAAAGATGGCAACTTAACAAAACTGTTCACGTGATTTATAATTATATAATATATAATTATAAAATTACAATTTTTATCTTTAAGGTTAATTAAAATTAACTTTAATTAAAATTTAGCATAATAACCAGATTTTTTTGTATGAAAACAAGTGAAAAACACATTATATTCTTTATCAGTAGACTCGACAAATTAAAACATAAAAACAGTAATATCATTAGCATCACTGTTAATAAATCACATAGTAGTATAAAAAATGTAGTAAAAAAAATAAAAGAACATTAAAGCAATCATCTAAATAGGTTTTAACACGACATATTGCATGCAAATGTAATATCAAACACACATAAATTTATCAAGCATTAATGACCTTGTTTCGCGATTAATACTTTTAATTGTCTTTTTCTTATTAAGGATACCTTGCTTTGGACTTGGAGCAATTACTTTAACGCAAATTGGTGGCCATTAAAATGTCAATAAAGACAGTCGCCGTCCAATATTTTACTTTGTAATTAATTTTTAACAATGGCAACACCGAAACAGATTGTATTTGCAAACGTTACAACTACGGTTTATGAGAAAGTATACTTGTCTGTAGTGTGATAAAAATACTGCACTAATTAATTGTGATATTAAAATTAAGCGAAATTTTTCAGGAGACTCCAGCAAGTAGGTACATGTTGGTTGGTATGTTGTTTTGTGTTATGACATTCGCAATGAATTTAAAATATCAAACTCAAAGTTAATCAAGTCACTGAAATAGCATGAGAGAGAATTTTCCTGATAGATTTTTAGAATGCAGCTTCCGGAAAATTTCGGAAAAAGACCTACACGATACTTGTTTTAGTGTTAAGTTATTCAGAGCCTCAGAAGGCGAAAATTTATTTATTTATTTAATAATAGGAAACTCAACAGCTTTTTTTACAATAATCATGACATATTTACATGTAATAATGATTCTAAAGCCTATTAGAGAGTTTCACGACATGTATACAGGAACTAGACATCATTATGTAATTAAAAACATTACGAAGTTAACAAACCAAATAAAACAAGAGAAAAAGTATAAAACAAAGTAGCAACTACCAAAAATACGAAAATAAAATATACAAAGAAAATTCAACAAATCATTAATCACTGGTGAGTACTCTTACGATTCCATCGCGAAAGGATTTCTTGGACAGGTGAAATATGTCAATACCGTCAAACTTGTCATTGTAGGTACGAAGTAGTCGTGTCATAACAGCATTTTTGCCATAATTCGTGCGATGAAAAGGCACGTTAAAAAGGTGTGTATGTCTGGTCCGTGATTTTTGTGTGCAAAATTGTATGGCTGAAAGAAGGTCCGAACTGTCAAGTCCATCACGCAATATGTTAAACAATAACAACATATCCAACATGATACGTCTATCCTCGAGAGAAAGCAGATGATAATGCTTACTGTCAATAGTGTAGGAAACATGACGCCTCCGGCATTTAAAGTTAAGAAACTTTATGAACCTTTTCTGTAAACTTTCAATTCTTACAAGGTAAACCGAATACTGTGGTGTCCAAATAGGACAGCAATACTCCAGAACGCTGCGGACGTAGGCATAATATACAATTTTCAAACTGTGACAATTCCTGAAGGGTTTACACGTACGCATCAAAAACCCTAGACTTCGAGATGCCTTATTGATTATAGTATCGATGTGCTCGGAAAACAGCAGTTTGGAGTCCAACATCACACCCAGATCCCAGATGAAAATAAAAAATATATAAACTGTTCATTATACAATAATGCAGGACCTCAAATGTCAGAAGCTATTAAATTTAATTTTAAAAAAGTAGAAATGGAAATTCACGTGATAACGAATGCAGAAATTGAATTTAATAACGCAGTAAGTTGGCAGAGGGAACTCGGCCCCCCTTAGATCTGTCGAGCGTGACGTAGGTATATTGAAATCATTCCCTAACATTAAAATTAAAGATGTCAGGAGAATTGAAGGGAATAGAATTGAGTTCATTTTAGTTTGGTTACCAGAACTGATGGAGAAGCATTAAAGACCGCCTAATTGCCGCGCCCACGTTTACCCACAATTTCATTCTGAAGTTGCTTTATTTACCCTTTACTGCTTATTTATGTTCCTATATACGGTACTAACATCAAAGAATCTATTTTGAAATTTTTTGTTGCCTGTCTGTTTATTCCCGCTAGTTTCTGGCACGGTTGGGCCCATTTTGACGGGACTTTCATTGAAAGATAGCTAGTATATGAAGTATCTTAGGTACTACTGTAACTCGTAGTTGTTGTTGTAACAGCGGGGATAGTGGGAGTAGTGGTAGGGGTGGTAGAGGTAGCTAGAAAAAAATATTACAAATTTTATTGAATGGTTCTATTTTAACGATGTCTCTCACTATGGGATAGATGACGAAAAAATCATCCAACCTTTTGGGGAGAAATCCTTCATTTATTTTTTTACAATTTTATTTTACCACAATTTTAGCGTTATTAAAATACATACCTACTCATGCAAAATTACCTACAGCTTTCTAGTTAGTACTAAGTCAGTCTCAAAGTTAAGCTGCAGACGGAAAGACAGACGGACTTGGCTATGGTGATCAAAGCTTCATAGAGGGGCGGGAATAGACAAAACTTGAGGTACTACCAGTAACCATACTAAAGTTCTATTGATAGGCAGGTAATGAATTTCTATTAAGCGAGACGTGCTTGTTTAAAAAAATACAATTAAAAACTCCAAACTTTATCGAGAACCCACCTTCTACAACTTCGAGTTTGATAGGTATAAGAAACTAAAAAAATCCAAATTCAGAACTCAAAAAGTGCGAGATACGAATGAATGTTTATTCTATTTACTATTTATACAACCAATGGACTTTTATTTACTTTTCAGAGAATTCCTAACGTCCGAATAAATTCTTTATTTTTTTCCATTTGCAAACAACGCCGAGGATTAAACAAACAAAGTTGGATAAACGCTATAGTGAACGAAAACCTCCTAGGCTAAACATAGGTATACAGAATAGGTATATTTTTACCAAGTCTGTAATAGATGCTCGTCGCGAAATTCTACACTTTGCCGATATTTTCCATTATTTCTTATTGCCATATTTCAACCAATTTACACAAAACCTTATCAAATTTTATGTGTCGTACATATAATTTGATAGCCTTAAAACCTTGTTATTATTTTTATGATTGGTGAACATTTTATAATAGATCAATGGTGAAAGCCACCGTTAATCCTTTAAGTAGCTTTTATTTTATTATGTCATAAAACAAATAAATTATTCAGCACAATTATTTGTCTTAAACTTAAACGATCCAGTTTAGTATTAAGGAATCAATAACCACCAGACAGTCAAGTCAAATTGTAATTTTTTTTTTCTATAACGTGTTTAAGTTACGTATTCTTAAAACACCAGTTCTCATAAAACAAACAAAACAATTTATTACCTAACATTCGTAACACCACAAACACGTATGGAAAATCAAAAATGGCAGCTAATTGTGGCTCATGAATGGAGTCGCGTGAACATCGGCAGTGACCTTGTGGGCCAGCCTGCCCGGGCAGGCTATTGCACTGCACGCGCTGATGCCTCTCTCTCCTCGGCCCGCGCAAGTCCCTCACCCGCCGCACGCAAATTATTGAGCTAGTCCCCCCGCCTCCGCTTTCACCGTCCCGCTGCACTTCCTTCCGCGACCGCGCCCGAGAATTTAGTTTCTGTTTCACTGATCTGATGCTTCAAAATTCGAATTGTGTTAGGTTATGCTGTTTGCCGATGGCTTACTTTTCTTAAAATATTTGTTTACAGTGGCACTTCAGACCATTTTGTCTCGTTCAAACAGACAGACGCCCTCATAAATATTCAAAAGAAAATTAAAATTATTTACCTATATACCTTTCATTTTAGGAGAAAACTGTCATAGTAACTGGTAACATTGAAATGCTATTGAATCTGTTTTCATTTTTACTCTGTGCTCTGTGCTACATAAATTCAGTATTAAGCTAATATGTAGTTTAAAAACGAGGTACTGGTACATACTCGTATATAGAACAATCGTTACTTCTAATAATATTAATTATTCGTTTAAAAAAAATAATATTACACTTTTTAAATCTACCTACTGGCGACGTAGGTATATTTAGGTAATTTAATTAAATAGGTATATTAAAAAATATTATTTAAAGATAGTAAGTCGTGATAACACAGTCTTCAGTTCCTTTTTAGTATACCTAAATTGAATTCAATATATCCCTTGATTATTTTTAATGACATGGTAATAAAACATTGAATTACCCAACCGCCTCATACAAAGTGGCGTGTTCCCATGTAAGAAGGATCGTGTTGAATAATATTTACATAAATCTGCATGCACACTTTTTTTATTCAGACAAAATAGGTACACCACACACCACACCCTTTGGTACTGTGTACTGTACCGTACCGTACTGTACTGTACTGTGTGAAGTCACAGATATAATATTTAGGCCAATTTAAGTTAGTCTTCTAAAAAGAACAGCATAACATTCCTTTATCAACTCGAATCTCGTGAGTATGAGAAAATGAGAAAACTTTATTTCCTCAACATACCATACCTAGCAATCGGAAAATGTCATCAACCCAAGCAACCTGTTGAAAATATAAAATAATAGCAGTATCTCGGTAACCCTCCAATGTTTTGATCTGTCCCACATCGGGTAACGCGCGAAACAACATCACGTTTTTGCCGCCTGTTTTGAATTTATAAAGTGGTCCCGGCTAACAGCTGATCGTGACGTTGCGAGCTCAGTGCACCTCGCGCCCCCGCGCTCTTTCACCGGGCGTTGCCGTTCCGTGCACTCGCCCGGTGAGCCACGTCTCCGAGGCGATCGACCGACCACCGCCCTCCCTTTACAAATAAAGCACAATTTTCCCAACATGTACCTCCTGCAAGTTACCTTAACATTTTTCGGTAGCTACATTCGCCGTATTATTATCGTGGCCTTGTATTGGGGTTACTCGGTCGCTTATTTAAAACTAAACTACACTAAATTGCCTACATATCCAGTAATAACGCTAAAAGGTTTCTGACAATCTTCATTTAGCGTTGCTGGATGCTTTTAGTTTAGTAGTTTATAATGTTCGCTTGAGGCACATAAATAAGATTTAATATAATTTCTTTTCCCCATTTTGCAGTCGTTACGTGGAATATCTACTGTATTTGTAACGAAAAGACATTGCTTACATAATAAAATTAGGATTGAACAAATATTTTTCTTAAGTCAACGACTCGCAGAAAATACAGTCCATTAGAAATAGGTACTTATCGTAGAATGGAACGTGCGTTGACCAAGAAAAACATTCGAAATCAAGATTGGCTTAGAGTTATCGCAAATAAAATCAGCTGTTATGGCGGTAATCTTGAACATCGTGATTATTCCTCAACTGAGACTACATATCCAAGTGTAGAAGTTATTTCTATTTCCAGCATAATACTGAATTTTAAGGATTTGAAGTTCGATCTTTATTTTGTCCGTGTGGCGATTAATTTTGACGTCCATTAAGAACACGGAGTGCCAACACCCGCCTAATCATTCTGTAGATTTAGTACGAGTCGACTAAAGGCGCGTATCCACGGAAATTGTTGGCAATTTCTGTGTTTCCAACTGTTGGCAACTCTTCAGAAAATCGCCAACTTTTGTTTCCATTGTGTCTACACAGAGTCGCCAACAATTTGAAAAACATTCGAACTAAGCGTCTCCACAGAGCCAGTAAGAAACTGCAACAAGCGTATTCTATTGATGTTTACCGCCAAAAAACAGAAACGTTGGGAACCGCCCAACATTTGTTGACAACACAAAAGTTGCCAACTTTTGTTCGGTGGAGAGTTGAAGACTCGGCCTAATGGAGCAAACTATACAGAAAAAACATCACAGCAAAGAAAAGAAAAATTTTAAACTTACCTTATGACAACCCCCCGTCTGTCAGTTGTGAACCTTAGTATGTACCTACCGTAGGTTATTTTGATGACGAGGGTTTTGAACTATACAGTCTCTGTACTACGTACTAAGGAGTTTAGTGTGACTTCCCTTTCGGGTACAATTTGTTACGGTTATTTTTAGCCACGGTGGGGATTTTTATGCAGAGGGCGAATGGTATTCTGCGGTTTTGGTAAAACGGTATATACAAATACACAAACTTACGATGATATTTTAAACTATGATATTTTTAATTGATCATATATTATATAGCAAAATAAAGATTTATGGGCATCATGGTTTTTATTAAAACCACTGCTATTAAGTAAAATATTACTAAATTATAGCTTTTAGGGCGATATCTACTATATTATTTATAATAGAGTTGTTTTTGTTTTTATTTTTAATATAATAGGTATTCATTTTAATTGTGTTTTTAATATTTTTTTCTAATTTTTGTATTGTCATCGTCCTCGATAAGTCTATAACTAGTCTAAATGAAATCTGACCGTTATAAGTGGATCAAAATCAAGCCCAAAGGAGTCGGTTACAAACAAACATACAGGTGAAGTGAAGCTAATAAAAAGCGTGTGAAAGCGTGTAACAAGTTATTACATTCATTTCAAATCATTTTTCAACACCTCATTTTTTGACGTTAAACTACTGTATGTAAAAAAGGAAAATTTATTTTGAGCCAATAAGCACAACTTTAACAAAATGCTTATTAAATACATAAAAGCTCACATATTTTGCATACTCCAACCTTTTTCTATAATTCTTTAAACTTTAAGTTTTCTACAAACACAAATTAAATTAAAATTATGTGACTAGCGTAATATATTTCCTTGAAGGAAGGAGATTCGAGAACTCGTAACCTTAAGTCACACACCCATCGCTGTCACTGTCATTCACGCTCCAAACACTTGTCATGTCACACTATCACTATACCATGACACCTAATGCACTTCTCCCAATTATTTATAAAGTGACAGAACTTTGAAGTGAAAACTTCTTTAGCGGTGCTGTGCACTTTTTTGGGATGGGTAAAAAATGTTAAAGTCGGGTCAGGAACTCACGGCATGACACGTGACCTGATCGAATATTCGTAAGACGGAGGCGTGGCGTAGGAGAGGAAGTAATATCCTGTTCTTTTTCTAACGCGCGGCGAAAATGTATACCTGCTCAGTGCTCCTGCTGTTTCATTTACGAGGCCCAGGGCGCTTGCGCGAGTGTTCGTGTGGGTTTGTACTACAGCCTGCTACGCGCATGCAGGGATGGTGACAGCTGATGGCTCGACTGTCTGTATACTTGTAAAATTCGTGATTATGAGTTTAAATTAAGGAAATTGAACAAAGTGCACTTATTAATGAAAAAGTGACGAAAAAATAGTGAAAGAAAATGAGTGAGTACTTTATAAAAATACTAGATGAAAACCCGGCTTCACTCGGGTAATATTTATAAACTGCGTTAACCTATTTTTTTACAACATCACAATAAGCATTTCTGTAGTTATCGGTTCTCAATGAATATTAAAGGCAAAGCAAGGCATAGATTCGTATAGCATCGTTCATCGTGTTTAATAAATTTAGGAAATTAAAAAAATGAAATTTAATAAATCAAAAATGCACAACGTCAATGTTCAAGTTTTCACTTGCCGGCACTCCCCGAGTGCAACCCGTTTTTTAGAAATGGCTCCATTCTTAGAAATGGCACGAGAAAAAGTAATTTTCTTGAAACATCTACACGAGTAGAAGCTTATGTGCTTTAAAAATGTTTTCTCTAGAATATTTGAATAAAGAGAGGATTTTTTTATAGCAGTTGTAAGAATTCAGAAAATTTAATGAAAAATAATATTATACCTTCTGTATGGAAATTGCCACTTATTCGATTCTTATCATCATCATCACTACATAGTATGAAACAAAGTCGCTTTCTCTGTCCCTATATCCCTTTGTTTGCTTAAATCTTTAAAACTACGCAACGGATTTTGATGCGGGTTTCTTTAATAGATAGAGTGATTCAAGAGGAAGGTTTTTATGTATAATTAATGCATAATATAGTATGGAAACACTGTTAATTTTCGAGATTTCTAATGTGATGTAGCAAGTAAACACATTTTTTTGCGCTTACATTGCAAACGCTGGTTGCACCCTACGAGATTGATCAAAATAATGTACTAGAGTATTGTACACCTTAAAAAGTACTACAAAAAAGTCAGCGACGGTATATGTCTATCTCTTAGGGATAACCCACAACAACCATTTTTTATTCCTTTCTTTCTACGAGAAATAATGGCTTATTTACGAAGTGATTTTAAGCAATACAGAATGAATCCTTATACAATTAAGTAAATTAAATACATTGTGCATTTAATATATATCAAACATGGCCCTTTACAGTATCTAATTTAAATGAATATATTCGAAGATATTACAGATTTAAAATGCACGAATCGTGTCGTCGGCATCTGAAATCCACCCGTGCGAAGCCGGGGCGGGTCGCTAGTTCGATTATAAAAGGCGGTTTTTTTTTTTTTTTCCCTCCCATGTGGCAGGGAACTTGGCTCGCACTTCTGTGCATTTGCCAGCGTCAAGTTTTATTTTTGGTATTTGAACTTTGAGTGACATAAAGTAAAGGTAAGGAAAAAGGCCGTTTGAAGCTGATTCCTGTGCGTAACATAAACATACCTTCGAAAACACACAGAACATTTTGTTTTGTGCGAAAACATTACGGAAAACATTTAGGTATTTAGATTTATTAGCAAAATTCTCGTTAGCTATTAAAGCCAGCGATAATTAAATACTAATAGATAAATTAAACCTTGAAAAGTCTGAGGTTTGAACTAAAATGTTTGCTGTGAGATGAAATTGTGTTGCAATTGAGGGTTTAATGTGAACGGTTGCCGGTAGGCAAAATTCTTGAAGCTTTAGAATGATTCCTATTGTAAATTTGAATCGATAGGTCGGTTTTACATGCCTTTGGTCACAGGTTGATTGACTATGTATATCATCACGCTACGGCTAATAGGAGAGGAGTGTCAATAAAATGTTGCAAAATGGGAGAAAAATAAAGTAAATTTCGAAAAAGTAATGTATGACAGAATTTTTCCCCTTATAAGTTCTAAAAAAGTAATAGTAAGTATTAAGTTATCATGTAAATATAATATATCGTTACTTTTCCCTACACATCCTTTATAAGGAGTGGACTTTGTCGTTTGTAAATCGTGAAAAGATGAAAAAAAAAGCCATTTTTCTCAATACTATGTAACATTTTAAATAAAAGAGTATTATACGAACACGTACTATGAATAAAACTACTGATCGATCTATCTCATCAAATCCCAAGCTCACGTCTCGCCACTAAACTGTGCACACAGACAAAATGTAGAGGGATTTTCGAACAAAATACACACTTCTAGGTGGGGTTCGAAGCACTCAGTACCGTGGCCTGCTTACGTCATCAGGGATGGGGTGGAAACGTACTGAATGTGGAGTAGAAATGTAGTATTACTGTCTGTTATTGTTAAGAAATGCAATGTGTGTTCAGCATTCGCGAGGGTTGCATGCACTTGCCGAATAGGAATTGAAATTAGAAAATTATTATAATTATCACATGACAGTGGTATCATTTAGGTAATATAATTTTATTTATGTTTGTTTTTTTTAAATTATATTTAGACGTTTTGTATATTTTTGGAGTGGTCGTTGATGTCTGCGATACGGTTTATTTACTACTGCGGATACATTGCAATGCGGATATCGTCGTTTTTAATTGTACGGTGTGAAGTTGTTTTTATTTCCACACTAGCTGAGCCCTGCGGTGTTATGGTACTGCTTATATAATGCTTATTAATATACCTAATAATAATAAAATACTTTTGTGACGTAATATACCTATGTTTCAAGTACATATTGTTAGAAATTTGGTTATTTTAAAAAACCTTAAAAAAGAGGAGTTTTCAATTCGGTTTTTACCTCAGAGTTAATAAACCGATTTTTTGGAAAATGTCGTTATCTTTTTTAACGTTAATTTTTACTGAAAAATACATTTAAATATTCTGTATTACAATGTCTATGGGTGTGAGTAAAAATACAAACAATTAGATACATTACTTATTTGAAAAACAAAATGGCGGTTTCCAATAGTGATGTTTATCTATTTCCATTTTGTTTGTAATAGGTTTTACCGATTACATGGTACATCAGATAACATTTTAATCGATAATTGTTTTCCATTACATTTTCAAGGTCTACGTAGATAATGACAGCATGAAAGGAATGTCTACCAAATTATACATATGGTTTAAAGAATAGGTTGTGGCCAGGTCTAGCCATGGCTTGTAAAGTTCAACTCACTGATTTCAAGTCTTACTGGTTTGAATAGAAAAATTCTTTAAGTACCTGTGGCGACTTCCACATACTGCGCAACAGAAATGTACTACAGCGCCATCTTCCGCAGATACACTGAACTATGGAGTAATGTACTACACAAAGAAACTACCAATCCTGCATCGCGCGATAGAAGTTCTAGCGTCGATTGACATACATACAACATCCCAACATCAACCATTGGGCAGTTGGCCCGCCACGGATGATTACCTCGCCAAGTCGGAGGATCCTCCCTTTATGTTGGAGGGACATGAAACCCGTTCCCCCACATACCTATTAAATAGTCCATTTATTGAGAAAGTCAATAGTCTAAATTACATCATGCTACAATCGTTCATAGCGAAACATCAGTAAAAAATGTAGCTAAAAACGGGTGAAAAGTATTCCTTCTAGAGAGAGATGCAGACGAAGATGCAAGGGTCAACTAATATGCGAATACGGAGTACTTCCATCTTCACTAATATAAATGCTAAATTGCCTGATGGAAAGCATTCCCAGAATCCAGAGTGGTGGTCACCATACTCATTGAGAGCTAGTGATGCTTCTGCATTATTGGGCCTCCGGTCTCGCACTTACCAACGAAACACGACAGCACGAACGCCGTTGATTTTCTGTGCGAGGCGCGAGGGTAGTACCGCCAGGGTCGTGCCGGCCCAACCGTGCTGAAATTAGTATGACGATAATATAAATGCTAAAGGTACACCATTCGTCTGTCTGCCGCGCTTTCACGCCTACTGCTAAACCGAATTAAATATATGGTACACAAATAGTCTAGAGCTGGAAAAGGACATAGGAAGAAAAGTAGCAATTTTTATACGAAAAAAGGGTTGTAAAGAGTTAAAAGGGGGGATGAAAGGTTGTATAAATCCTACCCAAAGTCAATATTCCACGCGGATGAAGTCGGGGTCACAGCTAGTATCTATATTTACTCCCTCTTAAAAGGCCGGCAAAGCACTTGTAACGCCTCTGGTGTTGTGGGTGTCCATAGGCGGCGGTAATCGGTTACCATCAGGCGATACGTCTGCTCGTTTGCCCCCTATTACATAAAATATATACATTTATTATAATGTATTTTTTAAGTAATAAACCAAAGTCCCACAGATGGCACTAGGTACCACTTCATTATAGCACCTTAGTCGTAAAACTGAGCGTATCGCATATGGTATGACAATATGTCATACCATATTTGGTCACACTAATAATAATGAGACTCCATTTAAATCAATTAAATATAAAAATATATAATATATTGCCCTCTTATGTGTAGGTACATTACGATAATTTATTGGACTTTTTCTCCCATTTGCGCATTATTAATCTATTCTAAAAGAAAGTAATTGCCCATCTGCCGCTATTTTACATTATAAACGACAATAATGTCAGTATTTTACTATTTGATGACTTTTGAAGAAAAACCTAAAGTATTCTTATTTATTTATATATACATAATGAAATCCCTATTTTCCTTGGTTTCGGCATCACGAGAATTGCATAACCAATTTCGCTAGTTTTTTTTTTCAATAGCCCAATTAACGAGAAAACATCGTTACACGCTTATGACTGATTGACTATAACATGAAATACGAAATATAGAGTCATCAAACAACTTAAAACCATCCTTAAATAATAAAAACATGCAATCTTTACTTAGTGTTACAAATTGAAGTAGTTTATACATAGTTCCTCTAAGCTTAGATATTTCACACCACGCAAAGGATTTTAATACGAATTTTAAGAGTGATTCAAGATTAAGGTTTATATGCATACTAGCTTTTACACCCGGCTTCGTTCACGCAGAATTTCATCCCCTGATTTACCCCTTTAGGGGTGGAATTTCAAAAATTCCTTTCTTAGTGCTCACTTACGCTATATAAAGAACCTACATGCAAAATTTCAGGATTCTATTTTCAGTGGTTTGGGCTGTGCTTTGAGCTCTGGGTATGTCAGTCAGTCAGTCACCTTCCTCTTTTATATATATATACTAGCTTTTACACGCGGCTTCGCTCACGCAGACTTCCATCCCCTGATTTACCCCCTTAGGGGTGGAATTTAAAAAATTCCTTTCTTAGTGCTCACTTACGTTATATAAAGAACCTACATGCAAAATTTCAGGATTCTAGCTTCAGCGGTTTGGGCTGTGCGTTGATCTCTGGGTATGTCAGTCAGTCACCTTACTCTTTTATATATATAAAAGATGTTAACGGAAATGTATGTAATCCGTCATTGTATACAATTCCTAGGAAATGTATGTAATTCCTAAAATCGCACGGAAATGTGTGAAATAAATTATATTATACTTACACATTACACATTTCCTAGGAAATCTACACATTTCCTAAATAGCAATCGGAAATGTAAAACATTTAAGATATTGGTGGGTAATTATTTTTTGGTTAGGTTAGGTTAGAACATATGAACATATTATTATTATTTTACGGTATGACTGTTACCCGATTGTCTCAATAAGTCCTATAATAAAAAAATATTATTAACAAAGTGTTTTATTACAGAAAGCATTTACTTTATACATTTCCTAATACGATATTGGAATTATATACAATTCCGAGGAAATTTATAAATTTCCTAGGATATCTATGTATTATATAGTTTTTCAAACAATATTTTATACATTTCCTAAACAGTATCGGAATTGTACACATTTCCTAGGATTTGTATACAATTCCTTGATTTCATACATTTCCGGTAACATATAGATAGATGCATAATTATTATATTATGCACATGCATATTATGGTACGGAAAACTCGAGAATTAAGGAAGCTAAGGGGAGTCGTTAGTATTCTATAAAATGAGTTAGAATTATTTCATTTAGCTCCGCACCTAGGCCGTACACTCTCGTACAGTATAAGTAGGTACAACCTTCTTAGACCTTTTGTGATGTACGAGATGTAGGTCGCTGGGTACATATGTCAATCCCTTTGTCTTACTAATGATGCCTCAAAGAAACAATGGCAGCTGTTTCCTTACAAACGAACGGATGATATATTTTATATATTTACGAAGTACTTCGGTCCCTGTATTGAGCTTAGGGAATGAATTTGTAATATATTATTTATATTTTGTTTCTTTTGTATTTAAATATGAAAAGGTTTGAGATTATTTTATTTGTACCTAAGGAGCTGACTACTTATACTTTCGTTCGTTCTCTATTCAGGTGTTAGGTGTGAGTTTTTGGTGTAAAGTCTAGTCTATTCTAAAACCTTCTAACGAGATAATAAATAATATATAATTTGGCAGGACATTCCTAAATTTACACTGAAGCAAAAGTGTTTTTTTCACGACACTGTAACGGCATCAATCTAAACTAATATTATAAAGCTTTAGAGTTTGTTTGTTTGTTTGGTTGTTTGAACGCGCTAATCTCATAAACCGCTGGTCCGATTTGAAAAATTCTTTCAGTGTTGGATATTACATTTATCGAGGATGGCTATATATCATCACGCTAAGACCAATAGGAGCGAAGCACCAATGAAGAATGTTACAAAAACGGGGGAAAAATTTTACGCTACGGGAAATAGGAGACGTAAACAACATTGCGTGGGTCAGTTAGTACATACTAAAAATTAAGGTTATCAATCATTATCTGCGAGCGTCACCACACGGATTATGATTGATTAAGAATACAGAAGGGGGGGGGAACTGAGGGGGAAACCATGAAAGACAATAGCACTGTAAAGAGTAAGAAAACTTGTAACAAACCCTATAATATTAGGTCTTTACCTATGAAATTGCCGTTCTTCAGTACTGGTCATTTCAAATAAAAAAAAGTTTGTAATGGCTCTGTATTCTAAATTCAAATTAATTTTGTTTTAAAACCATGACATTCTATTTACAAACTCAGGCTTTTGTTTTCTGATTAGCGTTGTATTTTCATTACATTTGAACATTTTTCGTCATAATAGATACTTTAAAAATTCGTGTAATTATGGAATATGAGTTCCGTCGTGGCACCAACGCGACACAAACGGCACGTAACATCGAAAACGTTTACGGAGAGAACTGTACAAACGAACGCATAACCCGTTATTGGTTTTCCCGGTTCCGTTTTGGAAATTTTGACTTGAAAAATGAAGCTCGTGGTCGTCCGGAGACTTTGGTTAACAATAATGAATTAAAGGCGATTGTGGAAGCTGACGAAACTCAATCTACAGCTGAGCTAGCAGCAGCTTTTAATGTAAGCATCAAAACAATATTGATCCATTTGCGACAAATTGGCAAGGTAAAAAAGCTTGATAGATGGGTGCCCCATGACCTTAACGATCGCCAGCGCAACGTACGCGTCGAGATTTGCCTTGCGCTGCTCAACAGGCAAAGAAATGAAGGAATTTTAAAACGAATTCTTACGTGTGACGAAATATGGATTCTGTTCGACAATCAAAAGCGCTCAGCAAGTTGGTTAGACCCTGGTTCAGCACCAAAGCAATGCCCTAAACCAAAAATGACCCCTAAAAAGGTGATGGTCACTGTTTGGTGGTCTAGTGCGGGTGTGATTCACCACAGCTTTTTACAAAACGGCATGAGCATTAATGCAGATGTGTACTGTGAAGAACTGGAGAGAATGATGGAAAAGCTTGCACATCTGCAACCAGCTTTGGTCAATCGGTCGTCCCCACTGCTCCTTCACGACATCGCGCGAACTCCATACTGCGCAACAGACAGTCTCCAAGCTGCAAGAGCTGGGGTTGGAAGCTCTCCCTCATCCGCCATACTCACCAGACCTTGCACCTACCGACTATTACTTTTTCCAAAATTTAGACAACTTTTTAGTGGGTAAAAATTCAATTCCCGAGAGGCAGTACAAAATGCCTTTGAAGAGTTTGTTGCCTCCCGTCCAGCTGATTTTTACAAGAAGGGCATCAAAAAAATGCTAATGCGTTGGCAAAGATGCGTCGATTGCATGGGTGATTACTTCAAATAACAGAAATAAAAAAGTTTAAAAAAATAAGTACTTTCACTTATTGCATACAAAACGGCAATTTCATAGGTAAAGACCTATTATACCAACCCGTCTGGCCAGCGTGGTATAGCAGGACCAAACTTCCCTTTGAAGTGAAACTTCTAATACGACTTCCTACAAGGTTGCAATAAACGTTTAACGGTTGCGTTAAACGTTCAACGCTACCATGGAGGGGGTATGAAAGCACTGTTGCACATTACGAAGTTTTCAAACGTATAACGCTACCATGGAGGGGGTATGAAAGCACTGTTACACATTACGAAGTTTCACTTCCTCCGCGCGGAGGGACTCCACGCATTTTTTAACCGACTTCAAAAATAGGAGGAGGTTCTCAATTCGACTGTATTTTTTTTTATGTTTGTTACCTCATAACTTTCGACTGGGTGAACCGATTTTGATGATTCTTTTTTTATTTGAAAGCTGGTGCTTCCCATGTGGTCCCATTTTAATTTGGTCCAGTTTTGACATGTCGTCCATGAGAAAATCATATATTATAAATCTTCAATTTGCATTATGAATGTGCGTGACAAATTGACGAATAACTCAATTCAATTTGGTCGTTCTTGAAGTCGGTTTTTTTTTTGTTAAAATTTTGAAATATTTAAGTAGATGCCTATGTGCAGCTTTAGATTATTAAGGGCTATTTTATAAAGATCTTCTTCTTCTGCCTCGCCTTATCAGCTTTCCCAATCATGCGACGTCATTTACCTCTATCTCGAACGTTTAGTTCGTGGAGTCCCAATACTTTCATGTCCTTTTGGACATTTGTCATCCAGGTCGTTTGAGGCCTTCCTCTTCCCCTCTTTTTTGTTTATAGATGATTGTAGAAAAAATTCTTCTACATAAAAATTTAAGTATTCCAAAGAACATAATACTCTTCATATATTCTTGCACAGATATAGATATTAAACTTAGATAAAGATCTCGAAGGGTGCAATGGCATTACGGCAGGAAGACAGCATTTCACACGTTGCAAGATCGCATACGATTAACATTGTTCTGGGATCCAGAGGTGAATGGACTGATATCACCGCAGATCGGCTGGTCAGGCTAATGATAAGACGGCTTTTGATACGAGAACAGATTATGTATCAGATTTTAACTGTAACATGGGACAATGATCTCGATAATGAGGTCTTTGAACTTATTTTTTGTTGCCATAGTGGTAATACAAATGGGTGAAATAGAAACGTCATCTATACAAATAAATAAAATTGAAGTTTCTGTTTGTAATTACAAATTAACCGCTTTTCACTAAATGTATTTGAAAGTATACATTATGATACTTACATAAAAAAATCTCTGTCTGTCTGTTAAAATTTTACTTGTTTACACTATCTTCGGCCCGCGGCATTACTCGCGGTGGTTGTTGAACCTTGGGTAATACCGCGGGGTTCGGCTGGTCTAAATATAAAATTACTTGCTGTAACTGACAAAACCTGGGTTACAAGCTTAAAATTTTGGCAGCGGATCTTATGTTGTAAGCACTCATAAAGGCGCGTCTCCACTGAAATTTGACAACACAAAGAAAGGTTGACAAAACAAAAATTGTCAACTTTTGTTCGGTGGAGACTCGGCTTTACAGAAACTTATCACCAACATGTGTTGACAACACAAAAGTTGTCAACTTATGTTCTGCGGAGACTCGGCTTAAAGGAAAGATTTTTGGAAGATCTCTTTTTGCTTAATATTTCGATTCACAATTAGAAAGGTATTTTTTAGATTCATAAAGGCACTAGTGGTTGCCCGCGGCTCCGCCCTCGTATATGTCGGTTATCGCGGCAAATAGTAGCATATGTGTTATTCTGATGTATAAGCTATTGATGTATATTACTGTAAAGTTTCATCCAAATCCGTTCAGGAGTTTTTGCGTGAAAGAGTAACAAACATCTATCCATCCATACTTACAAACTTTCGCGTTTATAATATTAGTATAGATAATTACTATTACAGGACATGTTTTATCCTCAGATTGGTCTTCATAATTAAGATGAGATTCTCTTTGTTGCTACTATGTAGATACAACCACCTCAAAGGTTATTCCCATCTTCTATATATTTAAAAGTGAATCGCTGAAATGTATGTTTGTACGCGCATAACTTCCGATCGGCTGCACCAAAATTAAATAATTCTTTTTTTTTATGTGTACGTTATTGTTCTAAATATATATTGTTGTGTGTAAGAAAAATTCAAAGATAACGGGAAAGTCATTTTTGGTCCGTGTCTGTACAATGCCTGTGGGAAGCTGAGACAGATATGTGAATATGGCGGTACGAAGTTCTCCGGATCAGCACTAATAGATAATTACAAGAATATGAAATGGTTGTCAAGGAAGTGTGAGGTAACATTTTGGTTGAACAAACACACGTCATTGATGTAATAACGGTAGGTACATGTACACTTGAACGCTCCTCGTGTTTATTTCAATCACAAATTTATTTTCATACTAATATTATAAATTCGAATTTTGTTGTTATGTACGATTGTTTATATTTGCATAATTTGCATTGTATCTACAGAATAATTTAAAAAAAAAAACGAAACAAATGTATAAAATCCTCCGCAGTAAAAGTTTCCTATTTCATCTAGCTACTATTCTATTTACCAAAGTGCATTTATGTTTGTTACTTAATCGGGCTAGAATGGCACCAATCGAGGGATTTTTTTTTGTTTCAATAGAACCAACATTGACTATGAACAATTGTATTCCATTTCTTTATTTTCTCGATGACAGCTCTTGGTGGAAACTTGTACGAGTGTCCTTTTTACATTATGTATACATTATTTAATAAAAATATGACGCTTACGCACGTACAAGGTCATAGCAGATGGATGGAAACTCATAGGGATAGAGCTATCGATAAACGTAATACGATAATAGACCCGATATTTTTTTACAAAGTGTAAGAAACTAAACTATTGCCGGATAATTTTGTACAAATGTATTAACTAATATTACATTTCATTACAAGATGTAATTATATTATGTTGATTCTTTATATATATTTATTTTAATCACAATCTGATGAAACATCACTGTCACTGATGAGCATCCCTAACATAATTATAAGTTCCAGTACTTCTATATTATCGAATGCCACATGAATTTCCCAATCCGACGCTATAATGTTTTACTTCCGCACATGCATTTTTTTAATAAATCTAACATCTTGTTTGCCGTAAAAGGGGGATGGGTATTGTTTCGAGCGGCGTATCCTTTGATTTGTGTGTATTAGTTCTATAGCATTGTACTGGCAATGATACGGCGGAAGTCGAAGAACCCAATGACCACATTCGGCAGCTATTTCGTCGGTAATATATCTTTTAGGGAGGCTTTTTTCGATTTTAAAATATTCACTAATTGTACTTTTAATAAAGTATTATCAACATTTTCGCCATGACGTTAGAGCCAGTTAATTATCTCTTGTTTTTTATTGGCCTGCGTCGGCATTTTATCAATTTGTCTGGAGTGATATGTAACATTGTCCACAATAATAATCGACGGTTCTTCCAGAGATTGTACCATTTCATCATCATTTTAATAAACATCCTGTGTCACGGGGGACTTTACAGACATACATGAAACGGACACAATTAACACCCAAACTCAGAACTACAATTTGTGGATCACACAAAGTGATGTCCCGTGTAGGATTTGAACCCACAACACTCGGCGAATTGGCAAGCGGCGTGGCGACCGCCTAAACCACTAGGCCAACCGTACAGATTGCATCATTTCTTTAAACCATCCTTCGTAAATCTCTGCGTTCATTTTTTCGTGGTAGTCCACTGTTTTCTTGGATTTAAAGGCCAGTAAAGCATCTGACACGAAGTCCAGTTCTTAGATACTGTGTGGTTTGCATTTAACCAAGTCTCGTCATTGAAAATAACATTTGACCAATCTAATATCTTTTTGGCTTCGTTTAAAAATTCGCAGCGAGCCATAGCAACGTCGTGACCCTCCATCAATATTTTACGTTTGTTTAATTTTTCATAAGAAAATCCAATTTCTTTCAAAACCAAGCTAAATGACGATTTTTGGCCATGGAACAAACCACATTCACGTAAAGAAACAACAAGTTTTTTAAGTGTTGGAATTTCTTTGCGCAAGTAATAGTCATCTATATGACGGCGAATAGCGACAGCGTCGAAGTTGTCAACCGATGTCACACGACGTGGTTGGCGTTTTTTCTTCGGCATACGAAGCTAATTTTTTTGTGTGCCGCTTGTACCGGTAGTAATTTTTGAAATTGTAGGTCCACTAATTCCTAATACGGCCTAATCACACTCTCGCACTTGCGACAGTGGTAATAGCGGGCCACCATTTTGATACTCTGGTTCAAAGTAATTACGAACCTTGATCACCAGTTCACTGGCCTGCCTTTTCAGAACAGATCCTTTAGGCATTTTGACATTTGACAGCTGGGACAGCAATCAACACGGAGGAACACAAAATACACAACGTAACGTATGTATGGATAATGTGAAAAATCTCAGCGAACAGAAATGTAGTGACTTTAAAGCACGACCGTCTTGTTGCGAGTGACAGATTAAAACAAACACAAAATGGTGGTGGGTCATTGAGTGTTCCCAGCTTGCAAAAATATATTTGAATGTTTTTGTTGTATTTGTCTTTGTTCAAAACATAATAAATATATGCGATCGATATCATTACTTATTTGGTCACAACACTACAAAAGCTTATGTTACTTAAGAACCTTCCTATCTGAAGTTGGTTACAACTAACCTACTTTCATACTTACTCGGTTCAAAGTCAAAAGGTTATTATTCTAAGAAGTAGGTAAACCTTGAAATTGTACCCTTATATAACATACAAACTCGAGACTAGCACCGAAACTCCTTGAATGTAGACAATTTGTAAAATGTCTAATTTAGGCTTAAATTGTATGGATTATTCAGCGTGGTTGCTTTAGCCCTTCAAGCTTACTGAGCGTAACCCACTGATGTATTTTAAAAGGAATTTATCCTTTATTTGAGGTTTACCTTATACAACTAGAATTATTTCTGTAATCTACCTTATGCCTACTACTAAATAGTACTAACATTTCTTATTGTGTTTACTTTAATACAGAACAAACGGTTGTGACCATCCCATAATTATTTGTCCTGGGGGAAAATAGAAACCACGACCACACACCACACAAATTAAATAATAATAAATAAATATGTTGGACATCTAACATACAACGCCATCTAGTTCCAAGCTAAGCAGAGCTTGTGTTATGGGTACTAGACTACTGATATAAATACATTTATCTACTTTTCTTTGTAAATACATACATATTATACCTAGAAAACACCCAAACTCCGAAACAAATATTTGTAGATCATACAAACTTTTGGTCCGACCCGGGAATCGAACCCGAGACCTCATGATCAGCAGTCGCACACGCCAACGCGAGACCAACGAGGCAGTCAACGTCCATCTGATACAAGGATCAGAAAATTATCCTTCAAAATTATATAAATATTTATATTTATATAAAAAATTCTTGTAAATATCAGTAATAGATGGATAAACTATTAAACTCCACATTTATAACCTCGTTAAGGGATTAATATTCATATTATTTCGAACGAATAATACCTATTGCACAGAACAAAAATCTTCTATATCTATCTATCTACCTACATCTTATATAATATATATACAATATATACATACTAGCTTTTACGCAGCTTCGCTCTCGCAGACTTTCATCCACTGATTTACCCCCTTATGGGTGGAATTTCACCTTCCTCTTTTATATCTATCTATATATATAAAAGAGTAAGGTGACTGACATACCCAGAGATCAACGCACAGCCCAAACCGCTGTAGCTAGAATACTGAAATTTTGCATGTAGGTTCTTTATATAACGTAAGTGAGCACTGAGAAAGAATTTTTTGAAATTCCACCCCTAGGGGGGTAAATCAGGGGATGAAAGTCTGCGTGAGCGAAGCCGTGTGCAAAAGCTATTCTTCCTATGAAGCGAAATGAACCCTAAAACCTAACATACCCATCTGCACAATCAAACCTTATTTTAAAGAAAAACCCTGTATGTGTGCTTTTGGTTATATATCTAGACTATTCATGGGAGAGCCATGCTATGTAAATGCCGACACTTGAACCTCTTCCTAAGAGTTCAGAGTAATAAAGTAAAAAACAGCCCAACAAAACGAGACTTTAGCAATTCTTTCGCTATTCTGCTGTCGCGTTTCGTTGGTGAGTGCGAGACCGGAGGCTCAATGATGCAGAAGCATCTCAATAAGCCGCCGTAGTGTGGGTCACCATGCTGCATTGTTTCATCGTCTGCATTCGCAGTGAGTATGGTGACCACTTCTCACTCTCTTCTACTGATGCTTACCATCAGGCAGAGGAGAGTCACTTTGGCAGGCATAGGTATTTGCTGAATGATTGAAGTTACCGAAGTCCACCTTTCCCTTTTGTTAGGGGGAGGGAACGAACTTAAGTGTCTTTGAGTTGAAGGTGTACATGGCCAACGCTACCCACTTACCTTCAAGTGACTCGTCTACTTGTTTACCTCATAGAAAAGAGACTTTATTGTTTCTTTTAGTTTTATGAGTATCGCCACAGGCGTTTAGTAGTAAAGTAATACCAACGAACACGCTTTGAAATGGCATTCTTAGATAAAATATTAGTTCGCATGAGTACATCGTAACCATTCGAGGTTAGATGCAGTAGTTCAAAGTGCAAAGATCGCTTTAGCACTGAAGATAGCTGTTAACCTTTCAACGGAAGCTATATCTACGGCATATACATGTAACTACTGCATAGAACAGTTATGTATGTCGTGTGATGTATGTACTTAGACTACCTTCGTGGCGTTTTGGTAGCGTATACGACTGCTGTGCTGGGTCTAGGGTTCGATTCCTGTATCGAATCAAGTGTTTGTATGATTGTTACGGAGTTTGGGTGTTTCCTATGTATAATATGTATGTATTTACCCATAGTACAAGCTCTGCTAAGGTTGGGACAAGATGGAGTTTTGTGTTAGATGTACGTTATATTATTATTAGTTCTTAAGAGTTCCTACGGTTCCTACCGTTAAATGGTAAATGAGATGTCAATATGGGACCAACTCTTCTTATTTTTTAATTGAATTTTTACTGAATATCTTATTTTTATTTACTTGACTACGGTGAAGTCAAAAGGGTAATAGTTTTGGCAGTAATAACCTTATATTATAGTGTATGAAAGCATGTTCCACCGTAACTTCTAAATTACTTAACCGATTTTTATGAACGAGGTTTTAATTGATTCTTAATTATGGCGCGGGTGTCATAGGCCTTATATCAAAAGATTTTACGTAGTCAGGTATAGTTTTTATTTTACTTTTTCTTGTTAAACAACATTATTTTAGAACGAATCATTTATTTTTGACAGTTCAGCTTCTGGGTTTGTTACTTATCGAAGATTGAAAACAGTGCTTGAATGCAACTTAAATATGTTGTCTAAAAGACAATAAAATGACTATCATTCACAGGCAACTGGCGGCTGTTTAACTTAAACAGAAAGTATGAATAACTAAGATGTATGTATTGTATGTGTCAAAATTATTCCTCATGGCCACGAACGCAGCGTCACCTCACGAACTGGTCAAAGGTGCAATCGGCTCTCACTATTATGTACTTGTTCGCCTATCCTACATCGACTTACTTTCCTATATTCGAAATTATTCGTTTACTTTTAGATATTTCGTTTAAATACACAATTCTACATAATAAATAACAAGAAAATATGATAGAGCGATACACTACGCTATCCCATTAAACTTCCAACTTCCATGTACTTGGTAGGAAAAACACATTCCCCAACAAACACATGTATATACATACAGATTACAGACCTTGCGCACGCTGAGGTGTTTCGTGATGAATTAAGGAGAGTCAATGTAGATACTCCTCATTAATTTATCACAACTATACATATAATTATTAAGGTTGTTGATCAGACTTTATAACTGGTTTAGATGTTCCCCTACATCACAAAAAATAGCTTCTATTCAGAGACGTAAAAATAAAACAAATAAAATTAGTTTAGGTCTAGTTAGTGTTCGTTATCAAAACCTTTGTCAGGCTAATTGCAAAGTATTAGATATTCTTGGAAGCACATCTTATTTTGGTTTTATCGTATCTTCAATTTACGTCAATTACCATCAATTTTAATACTTACCTAATTATATTCACACTACGTCAATTTCACTTTATCCTATTTTGTAATAAGAAATTATAATTTCGTAGACATTTCTCAAAAAGACTTTAGTCTGAGTTCCTTGAAACTTTATTTCTACCTCTTTAAAGCTCTCTGAATTCTTTCTTCAAGTTTCTTTTAGAAAGAAGTTATTACAAACCTCTTTTCACAGAACTATAAGGTTTCCTACAATTTTTCTTTTAGTTCGTCAAGGGCTTAAGAAAAACTTACTCTTGTGAATGCTTTATATCGGGTCGCTACCTACTATTTCTTTAGGAAACTTTATTTGAAAATTGTCACTTGTAAACCTTCACCCGTAAATAACTTGCTGACTTATAAGAATAGAAATATACCTACCTTTATTTGCTTGACTGAAATTAAATTTAAATTCTTAGCCAAGGATACTGGGAAGTTGTCAAACTTTATTTCATCTCTACATAGTATAAAATGAAGTCGCTGCTGCTGACTGTTCGATTAGATCTTTAAAACTATGCAACGGATTTTGATGCACTTTTCAGCAATAGATAGGGTGATTCAAGAGGAAGATCTATATGTCTAATACATGCATATTATAGCAGAGGAAATCCGAGAATTTTAAAGACTTCTGTGCGAAGTCGCACTTAAGTTCGCTAACTTGTATTTAGACAACCTAGTTCTAACAACGTGTCCCACAAACGTCCATATTAACGATCACCCACAGCCATTACAGTCGGCACATAACATTATGTGGTCTGTATCTAATAAATTATAATTAGCAGTACATACTAGACTCACTACGACTTGTATTCAGTGCATGATGTAAGGAAACCACTCCAGTGAATAAGCAACGCTACATAAAGCTATATTTATTGCTGTTTTTGTTTCTTTTTATTCTATTTTCTCTGTAATCTACATCATACTCTTATATGTTTATTGTTACATATTCAGTGACACATATAATAAAATCGTATATGAAGGAAATACTATACTAATATTTTAAAACTGAAGAGATTGTATTAAAAAATAGTCTGATTTAAAAGGATCTGTCACTGTAAGAGTGCTCATTATCGAGAAAGGCTATAGGCTATATATCATCACGCTATGACCAAAAGGAGCGGAGTATCAATGAAATAAATCGCGAAAACGAGGGAAAATTATTCCTCTTGAGAGCTTCCATTGCATGCGCTGCGTAAACTGTTTAATTTTCACAAAAACAATGTATGGAAGAATTGTAACCCTTTAAAAGATTCTGCTTATGCTTTCCATCAGGCAGAGTAGAGTCATTTTGGCAGGCCAAATATATAAAAAAAAAAAGATAAACTGGACATACAGTGACACGAGTCTTTCATGAAGTAGGCTTTATGATTTGTTTAAATATTGAAAATGATTTCATTTATATTAACTATAGAATTGTTGATTATAGTTGGTTGAAAGAGCCTCAATTTCAGTGTAGCATAACTGCTACCAAATTTATAATAATATTCACACTTCTACGACTTCTTCGTACTTATTACAGTCGCGTCAACGTTATATTTGAGCACCATGCAAGCTCTTTCATATGTTTCTATAGATTTCTATTTTATTTTTAAACCTTTAATAATTTTAAGACTTTTTCTCTCACTCTAAGTTTATGGTACGAAATAGTCGTACCATAAATTTTACTTTAATTTTCCAACTCTACACCACCAAAGTGACACTTTTATTCTAGTCACTAAGATCTCTACTCAGTGTGACCTACTTTAAGTACATTTTATTATATATATTCAATAAAATACACAGTTATATCGCCAATATCTTCAGTACCACTGGTCTCAAGCCCTTATATCTGACCAATGATCGATGTCTAGTCAGGTAGCAGTGTAGTGACCCACACTGCTCCACTTATAGTCTTCGAGCGTTGAATTGTTCATTGCTAACGTTCTCACATGTTCTACTGGTCGATAATTTACTGGGTAACGATTGAGGTAGGTCGTCAATTAGTTCAATTACGAAGCATTTGACCCAGGAAGCAAATCGCTGGGAATGAGGCTTGGTGTCGCCACCTGAAGTTTTTTTGATAAGTAGTTTTGACGTGACAACGTCTTATAATTCGATGAAGCCGGCTGCACACACGAAAAAACATGACTTATGCGGCGTTACCTCGCTCTGAGGCTTGAAGTGCAAGTCTTAAATGGAAGCGAGAGATATACGCGGCGCTTGCGCCGCATCTATCTCTCATCATTTCATCAATGTTTCGTTATGACGTTGTCACGTTAAACTATCGTCCGTAAATAGACTTTACAGACAACCATATATATATTTTTATTTTTTTAAAAAAGACAACTCCCGCATTAGGAATTAACATCCTGTGTCGCGGGGGACTTTACAGACATATATGAAACGGACACAATTAACACCCAAACTCAGAACAACAATTTGTGGATCACACAAAGTGTTGTCCCGTGTAGGATTTGAACCCACAACACTTGGCGAATTGGCAAGCGGCGTGGCGACCGCTTAAACCACTAGGCCAACCGTGCAGTTAACCATTTTTTATCATAAATATAGACATAAGGTTTTTGTACCTGGAGGGATATTTAAGTAGCCTCTTCAACCCTAGTCTGAGTACAACAATTAATCAGCTACTTAATAAGGTGTTTATGCCACTTAAGGCGCATTTAATACGTTCCCCCAAGTATACAAAAACGTTTATTTCTAAATATACATATCTATCTTCTATATATATAAAAGTGTAAGGTGACTGACTGACATACCCAGAGATCAACGCACAGCCAAAACCGCTGAAGCAAGAATCCTGAAATTTTGCATGTAGGTTCTTTATATAAAGTAAGTGAGCACTAAAAAAAGAATTTTTGAAATTCCACCCCTAAGGGGGTAAATCAGGGGAGGAAAGTCTGCGTGAGCGAAGCTGCGTGTAAAAGCTAGTCATAGATAAATTAAAGGACAGAAACGGGGTAGATAACCCCGTTTCATTTCATTTCAATAATTTAATTTTGTTTTACATTTGAATCCTTAGTAATCCACTTAGTAACACAATACTTCACAAATCCAATATTTGTACAGACCCCTGTACACGATATGTATCCTGTACAGGAATCTTTATATCCTGTACAGGAATCTAAATATCCTGTACAGGAATCTTTACAAATATACTTATTTTAAAATAATCTTTACAAATACTCGGACTCCGATCAACAATTTGTGGAACATACACAGTGTTGACCCGCGAGTTGTTTGAACCCACAATAGTCAGCAGAGTAGGACACAGAGATGACCGCTTTAACCACTATGTCATCAATGCAGTCTCACAGAAAGTCGCACAAGAAGTATACATACATGTTATACGTTAGTTTTTAATTTATCCTAAGAAAATTTATATGTAGTAAACGATTATAAGCCTTGATTACATCGATTTTCCAGAACATTGATTAATTATTGAACTATATGGAGTCCTACCTCAATCACTGTCCAGTAAAATATCGATCGGTAATATGTAAGTATGGTGCAGGTGAGCAATGAAAAATTCATCGCTCGGAGACTTTGTACGAGTAAGTGGAGCACTGTGAGTCACTACACCGCGACTCGAGTAGATATCGATCATTGGTCAGATATAAGGGTTACCACTGGTGCCGAAGATATTGTCGATAGAAATCTGTATTTCGTTGTACGTTGATTATGGCGAGTAGGGTTCCTTATAGGGTTATATAAGAGTAAAAAAAAATGTACCTAATTTTTGTTAAATGAAATAAAGAGATAGAAAAGAAGTTAGAGAAACGTTGAAAATATTTAAAAAGAACATGAGAGCCTGTAGAAATAGAAGAATAAGATAAAAGATAGCTACAGTTATTGATGCGCGATTCAACGTCGAACTTAGATGAAGTAGGGATGTAACTTAATAATAGTGAATTTCGCAGGCAAATATACCTAATAGAAAAATGACTTTATAATAGGCATTATTTTTTACTAAAACTATTCAGATAGGAAAATATTTAAACCCTATTTGATAAAGGGATCTTGTTCCTATTCCTGATATTATAATAAGTTAAAGTATTTATCAAAGTGTCTGTTTTTATTATAAGTATATTATTAACGTGTCACTCAATATAATAACCACAGATTATTATACAGACAGATACTAGAAAAAAATACAATATAAAAGAAACAAACACTGCAATAAATATAGCTTTATGTAGCGTTGCTTATCCACTGGAGTGGTTCCCTTACATCATGCACTGAATACAAGTCGTAGTGAGTCTAGTATGTACTGCTAATCATAATTTATTAGATACAGACCATATAATGTTATGTGCCGACTGCAATGACTGTGGGTGATCGTTAATGTGAACGTTTGTGGGACACGTTGTTAGAATTAGGTTGTCTAGATACAAGTTGGCGAACTTAAATATGTCTTTTGGATCATATATCAGAGGGTAAAAGATGGAACGAGTATTACGTGATGATAGTACTGTAGGAGAAATGGTACAATACATATCTGCTTGAAAGGAATTGAGGAATATATTACAGTTGTTTACTGCTAGATTTAGCGGTAGGCTTGAGGGTGTTGAGTACTTGCCTAAAAATTTGCTGCTGCTAAAGGCAGGTAGTGAATACCTTTGAGAATTCAACAGTTGTGGTGGTTCGAGACCTCAGTACTATATCTACTAACAACTAAGAGTTCACCTGTGACGTGTTTTTGCATGATTTAAAACGGTGTGATTTAAAAAGGGCTGGAAAATGCTAATAAAGACCGATGACATTTAAAGGACTCACAAGCTGTTGTGATTTCAGACCTCGGTAGCATCTGACACACAACTAAAAGCTCACTTGTTACAAGGTATATATTTCGCATCTTATGGTCTTCAAGAGCGTTTATAAGACAGATATTCAGAAAACTATACTTTTTTCTTGAATCTTCTCTAACAGGTTGAAATGTGGAAACAATGTTAAATGTTCAAATATATTTATATCAGAAATTGCTCTTGGGTAGATTGTTACCAGCGGGAGATGACAGGAGATTGAACTACAGCTTAGTATATTCTGAGACGGTTTTTTTAAAGAGCTGTAAACTACCATTAGTTGTACTAATGTTCGGAGTCATTCAGTCCACGGAGGCAACAGTCCAGATAAAATGATGTCTCATAACATCCCGCTGTTCTTAGCTAAGAAGTTGATTTTAATATATCAAAGTAGTAAGTAAGGTTTTAATATATAAAGTAAGTAGTAAGAAAAATTACGTAAATTGAAGATGAAACGAAAATAAGATCTGCTTCCAGGAATATCTGATCACCTCTGCATGAATTAATATTCGTAGAAACTGTTTAAGAAATACATGAAAATAAGGTAAGATTGGAAAGCTTTGAGAGTCTTCTAAATCTAAGAATATTACGAATATTATACACAATTTTACGGAATATTATATCAACAAATTTTTTCAATTTTGTCATCATCGTCATAGACATAGTCGTATTAACACACGCTCACATTTTAAGGACTGTAATCACAGTTCCGCTTATGTAACAGGGGGTTGTAATCGTTAACTGAACATTTTGTGATTATTTTGAGGATCTTTTTCCTCCGAGCCTTTTCTCTAACTTGATTCAGGTCAGCTTTCAGTCTACTAAGACACTGCTGAACTTCAATTTTTACGTGGAGCGACTACCATCCGACTGATATCGAAGTTCTGTTGTCAGAATATTTAGAACTACGACTACCCAGATTGATTGCCATAGATACCCATATCGTAATCGAGATCGAAGGCTTAACGTGTTATCCGACGCACGAAGGCGTCTCATTGTGATAAGAATGCAAAAGTATCAAACCAAAAATGACAGCATTCGTGCTGTCATCACTGGTGAGTGCGAGACCGGAGACACAATTATGCAGAAGCGACTCAATACGCCGCCATAGTATGGGGATGGTGACCCATACTATGACGCATTGTTTCCATTCGCAATGAATATAGTGACCACTACTCTTGGATTCTGCTCATCCTTTCCATCAGGCAGAGAAGAGTCACTTTGGCAGGCCTGTTTATAAAAAGAGTTACCCATTAATGGTCTGACCTGGTTAGGATTGCCTAATTTTGCAATGTGCTAACGAATTCTACTATGTACTTAGCCACGGGCCCCTCCGTTAGTGCTCTATTACTGTGTATAAAGGAAAATTTAATCTAAAACTTTTCTACATACCAGAAAGTAGAGTAGAAAATATATTGGCCCTGTTAATCAAAAGCCACGTTGGAAAACTCTGTTAATATAAGAAAACTACTAAAATGGTAGGTTATGGTAGAATTGGTAGAAATGGAGGGTAGGTTACAGTCTCATAGACTTGTTACTGGAACTAACTTAGCCGGATAGCCGGAGCCTTCTAATTATCTTTATTAGTCTGTGTAAGTGTTTATCTAAAATCACTCTAAACGGCCGTGTTTATTCGATACCGTACTAAAACGTACCGTTAACTAGTACGCAATGTAACAGATGTCGATTACCATCGTTATCGAGTAGTTAACATGTAGAATTGTCACAGGTATCGTTAACTTGGCTACTTAGAATGTAGTGTTGTGTATATTATTTTCTTTTATTAAGTTATTGAAAATATCTTGTACGTTTTACCCATTTCTGTACACCTTTCTTTTACAATCTCGATAGCTTCCGAAAAATAATGGTACAACTTTTATTTTTAAAAATGCCACCCTCTGCAATAGTTTTTTTTATGCAATAGCCGGGCAAACCACCAGACGTTTTGCCTGATGGTAAGCGATTACCGCTGCCCATGGACACCTGCAACACCAGAGGCGTCACAGGTGTTTTGCCGGCCTTTGGGGCATGGGTGGGGGGGGGGGGGAGAGATAGGGGGAGGGATTGGGGTATGGGCCTACGGTATCCATACTCACTCGGTGAAACACAGCGCAAGCACTATTTCACACCGGTTTTCTGTGAGGCCGTGGTATCACTCCGGTCCAGCCGGCCCATTCATGCCGAAGCGTGGCTCTTCCACGGTAGATATAAGATATAATGTCCAGTATCACTGGTGATTTAACAAACCTTTATAATACCCACACATAGAACACCTATAATGCCAAAGGTTTGTAAGTGTTGTCTCATGAGAGAATCGCACTCATAACACTCGGCGGAGTAGAAAGCTGTGAGGTGACCAGTCATACATTGAGTCGTATTAGTAAAAAAGGGAGGTAGGTGTAATATAAATCAAATGAATACGAATTCTCATATCTTCGAAATAAAGTTCAAACTTGATTGCATACTGCGGCTCGAAGGACCAAAACTCTTTTTTGGTCCTTCGAGCCGATTGGTGGTTAATACTGATAAATATTGCACAAAGAACAATGCTCAATAAGGTCTATTAGCCTAAACAAACGTGTTGGGGTTTTCTCTAGAATATCACGTTGACCAGACGAGTTAAGTATTGCTTTCTGTCAAATTTTTCTTCTCATTGCTCTTTTCCTAAAATACATTTCTTGAAATATCTTTAAAGCTCTAAAATTCTATCAATCAAAAAAGAAATATTTTTCGTTTCTTTCTAATCTTTCTCCTCAGGATAACACGGTTAACTGCCTCTTTGGTCTCGCGGTTGGCGTGTGCGACTGGTGATCATGAGGTCTCGGGTTCGATTCCCGGGTCGGACCAAATGTTTGTATGACCTACAAATATTTGTTTCGGAGTTTGGGTGTTTTCTATGTATAATATGTATGTATTTACAAAAAAAAAGTATATGTGTATTTGTATCAGTTGTCTAGTACCCATAACACAAGCTCTGCTTAGCTTGGGACTAGATGGCGTTGTGTGTTAGATGTCCGAAAATATTTATTTATTTATTTATTTATAACTTTTCGAGCTACGAATTAGAATTGTTCGCATCAATTTCGAAACACGTTCCAACGTAATAATTACGTGATGACGTGGCAATAATGAATACGTAATAAGTACAGTAAATGACGGAAGTGTTCATAATAACCCATAATTACGTTACGTAGTTTTTGACGTGACAACGTTTTATAATTCGATGGAGCCGGCTGCACACACGAAAAAACATGACTCATGCGGCGTTACCTCACTCTGAGGCATTCCATTTAAGGCTTGAAGTGCAAGCGAGAGATAGATGCTGCGCTTGCACTTCAAGCCTTAAATAGCTCACATCATTTATGCGGCGTTACCTCGCTCTGAGGCGTTCCATTTAATCAATCAATGTTTCGTTATGACGTTGTCTACAAACTTAAACTCTGTAAACTATCGTCCGTAAACAGACTTTACAGACAACCATTTTTTTAAGGTATGGACTTATGGAGGGTAAACATGCAGATGGGTTATTTGATGTTAAGTGACTACCACAGGTCATAGATGCCTAAAAGAAAAAAGTCAGAGGGGCATTATCGTCCTTTGAGTGATATATTGCCAGATTTCCTATAAGTATTGTTTCGCTTCTTAAGATCGTACCTACCCTAAGTATTTTTGGTATTTTGAAATTATTTCTCCTCCAATACATAAAGAATAATTTAAATCCATATAACAAACAAACAAACAAACGAGAGAAACTCAGTTTGTCGTGAGACTGAAACAGCAGCCTTTTTCTTCTCTGTGTAGTGCTGTTGCCCAGCGTAATTTCTTTTTTTTGAATATGGGGCAAACGAGCAGGCGTATCGCCTGATGGTAAGCGATTACCGCCGCCCATGACACCAGCATCACCAGAGGCGTCACAAGTGCGTTGCCGGTTTGGGGAATGGGGAGGAGAATGGGGGGAGGGGTTGGTATTTAGGCCTCCGGTATCCTCACTCATTCGGTGAAACACAGCACAAGCGCTGATCATACCGGTTTTCTGTGAGGCCGTGGTATCACTCCGGTCAAGCCGGCCCAATCATGCCGAAGCGTGGCTCTCCCACGGGTAAATTGTTTCCTTAGCCTCCTATTACGAAACCCATGGGATGAATAGGGGTGATGATACTACGTCACCACACAGACATTATGTCACGTATAAATATTTTGTATTTTTATTTTTAACCGACTTCAAAAAAAGGAGGAGGTTTCTCAATTCGACCGTATATATATATATTTTTTTTTATGTGTGTTCGGGGATAACTTCGTCGTTTATGAACCGATTTTGATGATTCTTTTTTTAGTGGAAAGTAGATGTCCTGACGGTGGTACCATGATAAGGAAACTAGGATCTGATGATGGCATCCCAGAGAAATCGAGGGTAACCCTCATTTTTTTCAGGCACGTACTATGTTTTTCGTATATTTTCTGAAGCTACGCCGGTATTTGCGTCTGGTAGTCATCATTTAATGATGATGAGGTGATGATGAAAGGTAAAACTCCTTAACGGTTAGGAGTTGGAGGATAAATATTTAAATGTCATATGTATGTATGTTACCTTTAGTCGTATTCTTTCAAGTTATTTAGGTAAGCTGATGATGGAAGGTACAACTCCTCAACGGTTAGGAGTTGGAGGATAATTCATTCAATTTCATACGTATCTATAGACCTTTAGTTGTATACTTTTAAGTTATTTAGGTGAGCTGATGTCACAAGCGCTATGATGACTAACCCCTTAATGTATTTTGCTTTAAGTAACTCGCCTGCTTCTATTTCATCACGATATTTAAGCTTGGACACGATTCCTATTGCCCCGTAGACCACGTTCTCGGTAACAGAAATCTTGCATATCGGCATAATTTTGGAAACTGATCATACTCAGTTTTAATACGTGTTCAAACCACTAAAGTTATTCGCATCAGCAGAAATTATATGAAATAGTTCAACTTACTGATAACCTATGATTGTTTGCACTAAAAATGGAAAAATAAAAACTTTTTATAAAAAAAAAACCGACTTCCAAAAAACCATCCGACGAAAACTCCCTGCCAAAAAACACTAAAAAGCGTAAAATAAACTGGCTCTTCATAAATTGCTATGTGCCAATTCTTGTCTATACCTAATTCTTTATTCATTTAAATAGTAGTATTATTGTGTATGCTAGGTACCTAAAATCTGTTTGAAGTCGGCGCCAAGCCAAAATGTAATAGGAGGTACCGCACTCGCCGCTGCCGAATAGCTAGCATAAAACAACCCAAGCGAGCAGACACGCGCGGGTTGACGCGACGTCGTTGATGGTCGTCTCGAAATAAAGCGAGTGTGGTAACTACTATTACATTTGGCTTGGCGCCGACTTCAAACAGATTTTAGGTACCTAGCATACACAATAATACTACTATTTAAATGAATAAAGAATTAGGTATAGACAAGAATTGGCACATAGCAATTTATGAAGAGCCAGTTTATTTTACGCTTTTTAGTGTTTTTTGGCAGGGAGTTTTCGTCGGATGGTTTTTTGGAAGTCGGTTTTTTTTTTATAAAAAGTTTTTTCCCTAAAACCTCGTTCCTGAGAGGCCTGTGACCAGCAGTATACTCCGTATTCTTCATCTATCAGTACACGGACGGCCAAACTGACATATCAACAAAATTAAAACCGCTTTACTATATCAATCACAAGACAGTTCGAGGAACGAATGACAGTTCGAGGTACACATGACAGTACCACGAACACATAATAATAATAAAATACTTTATTGAATACAAATATGACATATTAGATGACCCAAGCAACCTCGTTTGCGTCCAAACTACCATCCCTCGTTTAAACCCCAAAAGAGGGTTGATTTTTAAAGAAACATTATTAGTACACCTCCACACCGTCTATAGAGTATACATTTTAAATTTCAAGTCTTACTTCAAAAACATAGGACTTTCATACAAACGTCCAACCTCCGTTTTAACCCCTTAGGGATGGAGTTTAGTAAAATCCGTTCTTAGCGGATGTCTACACCCTATAAGGAACCTACCTGCTAAATTTCAAGTTTGTAGGTGTTATAATAGTTTCTGAGATTTCGTGATTAATAAAGTGAGTGGTATTTCGCTTTTATATATTATGATAGATTAAGTATGTACTGATACTGAAGTTCAATACATAACAGTTCAATGAACACATGACAGTTCGGCGACCATGCTTTGGGTCTGTTCGGCATACGAACTCGGTCAGCTTTATAATTAATTGTAAATATCCATAGGTAATATACCTACAAGCATTTATATACACTAGTATCTACATTCACGAGGCAAGGTAAGCTGATCTAGTACGAGGCTGTAGTTAAGGTGCTTTAATTGAAATACTCATATTACTAAGTTATTATATCGTATACCTAACCCAGGAAGGTCTTGGGTGTAGGTACAGTTAGTTATATACTCTCAACCACTCCAGCGAATCTTGGATTTCTAGCCCATTTTAAAAGGGATGATGTTCTTGATTAGGTTGTATTATTTTTTTGACTTTTGACAGTTATCTCAGTACTCCGCCATCTGTTAACCGATTTAGAAAATTCTTTTTATTTTGGAGCATTCTTCTCTGTGTTGCGTCTGCAGTGGAATGCAGTTGGCTAATGATGATGCTAATAGTTCTCTTATCGTCATTAGCCAACCGCAGTCCACTACTGGACATAGGCCTCTCCAATTGCACGCCACTTGGTTCGATCCTCGGCTTCTCGCATCCAGCACCTGCCACCCGTCTTGCGCAAATCATCACTCCACCTGGTTCTCTAATGTCTATAAAAAAAAGTAAAAAGTAAAACCCAACTACGACCAAAAACGACGCTGAAAAAGTATAAAACAAGTTTAAAAAGCTGTAGTCACACGTTAAAGTTTTATGGTGCGTTTTTATGTTACGTGTGACTACGGCTTTTCAAGCTTGTTTCATATTTTTTCAGAGTCGTTTTTTGTCGTAGTTGGGTTTTAGTTTCTACTTTTTTATTTTTAAAATGTTTTGGTGCCGTTTTAATATCAATTTCTTTGCAAAGTATATTTTAAATACCATAGAAATATCACAATTATCGAATATAATACGGACAATGTCTCGAGCAAATGCTAATAATATACATATATAGTTTTGAAATTTACAAGTAACGCCTTTTCCAATGATACCAAACACGGCATATTTATCTCAAATTTATTTTTTAACACAGTACTTTATGACCGCTAGAGGGCGCCACATTAAATTAAGTGACACGTCATATAGCCTATAACCAGCGGACGATCAAAACGCTTCAAACGGTACCTCATTTGTCCAGTTCTAATAAGTAGTTGAGGAGATATGAGGAAACAGATGAACATACATACATACCCTGTCAAAATCATAACCCTCCTTTGGCTTTGCCGTTGTAGGGTAAAAAGTGCTCGTTTGACGGTCAGGCTGGTCATATTATGTTACTTAAAACAAATTTAAAAAAAGATCATGACTAAACATGAGGGTTTAATACAGTTCCTTTTCGGCGCTTAATTATACGCAATGTACACATATATGTTTTTATAGCTCTCTACTACAATATTTATATACGAGAACACTTAATAGTAATTAATGTCTCTATGATTCTACTGTTCAAGTCTGGCGATTAAATTCGTTCTACAATATTATCTCTTATTGCTACTGAGATAACAGACTTTTCCATTGATCAAACAGACAACACTGATAACAATGACGTCAGCTGAGTGATGACGTCAATTTGACGTCAGACAGATCCTTCCGGTGAGATTATTTAATCTGTCCGAATTTAATCGGATTAATATGGAAATTGTTTAGGTAGGTATTTTCCATTCAGTTAATTGCAAATAATAAGATAAACAAGTAGCTTCATTCTATTATTATTAATCTGGTCGACCTATTTATTTACGTGGCCTTATGTATTGGAATTCAATAGGTTCGATTCCCGCTAAGAGTCAATACATTATCTACTGACTAGCTGACCCACGCAACCTCGTTTGCGTCTCCTATTACCCGTAGCGTGATAATTTTCCCCCGTTTATGAATTCTTTCATTATTCTTCATTGGTGCTCCGCTCCTATTAGTCTTAACGTGATGATATATAGCCTTCCTCGATAAATGGGCTATCTAACACTGAAAGAATTTTTCAAATCGGACCAACGGGTTCTGAGATTAGCGCGTTCAAACAAACGAACTGTTCAGCTTTATATATTAGTAATAGATAATATAGTATAGATACCACCTGTTTTCTTTAACGAAAAATCTGCCTAAACGCCTTTACTGGGCCTGATAGAAAGCGGGAGCGGAATCCAAGAGTGATGACCATCCTTATTGCGAATGTGGACAATGCAACATGGATGCCAAGTGAGATGCTTTTACAAGCTCCGCTTTAAGGAACCTGTTCGAAGTTCGAGGAAAAAGAGCCACGCTTCGTCATGAATGGACCGGCTCGACTGGAGTGATACCACGGCCTCACAGAAAACCGGTGTGAAATAGTGCTTGCGCTGTGTTTCACCCAGGCCCATACCCCAATCCCCTACCCCCCCCCCCCTATCCCCAAAAGGCCGGCAATGCACTTGTGACGCTTCTGGTGTTGCAGGTGTCCATGGGCGGCGTTAATCGTCTACCTTCAGGCGATACTTCTGCTCGTTTGCCCGCCTATTCCATAAAAAAAAAACTACCGGTTAGTGATCATGACTGCATGGTAAGGAAGTTCGAATCCCAGGACAAAAATACATCGAAGAATTAGTCGAATAGTTACAAATATCGCAACTAGCTGCAGTCATTAACAAAGTAACTTACTTGATAATTATAAAATTGTACAGTTAAAAAAAAACCTATTTTAATTTCTCGACAGAAAGTGTAATTGTATCAAATTGGATAAATGCTGAAACTGTAATTGTCCTTAAATACTTTGTAATGGTTCACTAATTGTTTGAAGCTAAACGCAACCTATATGGGTACTTTACTGTTTCTTTTTTTAAATAAAGAGTGCGTACATTTTGAAGAAAAGGGATAAAGATATTTCTATAAATAGGTGAAAGCGAGAGGTATATAATTATATGACATGTGTCACAGATAAACAGAAATACACAGCATGGACGCTCATAGCCCAGTTGCACTCGGTGATTAGAAACAATCGATCGACCGACCGACGGCGCGGCCAGTACCTGGATGGGTGACCGCTAGTGGCACTATATCATGAGCGTCTCAGTGAATCGGAGGTCACGTTAAGCAGTCGCTCCAAGATGTTATCATCGGATAACAGTCATGAAGCTTAGTTGGAGGCCTTTGGGCGGCTTGAAAACATCCAACGGCAAGATTACGTAGCCACAACGTTGTCTTGCCAGTCCCCAACCCGCACTCGGCCAGCGTGTGGACGTATGGCCTTAACCCTGTCCTGAGATGAGACCCAGGAGGAGGTGATGACACAACATTTAATTGTATTGATATCGTTTTGTTATTCTCTATTCAGTAATAATGCAAAATGGTCTAATTTCTGTATAATTTCATACTTCTGATATAAAAAAAAATGCTTTTTTCATTTATTAGCTTTATCCACCTGATTTCTTCCAAACGTGTTCTCCTTAGAACACATAGTTTTGAAGGATAAAGAAACAAATTGTTTTCATTTCAAATAACGTCTGATGTATTTTTTTTATGTTTTAGCTGCCAAAATAACTCTGCTCTGCCTGATGACCAGAATCCTGTTTGAAATCTTTTACGATTATAAACTATTTACGAATTTCTTCGAAACAGAGTCCAGGATAGATATATGACCCTTTTACAGGATAAATAAACAAATGTAAATTGTTTTTCACACAGAATGTTCAAAAATATATAAAATACCTTGTATGTACCCTATTTCTTAATACTAGTGGAAATCAATAAATCCTTAATTTTAACACAATACTTTCAAAAAACTAAATTTAAATGAAGCATCTACGTTTTTCGTGCATTTCACAATCACAACACAAACTTTGAAAAAAAAATGAAACTACAAAAAAAACATATTACACTCATTTTTTAAATGTTACCGTAAGACTAGAAGATCGGCTACACGCAGAATATATTTTGTTACCTACAACAAACACAACATTTTTTTTAAAACATTTTTAAATTTCAAATCATTCAATTCACAGGAACGAAATTCACCAAGCATATTCAGGACAATCTTTCAAAAACGGTAGAAAGTTATTGGTCGGTGTAAAGATGTAATTTCAAGGTTCAAGGGAATCGAAATTTCTCTGGAATTTCATAACAGCTTAAAAATTACTGACGTATAAAGTCGACCTACAAGAAACGTAGCATAAACAAACATCTTCAGCAAAATGCTGGAGGTTCATATTTAGCTTGTTGATAAATTTAAAAGTTAAAATCGTCTTATGGTTTAAATCATCTTTATCCAAAATGAAATCTGTAAATAAAAGTAAAAATGTATTAAGCAATATCTCTAATGTAAATATTTACAATAGAGTTTGTTACATACTACGAATTATAATCATATTAAAAAGAAAACGTAACGTAGAAAGACAGAGATATAAGATTATCTTGATTACATAAGTGAATGGTCATAAGTAGTCCGGTCAAATTAGACCAAAAAATAGGGATGAGGTTACAAAATGGCTGAAAAAAATCCGATGAGTTTCAATAAGGTTAAACAATTTGCACCAGTCATAATAAAAACCAATGTGATAAGGTATAATAGGACCGTCGTTTCCTGTATATTCACATGTTGATTAAATTCTCAAATGACAGTTTTAAAAGCATTATATTTTTCACAATTGTGTTTAATAATTTCGATTATTTACTTATTAGGTACACGATTAAAAAAATTGAAATTTTTAAATGTTCTACTGCCCAAACTCGGTTTATTATGAGATTCCATTCTATAAAAATACTTAAAATTCTAACTAATAAAAGTATTTCTATCGATTGACAATCCTTATTGTTCATCTTTTACCATCAATAAAATAATATTTCACTTCACTGCATTGAAATACAGTTCCTGAATTTTGTCTAGACTTTTTGTGCATGTGGAAACCATAAAATTGGAGGAATCCAGAAGTAACTTTTTAATCACTACCCTCGAATAAAAATAACGAACTTGAAATTCATGGAACTTTCTAACCCTGGGGGGAAAAGTTTCTAAATTATCAGTGACAAAGAGAGAGTCTAAAAATCACTCTAATTTCGGCCATTCTATTTATCTGTACTGGTGGTGTGGTCCATTTTTTCATTAGAAGCCTTAATGTGCAATTTCCCACAAATCGCATTTTGAGTTAGGTCGTTTTCATTCTGCGATTATGTGGTACAGAATCAGAAAACTATGTTACGTCGAAAACTTTACAAGCCCATGAATCAGCACTATTCATTTACATATGTTGCCTATACATATAATATGTTTATATATACAGTTTGTATTGTTTTCGGCTTTGCATTGTATACATACAGTTTGTCTGTCCGTTCTATTGTTACGATGGAAAGTTACAACCAGATATATCTTTTGTTACATTTTTAATAGCTTTATCGGATTACTGGGAGAAACGAAATAGTTATCTGTTTTGAGATTGAATTTCGTTACCATATATAGTGATAGAAATTGTGAACACAGCTAACATAACTTATGTTTGCACCATGATAGATAAAAGTTTTTTTTTTTTAAATTAATACTGGAATGGAACGGTATAGATTAATATCGCAAATTATTTATCTAGTACAGATTTATAGGGTCAAATAATGTATGATCAGTTCGATAATAATCAGGGGGTCTTTACCTGTAGTGCAGGATATGCGGTGCAAACGGGCGGTGCAGTGTTAAGGGCGCCGGCTGCAGCACTTTTAACGAATCTGCGCGCTTACTGAAGGGCGCTAAGCTTACTAAAGGACGCTAGAGTAAAGATTGCACAGGGGCGCTTCACGGGCTTGAAACGCTTCTGTCGATAATATAATTTATTCTGCATCTGGGTGTCATTTATCTCAGTGTTTATATTTTATTTAAAACTAGCTTTTTTCATTTGTCGGTTATCGCAGTAAAGAGTAGCATAATGTTCCTCAAGAATCAAAGTATAATATCCATTCCAAATTTCATTGAAATCGGTGCAGCAGCGGTTTGACCGTGAAAGCGTGACATAGGTACAGAGTTACTTTCGCATTTTTTATAATATAAATATCAAATATGGATTTCGGTATGTTTATTATCAGCATCGTTTCCAAAACTACAAGCCTTGCCAAGTTTGAAAGCGTGTGCAGTGTGTGGTTTACAAAAACAAAGAGAATAAAAACAAAAGCAAATAAAGAATCTAATCTAAAAAAAAAAAACAAAAACCTACTTCAAGGTTCGACTCGATTTCTCATAGATGCCATCATCAGATCTTAGTGTCCTTACCATGGTACCACCGTTGGGATATCTCCTTTCCATTAAAAAAGAACCATGAAAATTGGTTCATAAACAACGAAGTTATCCGCGAAAACACATTAAAAAAAATATACGGTCGAATTGAGAACCTCCTCCTTTTTTGAAGTCGGTTAAAAAAGTGTAAAGCCACAATTTTGTTCTAATTTAAAGTTTCCATTCTTTATTGACATCAATAAAGTCTGTCAATAACTATAAAACGAAGAACAATTCATAGGTCAGAAATCAAACATAGGAGAAAATAATTCTTGACTGCATTCTGTACCTATTCAGCTAATTTAGAAATATCTCATGTCAAGGTGTTTGTGCTCGCACTCCCTCGAAAGAACTCGAACGATTTTAATGTTTTTGAAGTGAAAACTTTTTGGAAGGGAAAAATCTTATGAGTTCGCGTCAACGACATGCTGACGTCACAAAACTTCTTTGGCCACGTTGAGTACTTTTTGGTAGGGGAAATCTTATGAGTTCGCGTCACCGACATGATGATTTAATTTAAACATTATGAAATTTATAATTTTACAAATAACATTCTAAGTGATTAATTTTCACATCAATCGGCAATCGGCCCTTATGTCTGCCAATTATTTTTTGGGTACTTTTGTGTACCCCAGCCCCTCATTTTTTAATTGCTATTTGATTTCTTTGATCATTTACTAATTAGAACAACTTTGCTGGGTCAGCTAGTAACTAAATAGATTTAGCTGAATTCTGTAGACAGACTATTGTCGTTTCTTCCCAATTATCAAACAATTTGCACATATTTTCGTATGGCAACCGTGACCTAAAGCTCGAGGCATGGCACTAGGGACACCTAGAACTTAGATACCTACCTACTAATGCAAATAAATTCCTATATCAATATTAGATGACAAATTATTGGCAAGAAGATTCTACCAGTTGCTTTCCATCATATCTCATCAAAGGGGATATAACACAGCCCCTGAAAAGTTGGAAGTTGCCAAATAGTTTAAATTATAGTCTTGTAGTATGTAGTTTATGGATTATGTCAATGTCAGACGCCATTTTGTTTTGAATTACAATCTTCTTTGATATGACAAGAGAGATTTAACAAACATTCCAATACGTTATTTTTATGTTTTATGTTTCTTTATGAAAAGAAACGTCGGTAGCATAATAATATAAGAGGGTTGGTTAGGTAAAATTATTAGGACTTTATTCATCTTAAATTAATTGAATTAAATTTACGTTGCAGTATTCGACTCTCCTCAGCCTTAGAGGAGGCCCATGTCCAGCAGTTGACGGCCTTTGGCTGAGATGATGATGATAATTATTCCACGCTCTTGTGACTTTAAATTGAATATAAGCCGAAATTATAAATTAAACGTTACTTCGACTTCTGTACTACATGTCAAAATATATTCTGGACTTACATGAAGTCCACGTTTCTTATAAAGGATGGTGTTATGAAACCGTTATTTAGATAATTTTAACTAGGTACATGTAACTGTTTTCTGTATTATATAAGGATCTCTAATCTATACTAATATTATAAAGCTGAAGAATTTGTTTATTTGAACGCGCTAATCTCAGGAACTACTGGTCCGATTTGAAAAATTATTTCAGTGTTAGATAGCCCATTTATCGAGGAAGGCTATAGGCTATATATCATCACGCTAAGACCAATAGGAGCGGCGCATCAATGAAGAATGTTACAAAAACGGGGAAAAATTATTACGCTACGGGCAATAGGAGACGTAAACGACGTTGCGTGGGTCAGTTAGTTAAAGATATACACGATTATACACGGTATCTGGCGGGGTATTATGGCGGTGTACTCCTTATGCTTTCTTCTAGTTGACATATTTGTGTAAAAAATAAATAAATAAATATATATTTATACACATACGCATTTAAACCTGTATAGGTAGGTATTTCGTTTGCCGTATTTACTTTATTTATACGCTGCTCATTACGAGACTCATCTTTAGTGAGACACGAACTGATATGTGAAGTTCGGAGACCTAATTGGCGTATGTAACGCAAAGCCAGCTATAATAAACCTGTTCAATTAGCGTTGAGTTTCTGAATACACATTTTTGATGAGCTTTCCGTTAGTACGGAAAAAATAAGCGTATACTTTCACCTTGTTAGCAAGTGACTAACTAAAGTATATTTAAGATTGTTCGTGACGTTTGCAAAATAATTACAAATTTTAACAAAAAAAACCGACTTCAATCTGGACCAAATTTAAATGGGACCATTCGTGAAGCACCAGCTTTCAAATAAAAAAGAATCATCAAAATCGGTTCAGCCAGTCGAAAGTTATGAGGTAAAAACATTAGAAAAAAAAATACAGTCGAATTACGAACCTCCTCCTTTTTTTGAAGTAGGTTAAAAATGAGCATAACATTACTTTGGTTCTGCTTTATATATACACTAGCTTTTGCTCGCGGCTCCTTCCTTCGTGTTTGTCGCTTATCGCAGTAAAGATTAGTCTTATGTCTTTCCTCAAGAATGATTGCAGTCGTTTAGCAATGAAAGCCTATCAGGTAGACAGTCTTACTTTCGAATTTATAATATTAATATAGATATTAAATTACATACCCTGACTGACCGAATTATCCACGCGGAGCCTAAGCCACACTGGTTAAAAATTAAAAATTTTGGTATTTTTTCAAAATACATCGAGTGTGGTATCAAAATAAAGATTTTTTTACGGTGATTACGAATATATATAAACTTATGTTTTTATTGTTAAATATTGATGCAGTCGGGTTTTTTATTTTTAATAATTTGTACTTGTTTTAAAGGTAAAATAAGGGGTTCTTTTCAAAGTTAATTCAACCAAACAAACACTTCAGCTTTATAATATAAGTATAGCTCAGTGCAGTTCTAACAGAATATGTGGTGTGATTTTAGGAGCGGAGATTTTAACATTTTGACTTTCTCATCTAATATAGTGTTCTCTGCCAACCCATTAACTGTTTAAAGGATGAAGTTACATAACTGTAGGTGAGAAAAAAAAATGCTTAACAACCAACTAAATTACTATGCAAATTTGTGAAACGCCCGAACGCCGGAAAATTCTAACTCAATGTTAGAGGTCGTTCCAACGTTTCGTGTTTCTAAAACGTAATTTATATTGTTACATAAATTTATTATTATCCCAGCTATAGCTATACTCGTAGAACCTCACAATATACAGTTTTATGAAGTAGGTGTGTGTGGTAGAGCCATGCTTCAGCATGCATAGGCCGGCTCGTTCGGAGTGATACCACGGCCTCACAGAAAACCGGTGTGAAACAGCGCTTGGGCTGTGTTTCACCGAGTGAGTGAGGATACCGGAGGTCCATACCCCAACCCCTCCGCCTCTCCCTCCCCAACCCCATCCCTCGAAGGCCGGCAACGCACTTGTGACGCCTCTGCTGTTGCAGGTGTCCATGGGCGGCGGTAATCGCTTACCATCAGGCGATACGTCTGCTCGTTTGCCCCGAATTCCATAAAAAAGGGGAAAAATCGTGGTTGAATAATGTCACTACATTCTAGACGATATATATTATATTCCTCATCCACTCATTGAAAATCAACAAACTATCAGAAAAATCCGAAAGATAAAAATGACGCAAAACCTGTCCAGTATTATCGAAACATTGCCACTAGAAACTACTCAGTATACCGCGTGAATATACAATTGAATCGATCGTGCATATTGTAAGTAAAATAAGCTAGTGGGGCTAAGTGGCATTTTGTGCATTTCATAAATATGCATGGTTCTAAAGGTCGCCGCTCTATTACCGAGGGGCGTTGATCCTTTGCCGGTGCCGGAGCGAGGGCTTCAGACACTTCTAATTTGCACTTTTGATTGCTATCATCATCCCAGCTGTGGAAGGTCAAAGTGACGTCACGAAACACCTATTTTTAATTATTAAGAAGAAACTTATTTTCTAAAAAGAGACCTATCATGTATAGCTGTGGACAATTAAATGCTTTTAATGTAATGGGAAACCCGTGAGAATACTTTGTGTTATCCACAAATCGCTTTACTGAATCTGGATGCTATTCCCCTGAAACAGGAATATTCCTATTACAGGTGTTGTCTTCTGAAAGTAATAAAACATTATTTTCTCATAAACTAGGGAGGCTAGACTACTATTTCTTAATCAGAAGTTAACAGAAGATATAAATAACAAGACCGCTTTATTTCTCACTCACCGTTAAAGTAGACAAGGAATATTTTCCACTTAGTAGAAGACTTATTTCCTACAAACAAAATGCCATTAGCCGGGTAAAGCAAAATGGCGGATTGCTTTCTAACACTCGTGGTGGAGAAACGTGAAAGCCTTATGACCTAAATTACATAGAATGCCACCGTATTTATAGGTACTCTATTTGTAAATTTTATATTTACTTTTAATCGACTTCAAAAAGGAAAAGATTCCTAATTTGAATTGTTTTTTATGTATCTTCGATTTGCAATATTCTTCTTTTGTTCGAAAGGTGTTTATCCGAAATGGTTTAGGCTCCGGTAATGGAGATATGGCATGAACGAAACTTTCTGGAAGACACATCAAGTATCTTTTTACCCAGAACGTTTTTTCCCAAAATGAATTCCGCCGGCTTTAAGTCACATCGATACGATGTGACTTAAAGCCGGCGGCCTTCGATTTTTTACTTCGTATTGCCATCAGAACAACCCAAGTAGTAGGTAATATGGAAATCCTGTAGAAACACTGTTGTATGTGAAACGTTCTTTTTAAATTCCCAATTACCCAACAATTTGCCCAAGATTTTCCGGCAACCGTGACCTATGGTTTAATGTGATCTCTGAGGCACGGCACGCGCTACAAACAGAACTTAAATAGATACCAATACACCAAGGGTGACTCTGGTTAGCCCGGGATGTACCTCATTCACGAGGTACGGCAGGGGGGACTCCAGAAGCCGCTGATGAGATCCTGGAGCTTCTCCCGTCTGCCGAGGTAGGCCGTCGCGGGGTTTAGTGGGTAGACCGATTCGTCGGGAGTCCTATACAGGTTCTTCGTGTGTGTCCCCCACGGAGGTTATGGTGCAAAAAGCATTGTCCGTGTAAAAAAAGGTATCAATATTCTATGAGATTCCAACCACCCATAAAAATTGCCAAAAGATGTCCATATTGCAACCGGAACAAACGGCTGGCAGGAGAGGTCTCACTGTTAAGAATGGTCACCCATCCAAAGATTGACCTGACCAGGATTACTTAACTTTGCAAAATGTAGAATTTGCAAAATTCTACTCGGTTATCATTAAGCCACGAACCCAAAAAACATAAAACAAACTATATATTATCATACTGTTTGTAAATTGATTGTAAGACAAAGATAAACACGTGTCAAAAGATAAACATCTCAAAATATACTCATCCCAGACAGATGTCTTTCTTAATTAATTCTTAGAGGTATAAAGTTTCCATGTGTATCTTAGCAGAAACTCACCTATGTATACACCGTTTTGTGTTGATTATAATTTACCAGCTGTTGCCCGCGGCTCCGCCCGCGTCTATGTCGATTATCGCGGCAAATAGTAGCCTATGTGTCATTCTAATGTATAAACTATATTACTGTAAAGTTTTATCCAAATCCGTTCAGTAGCTTTTGCGTGAAAGAGTAAAAAAAAACACACATACACATACATCCTTACAAACATTCGCATTTATAATATTAGTAGGAAGTGGATAGGATAATTTAATAATAACTCCTGCCTTCGGTTTTATTGTTACTACATTTAAATATAACTAGCTGCGCCACGCGATATTATCCGCAATTTTTGTTGCTATTGAATATTGTTCATTAATTCGTTAGTTTTAAATTTAGTTTTTTTTATGTAACCCTATTCTTTCTAAAATAAAAGTAGTCCTCACTTATTCATTACATCATCCAGCCAGCCAGCGAAAATCCCGTCTTAATCGGTCCAGACGTTACAGAGATTAGCCGGAACAAACAGACAGACAAAAATGTTATTTTTTGTATATGTACCGTATATACATATGCATTTAGTAATTATTTAAAGAAAAAAAAACCCGACTGCGTCAGTATCTGCCATCTTCGTCTATTTTTTTGTTTTGTTTTCTTCATTTTGATGTATCCAGTGTCACTCTCACGACTAAGACACACTCACATAAAATACGACAAGCCGTTTAGGCTCTAGGGCGTGCCAAAGAAATATATATACATACATACATACACTCGAAAAACATTACCCTCCTTCTTTCGCAGTCGGGTAAATAGCGGTTAGGTATTTTAATATTACAAACAGATACCTCCAATTTAATTTATTTGTATAGATATTTGGATATTATGGTAATTTTTTATATTCTGCAACATAACACTAGAGCAAAAATGGCGGCCTTATTTAGACTAATACCTAAACACAATGTGATCATATTACCCGTTTACCTTTTAAGTCTACTTCGTGATTGCTGAGCTGTAAATTGGAGGTCACGAGTTCAAATCCCGAGCAATGTAAGTTCGTTCAACTGTTACACCATTATTTGGGTTCTAAACTATAAATGAACGGGCATTCACTTGCTTTAGTTTTCGTCAAATAATCTGTACTAGTGTTATTTATTACGCTAAAGAGTTTGTTTGTTTGAATGCGCCAATCTCAGAAACTACTGGTTGAAATCGAAATGGTATTTTAGTGTTGGATAGCTCATTTATCGAAAAGGCTGAAAATGTTGCAAAAACGGAGAAAATTTAAGACACGTAGAAGTAATCGGATCAGCTAATTTTCTATAAAAACATCTATCTATACTAATATTATAAACGCGAAAGTTTGTAAGTATGGATGGATGGATGTTTGTTACTCTTTCACGCAAAAACTACTGAACGGATTCGGATGAAACTTTACAGTAATATAGCTTATACATCAGAATAACACATAGGCTACTATTTCCCGCGATAACCGACATATACGCGGGCGGAGCCGCGGGCAACCACTAGTAATATATATTTATGATAGAAACGCTGTACGGTTTTATTTTAGCTTTCAAAATTTTACCAAATCAAACCTGTGGTTTATTTGATTTGGTAAAATTTTCAGTATCAGCTCACCGTGGGAGAGCCACGCTTTGGCATGAATGGGTCGGCTCGACCGGAGTGATACCACGGCCTCACAGAAAACCGGTGTGAAATAGTGCTTGCGCTGTGTTTCACCGAGGGAGTGAGGATACCGGAGGCCAATACCCCATCCCCTCCCCATCCACCAAAGGTCGGCGAAGCACTTGTGACGCTTCTGGTGTTGCAGGTTTCCATGGGCGGCGGTAATCGCTTACCATCAGGCGATACGTCTGCTCGTTTGCCCTCCTATTCCATCAAAAAATAAAAAGTATCGTACAAGTTGTCGACACTTGTACGATTCTTACGAAAAGTAGCGTAGTTTATAGCATAGTTAGTGCTTGGAACTAGGCTACTTTTTTTGCTTCAACGAGAACAAGGCCGTGCGTTATCTAACTTTTTATTTGATCTGAGTTTAGCACGATAACCGGCATACACGAGGGACGGAGCCACGGGTAAGAGGTAATTATTTTTAAAATTAAAATGCAACTAATATGAAAAGAGCAAGATGGCGGACAGTGGCTCAAATTTTACGGCCAGGTTTACAAGGAAGTTTTGGAGAAACCTCTGCAGTGTCTATGGAATCAGGTCGACGAACTATTGAGTACATAATATATTCTATTGTTTCTGGGGTCAAGGAATACAATTCATAATAGATTTTCTTGTTTGGATTTACATAACACAAACGACAGACGATGTTACGTTCTGTTTTCAGTAGAAGACATTTATCTGATATTGTATGGTCGACAGACAATATATTGTGGCAACTTCCATATACAATGAAAAAACAACATACTTAAGTATTCTCTAAAGAAAGAAAGCACGGAGCAACTGATAATCCTGCATCGCGATATGAAAATTTTCATACCGATTTGGATTAATAAAACGTCCCATTCTCAACTGTTAGGCCGCAGCCCGCCAGGAATGATCACTCCACCTGTTTGAAGGATCCTTTCTTTGTTGAAATGATATAACACAAAAATTTTAAGTACATTTTAAGTAAAATATTTTCAATCTCGGACCCAAAAAACGCGAAGGGGGAGTTTAACCGCTATGTCTGTCTGTGCCATCGTAGCTCCTGAACGAATCGACCGAACGAAATGGATGGGTCCATTTCGTTCGGTCGGTCGGTCGGTCGGTTTGGATGTAGATTTTTTAGTTGAAAGGCAATTTTATTATTTATATTTTTAGTTATTTGCCAATCCGAACATTTCACAATATTTCCATTTTGGTAAAAAGCGTTTTTACACAAATCAAAATATTTCATTTTTTGTAAAGGCTCATGATTCAATATATAATATACTAGCTGACCCACGCAACGTCGTTTGCGTCTCCTATTGCCCGTAGCGTAATAGTTTCCCCCCGCTTTTGAAACATTCTTCATTGGTACTCCGCACCCATTGGTCATAGCGTGATGATATAGATAAACTCGCTAAACTTCCTCGATAAACGGGCTATCTAACACTGAAAATTTTTTTTCAAATTGGACCAGTAGTTCCTGAGATTAGCGCGTTCAAACCAACAAAAACTCTTCAGCTTTATATATTAGTATAGATGACCCACGCAACGTCGTTTGCGTCTCCTATTGCCCGTAGCGTAATAATTTCCTCCCGTTTTTGAAACATTCTTCATTGGTACTCCGCTCCTGTTGGTCATAGCGTGATGATATAGATAAACTCGATAAACTTCCTCGATAAACGGGCTATCTAATACTGAAAGAACTTTTTCAAATTGGACCAGTAGTTCCTGAGATTAGCGCGTTCAAACAAACAAAAACTCTTCAGCTTTATATATTAGTATAGATGACCCACGCAACGTCGTTTGCGTCTCCTATTGCCCGTAGCGTAATAATTTCCCCCCGCTTTTGAAACATTCTTCATTGGTACTCCGCTCCTGTTGGTCATAGCGTGATGATATAGATAAACTCGATAAACTTCCTCGATAAACGGGCTATCTAACACTGAAAGAACTTTTTCAAATTTGACCAGTAGTTCCTAAGGTAAGCGCATTCAAACGAACAAAAACTGTTCAGCTTTATATATTAGTCTAGATGACCCATGCAACGTCGTTTGCGTCTCCTATTGCCCGTAGCGTAATAATTTCCCCCCGCTTTTGAAACATTCTTCATTGGTACTCCGCTCCTGTTGGTCATAGCGTGATGATATAGATAAACTCGATAAACTTCCTCGATAAACGGGCTATCTAACACTGAAATAACTTTTTCAAATTGGACCAGTAGTTCCTGAGATGAGCGTGTTCAAACAAACAAAAACTCTTCAGCTTTATATATTAGTATAGATGTATTTATTATACTCTTTTAAGATCTAATACTTATAATCAACAACACATTTATTTGGATAAAGACTAATATTAGGTATTATTATGTTGATAAAAACTCTTTGGCAAATAACTCAATAATCGGTACCAACTCTTAGCGTCTTATACTCGTGATAACTTCTAAACGAAATGTCCGAATGGGATGAAACAAAAAGTATTTTACTTCTACATAAATACCCTTGATAACATAATGCTTTATTTAGATAAGGATTAATATTACGATAAACATTTAACGTAGTTTCTTTCTTCAGACGATTTAATAATTTTTTTGAACACAAAAGCGGTTATTGTGACTAAACCATGATAGTTAGATATATGCTCTCGCGGACTTTTTTGTAGATATTAATGGGACCTACAAACCCGTAATACATTATTTTGTTCTATTGTCAATTCTTTTTGCAGCGCACGCAAAAATAGGTTTTCGATTTCACACCTTGGGTTACAAAATAGCAATTTTCTTACGGATCTCTATTTTTTATGAAAATAAAATATAGCCTATAGCCTTCCTCGATAGATGGACTATCCAACACTGAAAGAATTTTTCAAATCGGACCAGTAGATCCTGAGATTAGCGCGTTCAAACAAACAAACAAACAAACAAATAAACAAACAAACTCTGCAGCTTTATAATATTAGTATAGATTAAGTGAATCATTGAATTATTCAATAATTACAACTTATTAAAACTGATACGCAAAAGGAATGCAGCAATATAATGAGTAGCAATAAAATTATATCCATTTAAGTATTGCAAGCGAAATACCAATAAAATGTTAAATACAGCGTCGTGTGCAGGACACTGTGGTTGGAATACTTGCGAAACAACTGATGTACGGGTGATTGTGGTATTGTGATCAATGGCTGAAAGAAATAGCCGATTCTCTGTGGAATTCTCGCAAAAATTATCCATAAACCGGTAAATAAAAGAAGCTATAACTTGTACTGGCTAGTTACCGCCATTTTTGGCTTTACATTACAAAACAAATAAAAAGAGAATTCGAGATTTAAAATTACGCAATTGCCATTCCATTTTTAAATTTAAAAAGATATTTGTGTTGATGATGGCTTGATTGGCTTTCTTTTGGTAATATTAGGAAAAAACTTTCTTAAGTATGGTTCAAACATTTAAAACCAACATCCATATAAGACAACTATAGTCTATCAAATGTGGTAAAAGAATAGCCATTTATATATCATATTTATGGTCATTGCATTCCTTAAATGTAACGGGCATTGTTGGCATTTATCTTTAATTAAATGGCTAGTCGTAATCTTATTCACGTGTAGGTATAGAGTATTTAATCAATAAAATATTGAGTGCTTTATCAAGCATTTTTCAGATTCTATGTACCTATTCTAAAGGTTGTCTTGTATATGTGCTCTAAGATATTACTGATAGTAATTCCAGATTAAAAAAATATTTACATTGTAATTTCTTCAATCTCAGAATTAGAATTCTAGATCAAAGGAACCACATATTTAAGCATTCTCGCTACGAATTTTTAGTACTGCACACACTCATGATAAAGGTGGGCAGTGGTAAAAATGTGCTGAAGGTGAACTGAATTTTAAGATTGAACTAATTGTCAGTATATTTAAAGACACTGATTTCCAAATAAAGATTGCCATAGACGTTCATGAAAACAACGACCCATGGTTTAATGTGCTCTCCGAGGCACGGTACAGCGCCGCGCCGTAGGTATGCGATATATGCGGCACGAATTTATTCTAAAATGTGTCAAAATATGCTATGATTGAGTAATACTTTAGACAATTATGAACGTGTTCAGTAAAGCGCTTAATCAACATCCATCATTGCTGTACCCCTTCCAACTAGGCGACTCCGAGCCCGCATTCATCAAGCTCCGCAGGATGGGAGCTATTGACGTATGAGCTCACCTTGACCCGGTTCTACGCTCCTCGCAGCCCGGGAGAACGGGCACACTGAGCCCGGGATGCAGTTCTATTTAGCCAAGGTAAAATTCACTTTGTGACTGTATACAGACGGTATTATTTTCAGTGATCTTCGTCCAGAGTTGTTCAGCAAGTGTCATACAGTACTAATTTACGTTTGTAGGCTGAGTGATTAGTGTCCCTGACTACTGCGCTAAGTCGTCAGTTCCATACCCAAGTATGACGTATACTGTACTTACGTACCTACCCCTTTTTAAAATATCATATTAGGAATACTTAATGTTTATTTGCAGTTTAAGGACACAAAGCTATTTTTTTTTTATGGAATCGGCGGGGCAAACGAGCATACGTATCGCCTGATGGTACAGATTACCGCCACTCATGGATATCCGCAACACCAGAGACGTCACAAGTGCGTTGCCGGCCTTTTCGGGATGGGGAGAGGGAAGATAGGGGAATGGGTTGGGGTATGGGCCACCGGTATCCTCACTCACTCGGTGAAACACATCGCAAGCGCTGTTTCACACCGGTTTTCTCCGGTCGAGCCGGCCCATGCATGCCGAAGCGTGGCTCTACCACGGTATGTAATAATGTTAAGAATTACGGTTATAAAACTATAACAATTCAGTGTAGTTTTTGACTTGTCATAATACAAATGTCGAGACAGCAACAGTTGCAGTTACTGATCAAAGAAATTGAACTGCAAGGTGATCTCTGGCATATTCTACTCGTATATTTGTCTATTGCCCGCGCCTCCGTTCGATTTCTTTCTCTTTTATTTAATCTAACTTTGAAAATTATAAACTTCCTTACTTCATACCTAATTAACCGATTTCAAAAATGGAGGAGGTTCTCCATTCGACTATATATTATTTTTTTATGTTTGTTACCTCATAACTTTCGACTGGGTGAACCGTTTTTGATGATTCTTTTTTTATTTGAAAGCTGGTGCTTCCCATGTTGTCCCATTTCAATTTGGTCTAGTTCTGACATGTCATCCATGAGAAAACCATATCAGTCTTCAATTTGCATTAAGTATGTGTGCGACAAATTCACGAATAACTCAATATCACGCCAACCAATTTCGATGATTCTTTTTTTTTTTTGAAAGCTGGTGCTTCCCGTGTGGGGCCCATTTCAATTTGGTCGTTCTTGAAGACGGTTTTTTTTTGTAAAAATTTTGTATTATGTTATTTTACTACCTATCATTTCTTAGTGGGTGCTTACCTGCTTACAATATAGCGGTTTAGGCTCTGCGTTGATGAACCAAGTCAGGGTACATAATTTATATTTTTTAAATTAACCTTCTAAAATAAGAAGTATTGTGTAAGAAAGCAATATGTAAAACACTCTTCTTTCGAAATTCAAATACACAGTTCATTTGAATTCGACACGTTTCACCGTTTTTTAGGATATCGATTTCGCTTGAAACGGGACCTACTTGAAAATGCATGACATTCGAATGTGGTGAAATCTAACCTACGGAAAAGGTATATGAATCTGAAATATCCAGCCGTTGATCAACAGAGCCAATATAGTTTCTACTCTATTTCCTGGTGTATAGTGAAGTTTTAGATTATATTGTCCAGTACAGTTATAGAGAACTAGTATTAATATTAGGTAATACAAGTACACAGTGCGGCACTGGGTATTGCCTGTTATTTGTACATACTTGTTGAATTCTCAACTGTTTTAGAAAGTATATTTAAAAGCAAAATACTTTCTATATCAGATATCTTCAAGTTTAGTTATGTTGATAACTTAATAATAAATACGTTTTAATAAGGTAAGGTGTAGACCTAAGGTAGTGCAGTAGTGTAAACTAGGCAAAGCCTATATTGTGACCAAGTTGCTAGTGAAAAATAGGTACAAATATCTCTGCGAAAGTTCTAAATAACTTTATCTGCTTCCACAATATTTATTTTAGAAGTCCGCTATTTCAAAACGAGAATTGGTCCGTCCTTGTTATTACACCCTCTATCTACGTTTGTGCCACCTAAACCCCCCTCCCCCCAATAAAACGTAGCCTAGAACAGCCTTAATACGACCTGTCTAAAACCGGAGCAATAATAAAACGCATTATATGTGTTGCCTTCACAATAAAATCAATGTAGCTTACCGTTTTCAGGTCCCGGGAGAGTGAGAAAACAATACAGCCTACGCGTAAGCTAGAGAAGGATAGCAATGACCTGTTAATATCTAAATACAATTAATGTTTAGTTCTGTTAATTAAAAAAAAGATTATATAACAAACAGCCTTCGTCATTTTAATTTAATTTATTTAACAACGATTATGTGTATTTTTAACTGTGTTTTGTTACTGGCTGTGCCTGTATGTATGAATAAGACCGCAAATTTTTTATACCTTTTCTATGTAATAAATCTAGTAGGTGTGAAGTTTATGTATGTATAACGTATATAATGAACTACACTTCATTTCTATTAATAAGCACAGAATCGATACCAAGTTAGTTCTGTGTTCTGTTCTCGTCAAATACATACTGTATTATGTTACGTTTAACGAGAATGCGGGTCACATGATGGAAAGTGTCTACCCCTGCCCCCCAAGCCAAGTTGCAAGCGTTTTTCTTTCTGCAATCGTTAACGCCTAAATTCTCGTGTGTCATTGGCTAATACTTTGTCTAAAATTAGCCAATGACACACGAGAATTTAGGCGTCATCTGATCATAAGCACCTGCAATTAGAAAGATGCTCTACTTTTTAAGTGCCCTAGGATTAGAAACTTGGGACTCCTGTCACCAGTGGCGTATCTAGGCGTTGGCGAAGAATAAGAAGAAGGAAATGGGATGTAGGTACAAGGAATGTTCTCTCCATATTTAATATAAATAATGTTCTTATAGGAGAGCGCTATGAAAATAATAAATTAAAATATCAATCTTTTAGCTTCAATAGAATTGATCTTGTTTTCTAATAAGATCACATTGATAAAATCGGATAATGAGAAGCTTCTTCTAAGAAATATTACGAGAATAAACTAAGAATTTCTTACAAGGAACTTCCAACGATCTAACTAAGGAGCTCTGTTGATCGCACAGCACACATAACAACAAATGGTCCAATCTGAAGGTAGATTAAACTTTTATCGGCCAATCACGTTTGAGCGCGGACGACTTTGGCCAATCACGAGCCAGTTTGCCAAGACGACATCAGGAAATACTGTTAAAAGTTAATGGCGTCGAAACATTCGGATTCAATTTAGTTATTTACAGGAATAAATTCAGAGATTTAAATGTGGACGCTTGCTGACGAAGTTGCTTTTCATGAAGGTTGTAATGGAAAAGCCTTTTTAAGTAACTATGTTTTATAAGGAAAAACAGATTTCAATGGAGTTTTTTTATTTTATATTCTCTATATTTATTACTAGTTGTTGCCCGCGGCTCCGCCTGCGTATATGTCGGTTATCGCGGCAAATAGTAGCCTATGTGTTATTCTGAGGTATAAGCTATATTACTGTAAAGTTTCATCCAAATCCGTTCAGTAGTTTTTGTGTGAAAGAGTAACAAACATCCATCCATCCATACTTACAAACGTTCGCGTTTATACTATTAGTATAGATGTAGATTTCACTTTGAATTTAGTGGGATACAACAAAGGAATTAAATTAAGACTATAAATGACTACATAAAAATACTCTTCTTATTTTTAGATCAAAGTGATTTAACAATTTTGAATTCAATATTTTTAATCATTTACTAACGTACAACCCTCATATCTCATAGTAATCGGAAAACTTATAAAAACTATTATTGTAAAAATACATAAATAAATAATAAAAAAACAGAGAGCTTACTTAATGCACCTTAATTTTATAGTGGCACTCAAAAGTGACGAACTTTTGATTCTTAAGTTCAATTGTCCATGGGCAATGGTTGTCACTTTCCATCACGCGATCCGTATGCTCACTTGTCCCCTATGCCATTAAAATATACAATAGATCTAACTATACTTCTTACGTTTCTATTTTCTAATGGAAAGGTACCTACATGGTATTATCTAAATGGCCTAAATGCTTATACATTCAAAGTTGCCAGTATACAAATAAAAACTAACCAGTCTAAAAATTTATGTTTCTACGAAATTCAACAAATTATTTAAAAAATTCTCATTGGTCCGCTATACAATAAGAACCTCGATAAAAAATTCACATCACAGACTATTACCGTCCACTTACAATTACAACTTCAATTTTATATCAACCGACATTAGTTTTAGTATTCAAAAAGACAAAAGAAAATTATTCTTTGTAAAATCATCAAAGGCGGCCTAGATATTTACTAGAAGTAGGTCATTTACGTCGGAATAGTAATTGGTCATTTATTATTTACGATATGAACTTTAAATCTTTTTTTAGAGACGATAATTTTTTAACTGCACGTGACAGCTGTCACTTTCAACTTTTTCTATTGCTAGATTTTTTTCGCTGAGAGTTACTTATCAGAGCATAGACAGAAAAATCTACAAGGTAAAGGAAGCAACGGTGTACTGTCAGGACATGGTATCACTTCAGTTAAGCCTGGCAAACATGTGTCGAAGTGTCGCCTTCAAATTTCCTTTTTTTTTGCCAACTACGGCGAAACGAAAAGGAAGGGCAATAGTTAGGACAGCTTACGTATATTCCACCATAGCGTCTAAACCACTTAACCGATTTTAATGAATGAGTGTTTTTTTCGTTAGAAACGAGTGTTAGAGAGATTAGTAATAATAGTCCAGGTGACATAGGCTATATGAATTTTACCTAAAGTTTTTGCTTAGTCGAGATAGTTTTTAAAACTTTTCTTGTCACAGCACTTATGCCATTGAGCTGGCAGCGAAATTTTTTTTAGGTATACCAATAAGCAGTCCTATAGTGATTTCTGCTGTTTTATTAATTTTACTTAGGTACTGTTAGTGTTCAGGGTTACAATATAATGAAGGGTCTAGGCCGTTTTAAAATATCCGACCGCGTGCTCCAACCCTCTTAAAATGTAATCGTTTCCACCGGAAATAATCCAAGAAGGTAAATTGGTATAAAAAAGAGTTAGGTCTAGGGCAGGGATGCCGCAAATCTAGGATAGAAAAAAGGGACTAACGTTATAGTAATTCGAAAAAGTCAGTATTCGCTTACCCGTCAATTTGTCCTGTGATTGCAAACTGTAACCCATAATTTCTTCTTTGAGAAAATTTATAAAGTGGATTCCACTGGATTTAAGCACTCTAGTTGATAAATACAAAAATGTTTATAACTACAATAAGAATGGCCCATAACAAAGTACTGGCAACTTTAAAAAAGTTGCAGCTTTTCGTCTTTTTACTTAAAACAAAGAATTAGGAAGCATTAGGAATATGAAGTGTCACCACTCTTATTCATCCCATGGGTGTCGTAAGAGGCGACTAAACAAACAAACTAAGCAGTACACCAGCACTGCAAAGAGAAGGAAAACTTGAAAAAACCCTATACCAACCTAGATCAGAATCTCCTTACTAAGGAGAGGCCTTTGTCCAGCAGTTGACTGTCTCAATGGCTCAACGGCTCGACGCGATCGACGGCACGATGGATTTTCGTCATGCAGTTGACGGCTTGCAGCGGTCGCGACTGCTCGAGCAGTCTTGTGTACGGCAGCGAATGAATGAGTATAGTTCACCGCGCGGTCGCGGCTTCAAGCAGTCGGTCTCAACTGCTTGAAGCAGTCCGTGTACGGCTGGCCTTAAAGACTGTTGATGATTATATTTATTTCATGCACTCACTTCAATTCATAATACAAGACCTAATCTTCCTTTTCTGATTTATTGAAATTTCAAACCTTTATAATTGTTTGACACAATTGGTAATCGTATCGTTATATAATATTTCATTAACACCCGGTAACTTCATCATAACATTGTTAAATTCTCGAAAGTTAGGTATTACTTTGACAAGTTTGAGAAATTTCTACTTTACAAGTTCTTTGAAAGGTCTCGCCCTCAATTCTCGTACCACGTTTAAAAACAACGAATTATGTATAATATTCACACTAATGTTATAAATTCTTAAGTAACTCTATCTGTCTGTGAATTGCGCTTTCAAGGCTAAATCGCTGCACCGATTTCAAGAATGAAATTTTACATGGAGATACCTACTTTGATTATTGAGCAGAGCCGTCTTAACCTAAGCTGGGGCCCCTGGGCACACAAGAATTTGGGGCCCTTTTGGAAAGTAAAGAAAGCGTATTATACTATCATTTTCTACTATGATCATTCATGGAATCAGGTATGCTAGTTATAGTATATATAGTATAGTATGTTAGTTTTTGGTTACAATTACAATAATGGTTTCTTTCAGGTTCTTTGTTAAGCAAACCCCTTCTATTTATTATTACGTGTTTGGCCTCGACGAATTTGAGAATTAAGCCTTCTGAGATGTTCAAAAGACTTTATAAATATATAATAGTTCGTAATTACCGCTGAGGTCGTTAATATCTGTTAATCACTTACATCACTCAGATATTTTTTCGTAACACTGCCATTTTGCTCGTCCAGAGCATCGCTATTGCTACCACGATATTTAGCCAGGCGGTCGATATACACTACTTTGTACGGATCCTCCCACTTAATCTGTGGTATAGGGGCCAGTCCTATCGGATTTTCGTGCCTGCTCGCGATATAGACTGTGATTAGTTTCCATTTCGTTCTAAAGTTGCCGGTTTTCATGGTTTTGCTTCTGTGGAACTTTTTACAACAGTACAACTAGTACATTTACGGCATCACTACGACACCAATCTTGTACATCTTGCCGACACTTCTTGACACTAGGATGGCCTCCTGATGCTTTAGTGTAAACTTCACATAGAACGTTCGGCACCTTAGCTTTTGGCACAATTGTCTCCAGGTGGAACTCTCTTGCCGTTGGACTTCTCCCATTTTCAGCACAGTGTTCCGTTTTGTAGAACTAAACTATCCCATTGCGCCCAATAAACTTTAGTAATAGCGTTTGCAGATGGGACAATACTCCAAGCAGGTTTATATCACCCTGTGCTTCCCATGTGATAAGTTGATAAGTTTCTTTAGGTCAACGTCATCCCCTGTGCTATCTTCATTGTTTCATCTTCACATGGTCCCAAAAGTCAAGCCTGTTGATTTCAAGTTTAGAGTCGGAGTACATTTTATCAGCGTGACATATTCTTTGCATTGTCTTATGATGTCACCTTTTATCTTGCTGTCATGATTTCCCGGATTTGTCTTGGAACTTGCGTCTTGTGTGCATCTTCTTTTCGCAACGTTTTCTCATTAGCTCCTACAGGCAGTCCTTCATTTTTTTCAACCTGGACATCTGCGAACTCTTTAGCGGGCAACTTAGCTGCAGATGACCTCTCTTACCATTATGCACATAATCCCAGAACCCCTCTTAAAAGACGACTTGACTTCTTTGATTTCCTCTGAGACTTAGTTTGTGGGTCAACCGGATATCCTGTTGAACAGGAACTGCTTCAACCTCCAGTGCATGTGCTGGTGCTTCCCTTAGTGAAGCATGGTGACCAAGCTTCACTGCAGCTCTAACCTACAAGTCCTTGATGCCGTTTATAAGAACCTGCACGATGATTGCTTTTATCGTCTTCCGTCAGTGGAAAGGTTCTCTTTCCGTACGAGGTTCTCAATTTTCAACGCACATTGCTGCAGGCCTTCTCCTGAGCCTTAGGCTATATCGCGTAGCTGCGAGCGGAAACCGTGTTTCAGATGGCGTTTCCCATATATCGACTCTAGCGCTTCTAACAATTCTTTATATACGCTACCTGAACCAGATAGTGATTCTAGGACTGACAACGGTTGCTCCCTAAGCGCAACAGTAAGGGCAGTCATGCACTGTTCACTACTCCACCCACAATTTTTCCATGCGGCCAACATCTCACGACTTTCCGCGACCTTCGCCAGGTCGTCGGACCACCTTGCGAGGGACCTACCAAGGGGGAACTTTGTGGCCCCATCGGTTTTCGTTTTTGCGAGCAATCTGCCTCGCCCACTAACACTAAAGTTAGTTATTTTCTTACACAATTTATAATTATAATAAAAAAACATTAGTGATAGAGCATAATTGTATATACATCAAGCACATAATCTCAACGATGAATATTTAAAGATTATTTGACTGTAAATCGGGACTCAATCGCGATAATATCTACAAGGTACAATACCTTGTTTGGTTTCCCGACGTTTCGACCGAATTGCACCGATCGTGGTCACGGGTAGACTGGTGAGAGCTCAACGACACCTCCGTGAAGTGCGAGTTTCACCAACTACCCGCACTTGGTCTTCTTTATTTTGATTTTCTTTCGCACTGTCGATACTTCGACATACCACACTTACGACGTCCATTGAGTTTTGTCGAGCAACATGTATTCGCTGACGATTGCATTTGCTGATGACAGGATTCCAAGATGTTGACAAGCGGCACCTATCTTCTCTGTTGAAATTTTTCGTTTTTTTTTTTATTTCGACTGCTTCCCGTACTATTCTGGAGTAATAGTGACGGTCGGTGGAGAGGACCTGTGGTTGGTGTATTTCTATCCAATGGTTTTGACTTGACTCCAACACATGCTCGCCGATCGCTGCCTTGTTTATTTGACGGTTTTTCACAGCCGTGATATGTTCTTTGACCCGTTCTGCGATTGTGCGTTTGGTCTGACCGATGTACGAACTACCACAGCTGCAATCCACCTTATACACGCCTGGTATCTGCAGAGGAACGACATCCTTCGGTGTTCTTAGGTACTTTACTATCTTAGAGTGCGGACTATATACAGTTTTAATGGAGTACTCCTTCAATACTGTTCCAACTTTGTCCGTCACTCCTTTAACATATAAAAGATATGCTGGACATCTGTCTACATGTACTCGTTTTATGTTCCTCTTTGGACGAGTCAGCCTGTCTCGGTATCCGTTGCATTTTAGTACCTTCTGAACATGTGCCAACTCACTTTCTAAGTGTTCAGGGTCGCATAAGTCGTAGGCTCGGTTCGCTAAAGAAGCCACAACGGATTGCACCTGACTTGGGTGATGGTTGCGAGTGGGCGTGCAAGTACCGGTCTGTGTGTGTCGGCTTTCGGTGAACAGCGTGCCGAGGGTACCATTTTGTCTCACCGTTAATTTATCATCGAGAAATGGCAACAATTTGTCCACCTCCATTTCAAAAGTGAACTTAATGTTTTGGTGGATGGAGTTTAAGTAGCTTGCAAATTGTTCACAAAGGCGTCGCTGAGCTCTCACCAGTCTACCCATGACCACGATCGGTGCAATTCGGTTGAAACGTCGGGGAACAAAAAACGTATTGTACCTTGTAGATATAATTGCGATTAAGTCCCGATTTACAGTCGAATAATATGTATTGTCGCGAAAGTTTGAAAACAAATATTTAAAGAATTAAAGATGTTTCAAATACTAAAATTAAGCGAATCTTAGAACAGATAAAATATTGAATTTAAGATTTAACGATTTTGAAGAAGGTAAAAGAGTCACAACTCTATTATACGCTTTCATTTTTTAACCATGAAATAATAACAATTGAAAGCCTATATTGTAATTATTTCGATTATTTCATATTTTAATGTACCTACTTTTTTTTGTGAAAGAAGTGAACGAAAATTTATAACGAGAACCTGTCCGAGATAAAATTGTCGGTACCTCGGGGCCCCCCTGAGAATGGGGGCCCTGGGCACTGGCCCCGTGTGCCCTTATGGTAAAGACGGCACTGTTATTGAGGACGGACTTATGTCCAAAGCTACTCTTTAAAAGCTAGTATCTAATGATAAATATATGTAAAGAATTAATTTATATTACTATCATCAGCCTATCACGGTCTATTGCTGAATGATGGCCTCCCCAGAGAAGCGCCCGCTATCCCGGTTTTTGGGAAGTCCGCATTTTTGGCTTGGCACCGACTTAAAACAGATTTTAGGTACCTAGCACACATTATAATACTACTATTTAAATGAATAAAGAATTAGGTATAGACAAGAATTGGTACATAGCAATTTATGAAGAGCCAGTTTATTTTACGCTTTTTAGTGTTTTTTGGCAGGGAGTTTTCATTGGACGTTTTTTGGAAGTCGTTTTTTTTTCGTTTTTTTTTTCACTTTTAAGTGTAAACAATCGTAGGTAAGTAGTACGTAAGTTTGCATGGTAATGTACATCATACATTTTTTTAGTTTTATCATTCTCTTATTTTAGAAGTTACAATAAAACGATCTATATGAATAACTGAAAGAATACAAATTAAGGTCTATACGTACTCGTAATTTTAAAATCATCCTCTAATACCTAACTGTTGAAGAGTTTAACCTTCTATCATCAGCTCACCTAAATAACTTGAAAGTATACAACTAAAGGTCTTTAGATACGTATGTAATTGAAAGAATTATCCTCCAACTCCTAACCGTTGAGGAGTTGTACATTCCACCTTCCATCATCAGCTTACCTAAATAATTTGAAAGAAAACGACTAAAGGCAACATACATACATATGGTATTTAAAGATTTATCCTCCAACTCCTAACCGTTAAGGAGTTGTACCTTACATCATCAGCTCATCATCATAAAATGATGACTACCAGACCCAAATACCAGTGTAACTTGAGAAAATATACGAAAATCATAGTATGTGCCTACAAAAAATGAGGGTTTCCCTCGATTTCCCTGGGATCCCATCATGAGATCCTGATATGGTGGTATTGAGACCACCTCGGGAGCATACCCTTTCGAATACAAAAATAATTTTCAAAATCGGTCCAAAATTGACGGAGTAATCGGTGAACATCCATAAAAAAAATACATACAGTGGAACATAGAACCTCCTCCTTTTTGGCAGTCGGTTAAATGGCTTCAAATCCTACATAAGACAATACTTAGTGTGATCCACAAATTGTTGTTCTGAGTCTGGGCAATCTTTGTGTACGTTTTATGCATGTTTGTTAGACACGCGACACAGGATGAATATTCTTAATGCGGGAGTTGTCTTTTTTAAAAAAAGTTTTATGTCTAATCTCAAGATTATTTGAACTTCAAAACAAAAAATGTTGTTGTAATCACGAATATCTCCCTAGTTTCAGATTTATAACTATCTATGAGTATGAAATTTATATAATACGAATATATAAAGCTAATTATATACTCGTCTAAACGAAACAATCTTTTGTTGTTTCTATATCAACAAATTGCCAATTAACTGAAGAGAGGTAACATGATATTGTAAAGAAGAAAAATATTTTTAAATGTCTGTCTAATAACACAGACTCAAGCCTTTCGATCCCGTGGGTGTTGTTAGGACGTTGAGATAGCAGTGTTTGTCTATGACAACTTGACATTTAATTTGCAATGGCGGAATTACAAGAAAAATAAAAAAAAATCTAATGAAAAAATGTAAAAGATTTAAATATGACAAAGGAGAAAAACGATTCGGCATAGGTATAGTCTTACCCGAGATGATATCTAGACGGCTTCACAGAAAATTGGGCTCCGTCCACTTGGATTCCCTTGGACAAAGAATCCAAATATATCCCCCATCTGTATAAAGCAGGGGATCCAAGTAGACGAAAATCTTCCAAATGAATACCCTGGGGGATCAAAATGGAATTGAAATCCAAAAACATCCCCTAGGAGATCAGTGTGGTTGAAAATTCCACATGGATACCCCAGGGGATCTAAGCAGGTTATCCTAGTAGACGGAGCTGAAAATTGTTGTTCAGCAATTCTTTTTTTGTTTTAAAGACAACTCCCGCACTAGGAATAAATCCTGTGTCGCGGAGGACTTTACAAACATACATGAAACGGACACAAAGAACACCCAGACTCAGAAAAATGGGGGATTTGAACCCACGACACTTGGCGAAGTAGGAAACGGTGTGGTGACCGTTAAACCACTAGGCCAAACGTGCAGTCAATTCTTTCTTTATTCTTTATTGTACACAAATATATAAACATTTTAGTTATAAGGAAATAATACGTACAAGGGCGAGGTTAAACCAAACATGAGTTATCTTCCAGCTAACCTTAGAGTGAATAGAGGATAGTGAAGAATGTTAGGGGGAAGTCATGTGTACTAATAAATAGACAGAAAAAGAAGCACATTATATAATTCAAACCATAACGATGCTTGCTATTCTCCAAAAGAGTGAGGTTATCGAAGGCTTTTGAGTTTGAGTGAGCCCCCCCCCCCCCCATCCTCCTCCTCGTAATTAGGAAGGGGGAGGTTTAGAGGCTTCAGTTCAGGCGACGAGTTTTGGCTTTTTCACGGTAAACATTGCTTTTAATATGAATACAATGATAATTCCAAGTAATTTATTTTTACGTGTAAAAATGAAACAGCCCAATTTAACCCAAAACATTGTTACCACTCTTTTAGAGTTGTTTAGAACTGCACTTTTTGGATGAATTAATGCGATGGATTGAAGTTGATTTGAAGTCGGTTAAAAATGACATAATTTTACATTTACGATATAGATATGCAAGCAATATTACATTACCACATTTGTCTAAATAGAGAAATCAAATCAACGGCGTTGCATCCACCCCACATACGCTTTTAAAATAACGGCGCACGCGCCTAATGCGGGCTCACGTCTGTGGTCAATAGTAGGTTTGCCAGTCATTGGAAATTGCTATCTAATTCAGTTCCGCAATCTAGCTGAGGTAAACACAATTGTCACTGTAGTTAAACTCATCTCTCTTGCATTGTAATCACGATAAGTGTGTTTCGATGAATCCACAAATTATATCTACGGTGATATTATGAAGCAGAAGAGTTTATTTGGTTGGTAGATCGCGTTTTTTTTTTTTTTTATGTTTGGCCTGCCAAAATGACTCTACTCTGCCTGATGGAAAGCATAAGTAGAATCCACGAGTGGTGGCCACCATACTCATTGCGAATACAACAATGCAGTATGGCGACCCACACTATGGCGGCCTAGTGATGCTTGTGCATCTTTTAGTCTAGTCAACAAGTATGGAACTTGTTGACTAGACTAATTGGGCCTCCGGTCTCGCACTCACCAACGAAACACGACAGCACAAACGCTGTCATTTTACGTTGATTTTCTGTGCGAGGGTAGTACCGCCCCGGTCGAGCCGGCCCGTTCGTGCTGAAATCAGCGTGGCTCTACTACCTACTAACGTAACGTTAATCTCAGATAAGACTGGTTTGATTAAAAAAAAAACTTTTAGTGTTTGATAGCTCCTTTATAAAGGCAGGCTAAAGGGTATTTAACATCACGTTAATACTAACAGAAACAGAGCATCGATGAAAAAAGTGAAAAAACTGAGAAAACTGATTTCTTTTGAGAAATGCAGACATATTTGCAAGCGTCAGGGATTGCTATCTGATAATAGTTCGGAATCCTTTCTCTGCTACGGCTAAAAAAGAGTGAGCCTCACAGTAGGGGTATACAACGTGTAACATCTGACGTAACTATAGCACAGCTCGCTAATTAGTATAATCAAAGAAACAGTAACAATAATGTGTGAAAATGTCTGCATTACTTAAAAACCTGTGTCACAGCCATTAACGCCTTCTCCGGTCTAGGGCCGTCAGAGTTCCATCAACACTATAATATAGAAACTTTACAAATTATATTAATCAATAAAACTATTTATGTATCTGTAGATCTAACGCTGTAAGAGCTAGACCAAAAGCTAAATATTTCTAAATGGTATGAGCTAAAGTAACCCTCCTATAGACAATGTTGTCCGAACATACTTTTCTATGCTTTAAAAAGACACTTCTAGCACTCAGAATCAATATTTTTGGAGATGAAAAGCAAAGGCCATATGTTAGGAGTGGCAATATTATTATTATTAACAGCAATTTACAATAAAATCTCGGCTGTCTTTGCTAACACGAAGCCAATAAATCGATAGCTTCCCAAACATGAATTCCACGTGCCTTTGTTGGATATAAATTGGAGGGAAAATATAACAATTGAAGAGAAAATTTCGCTTATTGGGAAAGCTTTGATACGAAAGACATTTCGATATAGATCGTTCGTTCATCTTTCGAATAATTTAGTTTATTTTCGTTGCCAGGAGTTCTCTCACTGGGAGTTAATCAATGTTTGATTCTTCGATTGGAACTCGTTACTGTCTGATTAAACTTGTTTCAAAAGGAGAAACGTTTGAATGACTGGTTTATAAGCAAGGAGATGTAAAACTAGTAATCTTTTACAATTAATCAGAGTAATCAAAAAGATATATAAATAATATACATATATACTATGCTATAGATATTAATGTTTTACCTAGTATAAATATCTTTTGAAGATGAGATAATAAATATATTACGGGCAACATCTTTAGGTAATGTTTTTAGGGTCGATCAGTGAGTAACCTTAATAATACTACTGAAAGAAAGAAAATGCTTGCCAGTTATTTGAGTTATTACTGAGATTAAGTGTGACTGCCTCGTTGGTCCAGTGGTTAGCGTAAGCGACTGCCGAGCAAGAGGTCCCGGGTTAGATTCCCGGGTCGGTCTGCTGTTGGGTTTTTCTTACAAGAAATTCTTAACAGCAGCCTGGAGTATGGAAGATGGCGGTGTTTCCCGCCCGTGCCTCGGAGAGCACGTTAAGCCGTCGGTCCTGGTTGTAATGAACATCTATCAATCGTTATTGGGAAGTCAGTGCCCTCAAATATACTGACATCTATTTCAATCTTCGAATTCAGTTCACCCTCAGGGTTGCGGAGGTTCGATGTCAGTCGCTCCGTGGAAAAACTGATATTCAGGTAGGTAAAACCGGTTGAACTAGTAGCCGTCCCCAAATAATCTTGGGAATAATAAAGGCTAGGAAGATAATGATGACTGACATTAAGTGTAGGTACACAAGTTGAACATAAATAGTTAAATATGTAAGCGGTAGTTACTAAAACAACGCAAACGACTACGATAAAACGTTTATGTGCCCGCCATTTTAGTCACGGCTTAATGAATGACCATAACTTAAAAACCATAGATTGTAGAGCATTTCTCGATTTCTAGTATTATGAACGCATTTTACGCCGTTGTTAAGTTAAGTTAGAATATGGCTTAATTAATGAAAATGTTCTGACTTAATAGTATTAAGAGTTGAATATATGATCGAGTTTTTGATGGGTTTAAACCAGAAAACAGCGTGAGGACGTATGGCCTTAACCCTCTCCTGAGAGGAGACTCCAGCCCGGCAGTGTAACATTATGTGTTGTTGTCGTGTGTTGAAGACGATACTTTTTATTTAAAATGTTTCGAATACAGGCCTTGAAGCCGAAATAAATATATTCGAATAAGTACCAAGAGCATTTTTAACCGACTTCCAAAAGGAGGAGGTTCTCAATTTCATCGGTACTTTTTTTTTTATGTGTGTACATTGATTACTCCGTCAATTGTGGACCGATTTTGAAAATTATTTTTGTATTCGAAAGGGTATGCTCCCCATGTGGTCCCATGGCCACCATATCAGGATCTGATAATGGGATCCGAAGGAAATTGAAGGAAACCCTCAAATTTACGTGAGCGCCTGCAATAAAGTTATTGTCTGCATGCTTTCATATTCTGTAAACATCATGTCCGAAATATTTATTTATTATTCTATACAGTATGTTGTATGTTACCTTTAGTCGTATTCTTTCAAGTTATTTAGGTGAAATGATGATGAGAGACTTGAGAAAGCCTAAAAAGCGAAAAATAAAAAAAACTTCGTTTAAAAAAACCGACTTCAAAAACTGAAAAGTATAAAATAACTTAATTTGTATGTGCTACCTATTCATAGGTTTGAAGTCGGTGCCGAGCCAAAATGTAATAGTAGGATTCGTCGCGCGTGACCTTGAGCGGGATAGCTGCTCTTCGCGTAGGACAAAACAACCGAAGCGTCGGTGACGTCGTTGACGTTCGTCTCGAAATATAGCGAGTGTGGTACCTACTATTACATTTGGCTTGGCGCCGAATTCAAACCTGTGAATAGGTAGCACATACAAATTAAGTTATTTTATACTTTTCAGTTTTTGAAGTCGGTTTTTTTAAACGAAGTTTTTTTTATACCTATATAAAATATGGAAAGGAACAGTTTAAGTGATTACCTTCACAATTTAAGTTCTAGATTTTAATGGTTAGGTTTTCTATTGAAATATAACGAAACTTGATCTTTTATAGCGATATAAAACTATTATTCTTTATTCGGCAAACATTTCTCCCCAAAACAAATGATGTATTGTTTCCTATATGAAAGCTCTATATTGGGATGTATCATATCTAATATACAAGAGCCAAAGATTGACCCCCATTCTAATTTAGTCCAAAGAAAAATTGACCTAATACCAAATTAAGGCATTGATCCTTTTAACTTCACCTCTATTTTGGTAGTCAATTGGTTCTCGCAAAATTAGCCTAGCCCGGCGAACTGACCTAATATTCAAACATATAAATAAACATCGCAATGTTTATGACAATAGAATTAAATTGACTACATCACTGCTATTGTAAAACGTAAGCTTTTAGCACTCTTCGTGTTAAACGGTGTCTGTTATGTACACAAGGTTAAGATTGTTTTAGTAAGAAATTATGACATACGGTTGAATGAACGGCGCAGACGAAGCGCCGTACATCGACAATGACTAAGCCATTGCAAATTTTACATAAACAGAAAGAGTAAAACCGATTTATTTGTGCGTATATCGTAGCTTATAATACATGTGTGTACATTTAATTCCAAGCTTTTAACATTAAGTTTATACCCTTTTCATTCTCCCAATTTTATTATTTATACATTTAAAGACTCCAAAAGGTAAGGTAAACAGTCTACACAGATAATTTCGTATTAGAAAAAACATATTTACTGAATATTGGTAAATAGGAAAATTACTCACTTGCCGAAGAGCGGGTGCCACAAGTGAAAGGAAGCCGGGTCGTGCGGATGAGGCGGCATGAGCGGCGCCTCTCCGAGCGGCGTAGTGCTGCCTACCTCCGGTTCGTCTCGCCGTCGACCAAGCGCCGCGGGCGGGTTTGAGCTACGCCGCCCTGAGGAAGAATGCGGGCCGTTTGCGGCAGCCGCTGCCGTCGGTTCCAATAAATTATGCAACGATTTCACACTGATCCTTGGCCGCGGCGACTCCGTCGACTGATGCGATCCAGTCGAACTAGTACGCTGACGATGCATCTTGGTATCAGATTGCTTGGATTGCACTGATTGCAAATAATTGTTGTTCGGATAGAAGGGAGATGTGGGACTTTTTTGTTGACCATTCCTTGGTGATCGCTGATCTCTGCCCATGAGATTGGGGTTATAATAGGGCGAAATCTGGAGCCCTGTCAGTGGGACGTTCGGTCTAATGTTAGGGTTTATACCCGAGTACATATTCTGCAGGAATTGATTGTGTTGTAATACGGCCGCACGCTGTCCGGCGACTACGGCTGCGGCTGCGGCAGCATTATAGTTAGCGGCAGCGGTCATTGGACTCGATCGTGATGACATGTTGCTATATTCTGTACTGTGGTGGTTTTTAGTCGAATGAACATAAGGATTTTGTACATCTGAAGATTTTGACGCCATCTCTCTCATCTGGGCTTCCGCTGCATTGTTATTTTTAGCTCTTTGATGTTGTGATACGTTCGCATTGTTCATTGCTTCCTGCCACATTGCAAATTGGAGTCTATTATCGTAATCCATTGACGGAACCATCGGAAAACCACTTGGTCCTACACCCAGACGAGCTGCCGGATTCATAAGTGATAAATCTGGGTAAGAGTTCAGATAACCGGAAGAACTTAGTGCTTTTAAAAAGTCTGCGTTTTGTGAGCACGCTGCCATAGCCTCGAGTTGGGTGAAATAGGGTACCCACAACATTTGGTTATATACCGCATTCGTTCCGTCAACATCTCCTGTTACTCCTTCCGTAGACGGTGTTTTCGATCGGTTAGACTGGTCGGCTTGTTCTGAACTTGAAGTACTTTTCTGTGTTAAACGTTTTTGAAGTGATCTCAGGAATTCTGCTGCTCCATCGTTTTTCAGTATGTTTTCTAATTGCGAAAAAGCCATAACGAGAATATTTGGGTCACGTAAAACAGCCGGATGTTTCAATGGTTCCGGCATTCTCAATTCAGGCCTTTCCATAAATAGTGCTGGAATTTCACGTGCAGGAGATTTTAGTATATTAGACATTTTATCTATAGGTATCAAAAGAGGATCTGGAATGTTGGCTGCAGGATTATTTTTAAGGAGTAGCAACTGTTGCATCGGACTTAATTCGTCTTTGTCTATTTGCCGCTTTTCGGGCGTTTTCAGTCGAAAATCAGGGTTAGTATCAACTTGGTCTTCTCGTTCACATCTGTTAAATACTTTGTTAATCTTAGCGAAATCTTCTGTCGACTCCCGCCTTCTTTTCTCTTGAGGTTCACCAAATTCCTTATTCAATTTTCTCATTTCGTCAGAACAACTCGTCACAGTCGGACTTGCAGATTTCCTATGTTTGCCTAAATTCAAAGGTTCACTGTGCTGTTTAGTGATAGTAACTTCCGATGTATACATTTTTGGCGAAGGCGAAGAAAGCAACGATTCTAAAAATAAAGATTGTTTGCTTTTCGTATGTGGCATAGTAAATATTTCTGGTGAAGACGGTACAGCGGGGATACCGCTCGGTTGGGGAGATTGCATGGCATCGGACTCCCTTGATGGTGCACGCGGTATATCTATCCTCCTTGGTGATGCTTGAGGAGTAGGGAGTCTTCGATGTACACTTAGGTCTTTAGGTTCCGACACGATATCCTCATTCGAGTTAGTAGTTTCGGCAATAGTGGCGACAGTTTTTGGTTTCCCTATTTTTTCAAAAGCTTTTTTACTTAAATCTGTGGCCACTAACTCTACACCGTCTGTTCCACCGTCTGATGATTCGTCTGATTGCTGTTTAAATAAATCTAAGTTGTGAACATCACCTTCATCAAAATCTTCCGCCTCCATTTTAGGCACGACAGCTTCAGTGCAACTCGAAATATTTTCGTCATTCGAAATATCACAAGGCAGCGTTACTTCACTATGTTCCGGTAACGTTCGATTTTGTTCTTCTTGTATTGTTGATTTATTATTATAAGGTAGATCAGGTACTTGCTCAGTATACATTGCATCGGCGGGGTCGCCATCAGTCTGTAGTCTCTTCTCAGCATTTTGTTCATAATCTAATTGGTTCAGTTCCGTAGCTCCTTGCATTTCTGTGGTGGTAGACAACGTCTCTAAGGGACACTCAGACTGCGCTTCAGCGCTTACAAAAACTTCTTCTGTTATGTACGTCTGCTCTATGCTCTGCTGGTGGTCTGGTTGTGTTAGATGATCTCCTATATGATGTAAATGAAGAAGGCCCTGTGCAGCTGTCATGCTACTCCGACTGGGTGATTCTAAGGACTCCCCGAGTCGATCAATAATATCAGTGACTGGAGCGTCACCTAGAAGCATGTCGTCTTCTTCCTCAACGTATTCACCGCTAGCGTGGACCAGGTGCGCAAATTTGTCGAGCGCCTGTCCAAGGATCTGATTGTCTTCGCAACCTTTCTCGACTAGAGATTCGAGGAGAGCCTCGTCGTGCGGACCACCAAGCTCTGGTAAATAGTGGGCCTCGCTTATCGTCTCAAACAGGTCTTTGTGCACGTGTGCAATATCACTCTGGAAATCTTCTTCGGCAGGTCTTTCCGGTAGGTGTGCTTTGCGGTCGTAGAATATGTCCTCGGGTTGTTTAGGGTCACCGAGCTGAAAGGACATAACGTCACAAGCGACCTCTTCCGCCTCTGGCAAGAAGGGGTACTGTGACGCGGTGTCACCCTGCAGCTCGAGCTCGAGCGCCTCCTCGCCGCGCTGCTGGTTGAACTCCAGCTCCGCCACCGCGAGCAGATTGTCCAGCGGCGTCGGTTCAGGTGGCGGCGGCGGCGGAGGTGCTCGAGGCACCGCTATGGTGTGCGAGGGAATATGCGACTCCAGGTCGGGCGATAACCACGAGACCGCGGGGTTAGGAGCTTCCACGCGCCGTCTTCGCGGCCTTCCTGGCCGTCGGCGCCGGCGCCGCTCCGGTTTTTCCCGAACAGTCGCGGCCGGCACGAGGATCGTGTCGAATATTTCGGTGCGCGGGATGACTCGCCACCCGGATGGGGTGCGCGCGATGCGAATTCGGTTACGCGAGTCGTAGTCCTCACAGCGAACTTCTTGCACTGTACCGTCGCGCTGGCGAGCCCACAGGAACACGGGCCGCAGCCGAGGAGCGGGGTGCGCGGGCGGCAAGGAGAGCGCTAGACGAGCGGCCAAGCTGCGCGCGCGGCGCCGGCCGGCGGCGCGGGGGTCGCGGGGTGGGGGTGAGGGTGCACTGCGCGAGCGAGCGGTAGCGACATCGGCGCGAGGGCGGGCGGCGCGAGGCTCGCCGCCGCCGCCGGGCGCCTTCGGTGACACTCCGGCGTGCCGCACCGCGGGACAAGCGACGACCGCGCGGACGCGGCCCCGAGGCGGACTGGCGGCCGGCGCGCGCTCGCCCCGCCCCCCGCCGCCCGGCGCCGCTCCCGCCCCGCCCAGCGATCGATCGCCCGCCCGCTGCACCCGCCGCCTGCACCCGCATGTAAACACGGCGCGCGCCCCGGCCCCCGCGCCACCACGTTTACGTGGCCTCGTTAATCTTAAATCCATATCTGCGGCGCGCGGAGTACGCACGACGGCACGCCCCCGTTGCACGGCCCCGCGACCCGCCGCAACGCACGTGTGCAACACTCTGTGCACTCCATGCATTGTAGCACTTGCAGCACCCGACTGACCCTAATTTAGCTGCCCGGCGCGCCACCGAGATTTTCAAAGTCCACTTTACGGTCTAGCAAACATTCTATAGGTACATTTCATTCTATACATGCCGACACGCAGTGGAGCTATCGAATAAATGTATGAACCCGACAAAACAGGATATAGTCGATAGACACGCCGGGGACATGAAAGGGGCGTTATCAAGTAAAGCTGTCATGACCATCCCTTGGCTGTAACTCTGTTTGCCTCTCATACAACATCAGCCGGTAACACAAATAAGTTCAAACTTGACAGGATCAATAAACATAGTACCGTGGTGCCATCTCTTAGTTGTGTTAGCTTTCACTGCGAGGTGCTACGAGTGTTGAGGTATAGGTTACAACGTAGATGGAGCCCGTCACAGAGAATAAAACTCCATCTATCCCATTGTTGCCACAACTACTACAATGAAACCTACATTACTGTAGGTTCACACCTGATGACAGTTTTAGTTGTACTCATGCAGTATTTTTATTATCCGATTTTAAAAAAGAGGTGGTTAATCGAGTTCAAAAAAAGGAGGTGGTTATCAATTCGTCTGTTTTTTTATGTTTGTTACCTAATAACTTTCGACTGGGTGAACCGATTTTGATGATTCTTTTTTTATTTGAAAGCTGGTGCTTCCCGTGTGGTCCCATTTCAATTTGGTCCAGATTGAAGTCGGTTTCTTTTTTGTTAAAATATGTGATTATTTTCTATTGGAGTACCTATTAGGTATTTATTTTCTGCTTTACTGTAGACTAAGATGCAACAAGTTAAACTTTAATCTATTTATTCTGTTGACTGATGGCGATGGATGGAACTTGGTAGATAGATACACATCCATACCTACTATTATGTTGACTCTAGTTTCTATGAAGAAATTTGCAAAAATTGGGTTTTTTTTTTTTATTTCAGGTCACTTTTCACCGTGGGAGAGCCACGCTTCGGCACGAATGGGCCGGCTCGACCAGAGTGATACCACGGCCTCACAGAAAACCGGTGTGAAACAGTGCTTGCTCTGTGTTTCACCGAGTGAGTGAGGATACCGGAAGCCCATATCCCAATCCCATACCTCCCCCCCTATCCCCAAAAGGCCGGCAACGCACTTGTGACGCTTCTGGGGTTGCAGGTGTCCATGGGCAGCGGTAATCGCTTACCATCAGGCGATACGTACGCTCGTTTGCCCGCCTATTCCATAAAAAAAAACTTGTATTGTTCCACAATATTTATTTGTGAAACACGTCATCTTCAAAGGATTTCATCAAGCCATATCATGACAACCGTTGCCATTTCAAGAAAAAAAACTCAACTACCGCATTAGGAATAAATACTGTTCCGGGGACTTTACAAATATATATGAAACGGACACAAAAAACACCCGGACTCAGAACAACAATCTGTGGATTACACTAAGTGTTGTCCCATGTGGGGTTTGAACCCACAACACTGAGCACAGGCGGCGGCGTGGCGACCGCTTAAACCATACTCTATCTCTATCCGAGCAGTCATGACTCATCATGATGATATTTATTTATTTTTTCTAGCCTTGTCCAAGATTATTTGATGTTGGCTACTAGTTCCACCTGGTTTTACCTGAAGAATATCAGATTTTACACGGAGCAACTGGCATCGAACCTCCGCAACCCTGAGGATAGAAACTCAATTCGAAGGTTGAAACTAGTGTCAGTATATTTGAGGGCACTGACTTCTCAATAATTATTACCATAAATGTTCATATGGCAACCGAGACCGAAGGCTTAACGTGCTCTCCGAGGCACGGGCGTGTGTAATTCACCGCCAAAATTCCGTACTCCGGGCTGGTGGTAATAAAAATTTCATATACGAAAAACCCAATACATTACTTTGGCCCGACTCGGGAATCGAACCCGAGACCTCTTGATTGGCAGTCGCATACGCGAACCGCCAGACCAACGAACGAGGCATATCATCATGATGATATTATAATAGGTCTTTGCCTATGAAATTGCCGTTTTGTATGCAATAAGTGAAAGTACTTATTTTTTCAAACTTTTTTATTTCTGTTATTCGAAGAAATCACCCATGCAATCGACGCATCTTTGCCAACGCATTGGCAGTTTATTGATGCCCTTCTTGTAAAAATCAGCTGGACGGGAGGCAACAAACTCTTCAAAGGCATTTTGTACTGCCTCTCGGGAATTGAATTTTTTACCCACTAAAAAGTTGTCTAAATTTTGGGAAAAGTAATATTCGGTGGGTGCAAGGTCTGGTGAGTATGGCGGATGAGGGAGAGCTTTTATAGCATATCATAGCCTATTATTAGCATATCATTTTAGGTTAGTCTTCTGAGAGAGGATAGTACCTACCGACCCGGCCGGCCCGTTCGTGATATAATCAGCGTGGCTCTACTACCTGGAAAAATGTACCTACTTGGCTATTTTCTAATTCTAATAGTATGTTTGTAGTTTAATTTTATTTGAAGTGTTGTAAATAATTATGTAGTACCTTTAGATATAAGCGACTTGGTGTTAACTGTAATGCTTTTTTTTTAAATCAAATTATTTAATAAATTGATTTGATATAAACAGAAATACTGGATTATCGAAATACAGAAATACTGAAGAGCACACATTTGGCATTTTTATTTATAGACTAGCTGACCCGGCGAACTTCGTACAGCCATATTTACATATCTGTCTCAGCTTCCCACAGACAGTGTACAGTCGAGGACAAAAAAAAAACACTTTGCCCGTTATCTTCAATTTTTTTTCTTTCTAGCAAAAAAAGAATGAATAAAATCGGACTATGTGTTATTGAATTACAACTAAGTACATATTTTGACTTTCATCCCCTCTCTCCAGGCAACCGTGCTGAATTTCGGGATAGAAAGTATCCTATGTCCTATACTATACTACGAGAGTATGAACTCAAATCATGCCAAGTTTCATTTGTATCCGTTCAGTAGTTTCGGCGTGATGCGCGGCCAAGATATAGACAGACAGACAGACGGCCAGACAGACAGACAAAAATGAAAAAAATTACAGTTTTGGCTTCAGTATCGATTATAGAGAGCCCTCCAAAAAAAATTTCAAAATATCTTTAATGTACAGAATTGGACCTGTTACATATTTGTTAAAAGTATAGATATAGGTATGGGTAGAATAATTTGATCAAAATAAAAATTAAAACTTATTCATTCATTCAAAATACAAAAAAAATACAAAACAATGGGAAGTAAAATAAAATACTAATGTTTATTTCTTATAATGTTTTTTAACTTTTATCATAACATACATACACTATTCTATTTGACACAATAAATTTTATTTTATTATTTATTATTATTCAGCGTCCACACAATTCACACCTTCATTTTTTTTTAACACGTCATCTTAATAAAAACTATTTAACACAATTTAATTATTGGAATAATGACTAGAAAATGTTATCAAATGTCTATTAAAAATAGTTTGGAATGTTATAGTTATGACTATCTATGATATGTCAATATCTATGTCAGTAACAGCTCTGACTGCTAATACCCTCTGAGGCCGCCAGAGGCGAGCCTTATTTAGGGCAGTCAGAGCCGCCACCCACAACGGTGCACCATACAGCGCCATTGACCGGACAACCCGGTCTAAATTATGGTAGAAATTCAATAATGTCAAGAATAGTCAGAACGTATAATAACGGGTTTAGCGATATAGACATTTTTTTCTTGACTAAAAATCATTTCAGAAACGATGTCAAACGTGTATTGATCTCTGCCTCTTGCAATTGATATGCGATTTGTGTATAAAATTATTTTATCTCCTTTTTTCCTTTTTTGTTTGATATTACTTGTTTAATATTACTTAGGTTCAATACTTAATTGTTGTAATATGCTACCACAACTTGCCGTGGAACTCTGTAATTGGCTTAAGTTTGTTGTAAATGCAGGCAGCTGAGGCTGACTGTATAACAGATTATATATATAATGTATCTCATAAAATAGCTGTAGAGTTTCCTTAAAATAAAATAAATAAATAAATAAACCCCCGTGTACAGGAGTCGCGTTGCGACGCTGGCTCCACCCAAGTTGGGCAAAAGTCGCCCAAGGGCGGAGGCAGCGCCGACCAGCTTCGGACCAAGCTGTCGGAAGTGCTCGTCGAAGAGCCACCTACCGTCGAGTATCAGGCCCAGATACCTCATCTGGGCCCGAACCGGTACGAGAACCGAGTTGACCTCTATGGAGGCGCCGGCGGGTGGACCACGACGGGGCCCATGGAACAATAGGGCCTCCGTCTTGTCCAGGGCCACCCGTAAGCCCAGCGCCTCGATGCGCCCGACCACCAGAGAAACACCCCTGGTGGCCAGGCGCGCCGCCTCTTGGAAGTTCGCCCCCCGGGCTGTGACCAACGTGTCATCGGCGTAACAAATTACGCCCAGCCCGGGGGGGAGACGACCTCGCAGGACCCAGTCGTACCCCACGTTCCACAGGAGTGGTCCAAGGACAGACCCCTGCGGAACGCCGCACGACACGGGTCGCCGTCTCAAGACGCCCTCTCGGTCCTCGTACACGACGGTACGCTCCTCTAAATAGTCTGCCACTAGCCGCCTCAGGTACTCTGGCACCCCGTGGTAGTGGAGTGCTTCCCTGATGCAGCTAAATGGCAGACTATTGAAGGCGTTGGCGATGTCCAAGGACACCGCCAGCACCACGGCGCCACAGCTCACTGCCTCTTTGGTCACGGCCCTAAGGCGCATCACGGCATCGACCGTCGAACGCCCCTCTCGGAATCCGAATTGGGCGTCCGACAGGTCGGGCCCCACCTCGCAAAGGTGCCGGACGATGCGGGAACCGCTTAAACCACTAGGCCAACCTGGCCAACCGTGTAGTCAGTTTGAATCGAACCCGAGACCTCAAGCATATCAGTGGCATACGCTATTACACTGCGACCACCGAGGCAGTCAAACTATGGCTGCCCAAGAGGATCTGCAAACCAATAGTCTCACAAGTTGCTGGCCTGAATCCTTGCCAGAATCAGGGAAGAATATTTGGATGTCCAGTAACCTTACCCACCGGTTTTCTGTGATCACTCGTTTCAAGCCAATAACCCGTTTTCTATAATATTTTTACAGATATAAAAAACTTAAAACTTTATCGTTTGATGTGTAAAGCACTTTAGAACCTCTGCAACAATTATTCTTGTGTTTTTTTTTTAGAAGATTGCTACAGTATTATAACATTACGCCACGCCTCCGGGAGTAAGAACAGACGTCACGGGGTCACCTATAAGTCGTAGAAGGCTGAAAGTCCGTCGGGGTAACAACGATTTGGATTTATCTGGATGGATAATGGATTCTATCCAAAAGGAGCACCGCACGGAGGAACAACAATAGTGCAACAGAGGTTGAACGTAGATAGTGATGGAATATAATCTAAGGATAAAAAACCCCCGACATAATAACCCGAGTTCCCTTTAAAAAGTAAATAACTTTAAACGACTCAACCGATTTTCATGAAACATGTCTAAGAACACTCGCACTTAACTCACCTTTCATACAAAAAAAACTAAATTGAAATCGCTTCATCCGTTCGCGAGGTACGGTGCCACAGACAGACACGTCAAACTTATAACACCCCTCTTTATGCATCGGGGGTTAAAAATAATCACGCTGTGATTAATCACATGCTTTTTTCATAGGAGGCGTAGCCGATTTAGGATTATGCGTCGCACCACTTTCTACAATCGCTAAGGCTCCTATTATCTTAGAATATTGTTTTAACCACGTGACTTAACGTTGACATGACGTCATCACTACATTTGATTGGTTTTCTAATAACGCTTACGTTTATAATGACAAATTGGCTAGGGGCTGGGTTGCTATTTACTCTAGTTTTGTTGCCAATAAGCTTTTCAGACAGTGCATAAAGACCTTATCTTCCTATTTAATAGTAAATCTAGTATTTTTATTATGAATAATAAATCAAAATATGATTAATAATCGCTTTTATTTTATCAGTGCCCGAACGCAGTCTATCTACATAACAAATATTACTGCCGCGGTGGCGTAGTGATAGCGTACGCGAGAGCTATCGGGTTCGATTCTCGGGTCGGAGCAAATGTTTGTAGGATCTGAAAATATTTGTTTCATGGTTTGTGTGGTTTCTGTGTATAATATGTATGTATTTACAAAAGAAATGTATTTATGTATTTATATCAGTTGCCTCATACCCATATTACAAGCTTTACTTAGTTTGGGACTAGATGGCGTTGTGTGTTAGATGTCCGAAATATTTATTATTAACAACTAACTCCGGTCTTACATTAAAACCTTCTTCATTCAGTCATTTGGTATACAACCTTCTTAGATCTTCGTCAGTCGATATGGTCATAGTCTAACATATTACACTTGGCCTTGTTAATAGAAAGCACTAGATATATAGATCCCATGATGACCACTATGGTGGTAGCTATGGCCACTGGATAGTAATGGTTTAGATCTCCTATTGGTGTCTGCCATATAACAGGGGATTCTGTACTCTGAAATGTAAACAAAATATATAATTTTAAAAAGTTTTCCCAGGATAGGTAAATAATGATAGGGTCATTTGTAAATATAAAATACTAGCTATTTCCTGTGATTTCACTCGCGTGAAATAATTGTTGTTTCGTATTTTTATCTTTAAAAATGACAAAACTTCTTACAACCATTCATCCTTCATTTTGCTTCCTTGGGGATGAAATTTCCAAAGAAAAGCTTCAGAAAAATTGTGAAAATGACAAATTGTGAATTGGCAAATTGTGAAAATTACCGTAATAGTTACTTGCAATCGTTAGATTGTTTTATGACAAGGACATACTGCCCCCAAAATCAATGTTTCTGAAGAAAAAGAAATTACCCTTAGAGATGAAGCGGTAAATGACATTAAAATTCCTAATGATATAGGTCAGTGAAATATGTGTGTTGGTGGGTGTTGAGGCAATGTCTGAAAAATATAATAAAAAATTGCAAGACATGCAGAAACTTCACGTTTGGCCTAGTGGTTTAACGGTCACCACGCCGTTTCCTACTTTGCCAAGTGTCGTGGGTTCAAATCCCACGTAGGACAACACTTTGTGTGATCCACAAATTGTTGTTCTGAGTCTGGGTGTTCTTTGTGTCCGTTTCATGTATGTTTGTAAAGTCCCCCGCGACACAGGATTTATTCCGCGTTGTCTTTACAAAAAAAAAACTCTGTTTTGTGCAATAGAAATGAAAAAATATACCTATATTGCAGTAAAATAATATTTTCTTCATAAAAATGGTTGTGTTATCCCTCTAATCAATTGGATGTTCAATGTTTTCATAATAAGTGAATAAATTACTTTAATATATATTTACATTATTTTATTTGTGTTTGTATTATAAAATTTTCGGTTTTGCAAACATTCAGGTTATATTCCACATAAAATTTCATTTTACTTATTTCTTTGTCATCAAGAATCAAACGCTGACTACTGCACTGCACAAACAAATACAAAATGTTTGCAAAACTTATTTTTATAATGCATGCACTAAATTACCTACATACCTATTTCTATAATTTTATACCCTATAGCTATACCTCTATGGTATATATAGCTATTGCCGGATATTCAGCGGATATGATATCAGGTGGCGACTCTTCAATATAGGTGTCAAAAATTCTCGTGAGTGGCCTCTCTATTCCATCTATATTACTATACTCTATGGGTAACAAACATAAAAAAGTCGAATTGAGAACGTCCTCCTTTTTTGAAGTCAGTTAAAAATGTTTGCTGTTTATCTCTTTTTTTCCCCTCTTTTGTTTGTTTTGACTAACCTCTTGAAGGTCTGGACCGTTTTTAAAAGGAGATTTCACTGGTATATAGCTGATGATATAAGGAGTAACTTAGACCATTTTTATTTAAGACTAGCTTCGCCCTGTGGTGTTACTCGCAGTTGTTGTTATAGAGGTTCAACAAAAACCGCTGATGACACCCCGGGGCGGAGATAGTGAGTATATAAAAAGTATTCTTACAATGATAAAAGGTATTTTCTTCCAGATGCACTTTTCATTGGAATCTATAGTACATAAGAACTTATATGGAACCAGAGGTCTTTCGCAGTGTTCGAGCCTGTCATCTGGACAGCGCATGTACAGCGTGGGTTCTTCTATATTGTTTACAGCATATCTGAAATGATGCAGAAGAATCTATATGTGTCAATAGGCCGTCACAGTTTGGGCCACCATAATGCATTATATGCATTCGCAATGAGTATGGTGACCACCACTCTTGGATTCTGCTTATGCTTTCCATAAGGCAAAGTAGAATCAATTTGGCAGGCTCATACATAAAAAAACAGAAATATTTAAACATAGCTAGTAAGCTTCTTAATAATGTTTGAACAAGAAAAGCTTGCTCGCATTTAATAAAAAGTATCCTATGTTACTTCTAATACCTCCAAGAATATGTTTTATGATGATCGGTTAAGTAGTTTTCGCGTGAAAGCGTAACAAACAAACTTACATTCACATTTATAGTAATAGAAGATGTATCCTATATCATCTGGGTTATTATTACGAATCTTACACCTTATTCATTAATAGGTAGTAGTTTAGGCATTGCGGTGTAACATACATAACTACTTTGCCAAAACTACCCTTAAATCTACTGTGGTTTACTGCCATTGTGAAAAAATCCTTAGCAAGAATTTTCGTCTATGGTATAGCGAACAAACATCAGACGGGGCATGTTATGGTGGAGTATCTGATCTGATGGTAAGTGACAACCGCGTTCATGGACACCTATAGCTCTAAAGTCATAAGTGTGAACCAGTCCACTATTGAACATAGCCCTTGTTGAGGAACGGGTGTCATGTCCCTCCAACACAAAGGGAGGATCCTCTGACCAGACGAGGTAATCAAGCCTGGCGGGCCACTGCCCAACGGTTGATGTTGAGAAGTTGTATATATGCTAATCAGCGCGAGAACTTCTATATCGCGATTCAGGATTAGTAGTTATTCCGTGTAGGTTGTTACTTCGTAGTTCGATGCATCCACGGTAGATGGCACTGTAGTGCGTTTCTGTTTGCGCGGTATCTGGAAGTCGCGACACCCTCTCCTTTCGAAAACAGCCTACAAAACCACGCTGGCTCTCTTTGGACTGATGTTGTTCTACGCTGTTCGTTCCTTTAGTCACCTCTTACGACACCCATGGGATGGAGAGGGGTAGTGTTCCACATTCTTAATCCGTCACGACACAGATAATGTTAATTTAATTTATTTGAAGCATATATTTCTATAATCGGAGAAACTTAATAAGAGTATTTTGGGCCGACCCGGTAATTGAATTGTTTTTTTTTTTAAACTGATAAATTATTTTATTTCAAAGTAGTCTAACTACTTACCCACCAAACCAAGCAGCTTTATGATACCTAGCATGAAGCGGGAGCCATGTTTGTAGCCAAGGACCTCTGATCTTTTGGAAGATGTATGCCATATTAGGCTCAGCAAGATGTGTAGGCAATTCTACATTGGTCTTTTTAGTTACGGCATGTAACTGAAAATCGTTGAAAAAAAATTGGTTAATAATCATGAAAAGTCCTGTATATTATATTTATTTACTTTTTAATCAGAAACTTAGCAGCTCTTTTGCCATAATATTAACATGTAATATTGATTATTAAGCCAGTTATAGAGCTTCACAACATGTGTACTGGAATTAGACAGCATTATTATACAGAAAGCTTAGATTATATAATTAGTAACTAGAGACCGGATTATATGCCTTTGCATATGTAAGCCATCCTCAGCGGTAATAGCATATTTTACCAAAGATCTAGTTAAGATGCATATAATTGGTAAATTTGTTTTTTTTCCTAGTTCAGTTACTAACACTTAACCTACATTACGAAATGCGAAAAAGTGATATTTCCGGAATCCGACCAAATTTAGTAGTCAAAAAATGAAAGGGTTTATGAGTAATAATTGTGACTGGTCGGATTCGCATCGCATTGGATCGCATTTCGGTCAGTAGCTGCGCATGTCTTTTGTTTTGAAGAAATGATCGGAGGCACAATCTTACCACTGAATATTTGGAATAACACCTGATTGTTTACGTTTACAACAATATTAAATAATTTTAATGTCATTTAATGTTACTGTACCTATTATCACCTATCAAAGGATAATTTACTAATTGTATGCTGATTTAGTAATAAAAAAATTAAAACTATTAAAACTTGTTTTTTTTTCTTTTTTGACTCCTAAAATTAGTCATTTAGTTTTGCATATTTTGCCAATTTTCGTGCATATTTCAAGCATTTTCCATGCATATAACAAGCTTTTTATGTTGCATATAATCCGGTCTCTATTATTAACATTATCTAAGACAGAACGTTAAGAAAGTAATCAATTGAATGAAAAGAAAATGTCTAAAATAATATAGTAGGTACAAAAAAACATGATCATGTCAGTGGACAATACATGATGGACTGTAGACATAAAGGAGGCTTTGAACTAAAAAAACAAAAATGACATAACGTCTTATAAATCGTAACGCAGGCTGCACGCACAAAAAAGGATGACTTTTTATTACATTCCACCTGAGCGAAGCGTGCAAGCGAGAGCGCAGAACAAGTGTAAAAGAGACACAATCGACCTAAGCATTCAGATTGTATCATGTAAAATTAATTTTCGTCCATAAACTGACTTGTTTTACCAATATTCTTAGAGCACTAATAGTATACCTATAGGCAATCCACGAAAACCTCTTAGGTTTTATTTAAAAACAATGTCTTTCCAAATTAAAAACAAAAAATAAATGCTTACTCTGTGAGACCTGTTTAGTTCATCCAGTTCATCCGGGTTGGCATAAATACCAGCTGGTAACGGTTGGTGAAGTGATATATGGCAATCCTTATATGGCCACACACTCAATGGCTCACCTCGGACAAAGGCAACTATATTCATATCATAGCTCATGTTTCTGGAAATATACAAAATGAGAAATAAGTTTTTACTGAATTTGGAGCACTTTAGAGAATTTAAAGGAAAACATTTCGCCGGGTTAAAGGCAAAACTGATGATCTCTATTTATAAATAAAATAGGTAAGGTAAATTTAATTTTTAATTTTTTTGAACCATAGAAGTTAGTGTTTGTGTTTAGCATGTAACATGTTAACCCGGCGATTTCTTAATAATCGTTATTTCAGAACAAACAGGCGTACCAGGGCAGTACTACCCTATTACAGAACATCTTGTTGCATTATCTACATTCACAATGAGTATGATGACCACTACACATCAGGCAGAGTACAGTCACTTTTGCAGGCTCATTCACATAACAAATCACTACTCCACTAATAAATAGGCCTAATGGACAATAATGTTTAGAATATTAAAGAAAGAACTACAATTCACATAAAACTTTAAATTATCTATGAATATTAGCATAATAAAAAAATTTTCTTATTATTCCTTATACAGGTGTCTATTACCATAAATTGGCATTAACACAAATAAGATACAGAAATTGAGTACATTAAAATATTTTAAAACTTTTTTTTTTTAATTTATCGATCGAATTGCTGCTAACCATATCGTTTTCATAAATTTGAAAAAAACAAACTACACTTACCTGTGAAATCCATCATTGAGTAGATCTTGTTTCATAGTAACACTGAAATTACACGCTGAAATACATTTTAAAGATAACACAAGCAATAAGGTGAATTTCATACTTATTTCTTTACAGTTAGTCATTATGATCACCTAAGCGGAGTTAAATAACTAGATGGTAAACAAATTAATTGTATTTTCATTTAGCATCACAGCATTTGATTACAATTTAACCGAATTTAACGCAAAAATTCAATTCCAACCCTTCAGTCAGAAAGAAGCAGAAGCTCAGTTATTTGACATTGACAATTGAATTGACAAACAAGTTGTCTGTTGTCACTGTCACTTGTCACATTGTCACTCGTTCGTTCTCATCCATGGAGGGCTTAAATGTATAGAGAAAGCGCTGAACGAGGGGCTTAGAGCATATTTAAGTGAGTAGCAGCTAAACGGGCGGCAAACGTGATCGGAGTAGAGAGAGAGACTGAGTTTGGTTAGCGTCTGTCTATCTCACGCAACCTTCTCGCGGGTGGCGACAAAACACCGATGATAGTACTAAAGCAGACAGAGGAGAAAACCCGTCCCATCCTTCCGCGGCTACACTAAGGGCGGCATGATGTACTGGTATGCGTGCCTTCGCCACCCGGTTCCCCGGCGGCGAATTGGGTCCAAGTGGAGGTCATCCTCCCGGGCCATCTCCGCCGACTGTTTCTGCGAAATGACGTCTTCGCAGAGGATTGCGACCGCGGTAAAACAGCTGTTGCCACCGGCCATGGACCATATGATGGCCGGTAGCGAGAGATCTCCTCCGATGACTGCAGTCAAGGCTTGAAGCTGCGACGCCCAGGCAGGGCAAACCGCCAGCATGTGCTGGACCGAGTCCTCACTGCAGTCGCAGCGTGCGGGACTCAATTCCCTCCTAGCGACCGAGTGCAGGTACTTCCCGAAGCAACCGTGCCCGGAACCTGCCCGGAAAGGACCTGCGTCAGTCGGCAGGAAAGGGTCCCGTGCTGCTGCCCTGCCAACTCGAGGATGACCGGCTGGAAAGCCTCCACGGTGGCAAAGCCAGCGTGTGGAGCCGGGACGCCCAGCGAGCCATCGTGGCTCGACGAGCGGATTCAAGCCACTCGCGTACCTCTTCGGGTGGAGGGCGAAAGCAGTTCTCCGTCCGGAATTCAGCCACTCAAACTTCAGCGAGCACTTCTCCTTATTCTGGGCGCTCAGAGCCGCCACCCACACCGGTTCACCATACAGCGTCATTGACCGGGCAACCCTCGTATTTAGCTGTCTTGTTGCGACGCTGGCTCCACCCAACGTCGATCAGTTTCAGAGCAAGCTGTCGGAAGTGCTCGTCGCAGAGCCACCTACCATCCAGGATCAGGCCCAGATACCTCATCTGGGTCCGAACTGGTACGAGGACCGAGTTGACCTCGATGGCGGCGCCGAGGGGAGGACCACGACGGGGCCCATGGAACAATAGGGCCTCCGTCTTATCCAGGGCCACCCTTAAGCCCAGCGCCTCTGTGAATTGTATCTTGTACCATAACCGTGATTTTTCAGCTGTATCCTCCAGGTCAGCTTTACTTAGCCTAAAAATCTACCTTATAGAAGCCTAAATTAAAGATACCTATTATTTTGTAGAAACTTTTTAACCGACTTCCAAAAAGGAGGAGGTTCTATGTTCCACTGTATGTATTTTTTTTTTAATATGTATGTTACCCGATTACTCCGTCAGTTGTGGACCGATTTAAAATTTTTTTTTTGTATTCGAAAGGGTATGCTTCCGAGGTGGTCCCATTGCCAGCATATCAGGATCTGATGATGGGATCCCAGGGAAATCGAGGGAAACTCTCATTTTTTATAGGCACATACTATGTTTTTCGTATATTTTCTGAAGTTACACCCGTATTTGCGTCTGGTAGTCATCATTTTATGATGATGAGCTGATGATGTAAGGTACAACTCCTTAACGGTTAGGAGTTGGAGGATAAATCTTTAAATATCAGATGTATATATGTTACCTTTAGACGTATTCTTTCAAATTATTTAGGTAAGCTGATGATGGAAGGTGGAAGGTACAACTCCTCAACGGTTAGGAGTTAGAGGATAATTCTTTCAATTTCATACGTATCTAAAGACCTTCAGTCGTATACTTTCAAGTTATTTAGGTGAACTGATGATAGAAGGTTAAACTCTTCAACAGTTAGGAATTAGAGGATGATTTCAATATTACACGTACGTTTAGACCTTCATTTGTATTCTTGATGATGAAATTTGATGAAATAGTTCAACTTACTACTTACCTACGATTGTTTGCACTAAAAACTGAAAAATAAAAACTTTTTATAGAAAAAAAACCGACTTCCAAAAAACATCCAACGAAAACTCTCTGCCAAAAAAACACTTAAAAGCGTAAAATAAACTGGTTCTTCATAAATTGCCTATACCTAATTCTTTATTCATTTAAATAGTACTATTATAATGTGTAAGAATTTGGTATAGGCAATTTATGAAGAACCAGTTTATTTTACGCTTTTAAGTGTTTTTTTGGCAGAGAGTTTTCGTTGGATGTTTTTTGGAAGTCGTTTTTTTTTTTATTACAAAAAGTTTAATACACTACACTTTGTGATACTTTAGTCGTCTAGCAGCTAGACATGCAAGTATATTTGAAAACGTGAGGATTGAGGGACCAGCTTTAATTATAAATATCTTCAAAGTGCGTCGATATTTTTTTTAAATTTATTTTTTACAAATTGCTATAAGACTTTTTCTAAAATATTATGTAAGAAAATAAAGATTTTATTCCGTTGATGTGCTAATATTCAGTATAATGAAATCTTTCGTGTGTGGACTGAGGGACCACAGTATAGTCGTTGTATTTTTTTTATCGTTGATGATTTGTGCTCAGTTATTTTAGTATATATCTTTACAAACTCTCTACTAAATATCTGCAGTCACAATACCTTATCTTTTTACACACTTGCCGAGATCCGGCTGATGGTATGTGAGGATTGAGGGACCACACTTAAAGGGCTGTAGTTTTTAACATGTCTTTTTACAAATTCTCATATTTGTTCTACAATTGTTTTGAGCCTACTACTAAATCATATAAAAATTTCAAACAAAAATATCACTATGGTCCCTCAGTTCACACGCACACGACAACTGATACAAATACATATATATTTTTTTCTTTGTAAATACATAGGTACATACATATTATACATAGAAAACACCCAAACTCCGAAACAAATATTTGTAGATCATACAAACATTTGGTCCGACTCGGGAATCGAACCCGAGACCTCATGATCAGCAGTCGCACACGCCAACTGCGAGACCATCGAGGAAATGTGAGTATAGTCTGGACTTGTAGCTTGTTGCTTGTTTTTTGCTTATGGGGCGTTGCGGAGATTTACCCTAGCCAGCAAAACGTCCGTAACGTTAAAAAAAGCGTAAGATTTTTAGGTACTATAGTCTATGTATAGTATGATGGCTATACAGTGTCTAATGTATAGTCTACGTGATGACTGTTATTATTATTACAGTTTGGTAAATATTTTTATAAATCATTGTTAATAAAATAAACGTGTTAAGATAATTTTGTAAAATTTTTTTTCTTAATTTTTATCAATAATAAAATCATACTAAAAATGTATACCCGAATAATTATATTGATAGTACCTCGAATAGAACTTGAAATTAATATTTTTATCATATGGAACTTCGTTCCTATCTGGTGTCCCACGACACCACACGGTTTTTTGTTTTTTTTTTTAAGACTGTTTCCTTGTTAGGAATATACATCATATGTCACGGGAGACTTTACAAACATACACGAAACGACACAAAGAACACCCACACTCAGAACAACAATTTGTGAATCACACAAAGTGTTTACCCATGTGGAATATGAACCCACAACACTTGGCGCGGTAGAAAGAGGCGTGGGGACTGCCTAAACCACTAGGCCAATCGTACAGTAAAAAAACTATGGTCCTTTCTGCGAAGGGCCAACCCAGACCCTTTACTGTACTCACATAGTTTTTATTTTTAACCGACTTCAAAAAAGGAGGTGGTTATCAATTCGACTGTATTTTTTTTGTGTTTGTTACCTCATAACTTTCGACTGGGTGAATCGATTTCGATAATTCTTTTTTTATTTGAAAGCTGGTGCTTCCCGTGTGGTCCCATTTCAAATTGGTCCAGTTCTTGAAGTCGGTATCTTAATTGTTAAAATTTTAATTATTATTAAATCAGTGTTCACGGGCGGCCTAATAAAAACACTTCAATTATTTGTTTTGGCATTTCTTCCCAGAGCTGTTCAAGTTGGATTAATATTTAATATGTAAATATCATCCAATAGTATCCTTAATTTAAATGAAAAGATTTGGACTGTCCCTGTTGTAAACACCATTTCATCATCATCATCATATCAGCCGTAGGAAGTCCACTGCTGAACGTAGGCCTCCCCTTTTGATTTCCATTTCGACCGCTCTCTTACTATGGGCCTCATAATAGGAAGCTCGGGGTCACGCAGTGAGCTAAGGAACGGGCTATGCTTGGGGTCTCTCTACGAAATCGAATCAGAAATGAGGAGATCCGTCGACGAACTAAAGTTACCGACATAGCAGAGCGAGTCAGCAAGCTGAAGTGGCAGTGGGCAGGGCACATAGCTCGGAAAACCGATGGCCGATGGGGCAGAAAGGTTCTTGAGTGGGGACCATGTGTCGGCAAACGCAGCGTAGGAAGGCCTCCCGCAAGGTGGACGGACGACCTAGTTAAGATCGCAGGGACTCGTTGGATGCAGGTGCAGGCCGCTACCGACCGATCGAAACACAATTTGCCAATTTATAATGTGAGAGGTGACTTCTAGCGTAGCCTATATACTTTTTTTTTTTTTTTTAATGTTTGGCCCACCAAAATGACTCTACTCTGCCTGATGAAAAACATAAGCAGAATCCAAGAGTGGTGGTCACCATACTCATTGCGAATGCAGACAATGCAGTATGGCGACCCACACTATGGCGGCCTAGTGATGCTGCTGCATCTTTTAGTCTAGTCAACAAGTATGGAACTTGTTGACTAGACTAATTGGGCCTCCGGTCTCGCACTCACCAACGAAACACGACAGCACTGCTGCTGTCATTTTACGTTGATTTTCTGTGCGAGGGTAGTACCGCCCCGGTCGAGCCGGCCCGTTCGTGCTGAAATCAGCGTGGCTCTACTACCTTGTAACGATGAAGCTGCAACGTAAAGCAAATCCGCGCGTGCTATAATAATTGAATAGGCGTTTCTCAAAACCACCGGTTTTACGAACTCATAATTCAAATAATTCATAATGAAAATTGTAGCTTTTCGATTTTAATGTTCTTTTGACGTCAATGTGAACACTTGGGATGTAATCATTATACATATCGTGTCATTTAAGCTCGATTCTGAGACCCGCAAGCAGCGGGAATCACATATAAGTGGTAATGAATCAAACGAATTACTTACCTACCTACTTTTAAACAATACTGTGATTTTATATAAACCCGCTTTTGCGTGTTAGAGTGCATGGAACCAAAAAGGGTTATAGCTCCTCAGGTCAACAGTTTACACCCTTCCAAGGTATTGGTAGCCGTGAGTTCAAGCAATGTACGTTGCGAATACTGTTCTGAATACCAAAAACTATGTTATTGTAAGAAATTCGCCAAACAACCTGTCAACAACAGGCGCGATTTCGTAGCAAAATATGAAATTTGTTTCAATTGTATGGGCAGTAATCACATGGTTACAATTTGAAAAAAGGAAACGGATAAAGCAACATCACTCCTTGTTGCGTGTAGATGGGATCCCACACGGAAACGATAATTATTCCTCTAAACAGGATAACGTTGACACTAATTCTTCAACTAGTGGTTCAATGGTAGGTAGTCTCTTGTTTTTCTAAGAACGTGCCCATAACTCACAGGTCTTACTAGCCACAGCGCTTGTGAAGGCAGAGTCCAAGACAGGCGATTGCCTCGTAGTAAGAGCGCTGATTGACCAGGGCTCTCAAGCCTGTTTTGTAATAGAGTCAACGGTTCAATACCTAAGACGCAACAGGTCGTGTCCGGGTTAAGTAGTGGTTCAGTAGTTGCAGGGCTTACTTATGTATGGTACGATTGATCGTACAGTCAAGGGTTGTTCCACAGTACAGACGAACCGTAAACGCCTACGTACTTTAAAAAATGACATCAAGCTTACCTGATAGATAAATTGATACAGGTGCATTCAATTTCATAAATATACTCGTAGTGGCAATTAATCTAGCGGATCCTCACTTCGATCAACCTAATAGGATCGACCTATTATTAGGAGCCGTAAAACAGAATCATCCTGAAAAACTACATGGTAAAGAGTTTTTATAGCACTTTGATTGCCCATAATACAACGCCGGACAGAATACAACCCAGAGTTAGGACTCATCCGGCTCGAAGGACCAATGTTACGACTAGCTTAAATATGACCTTTTTTTTTACCGTTTAGTTGATCTCTAGCGATATACTAGTAGGGTCCGAGAAATGAAACCACAACTGTAATCTGATCTAGCTATTTCTAGCTTATCTAGCATATATTTATAAACAAACCAAAGTATCTTATACTACTGGTGGTAATCAAACAATAGCGCGATTCAGGCGAATTGTACAACAGCATCTGTCGATACTGTTTTGGTCGCGAAAAGTCATCGCAGAAAGGAAATCAAATTCTAATTCTCCCCTATCCTGAAAATAGAGACGAATTGAACCGAAAATCACTAGATGTTTATTATTTGAATTTTAGATAGGAACATTTGACTAAGATATCAAGCGACATCAGAAACTAAAAGTTCATCAGTAGACATCCAGCGACTGAGAAAGTAATAATTAAATAATAAAAGATGGTAATAATATTAGGCTACTAGAGTGTGGCTTGCATAAAAATGGTTTGCATAAACAGTTTTCCCGTACTTATTTAACCTATAAAAACTGTTTGGTTTAATTGAAATAAAAGGTTTTAAGTACCTAAACAAGGCTAAACAATAGTACTTAATCAGCAGCTAATTAATTTCAAATGGCCATCATTAATTTCCTTGAAAGTAATTATTGGTACATAAAAATAAACAAAATGCAATTTACGATTTTAATAATAAATGCAATTTACCTTTTAATTAAACACGTGACCTCTACCTGAGGTGACAGCAAACAAACTGCCATGGTATTATAAACCACACTTTGGTAAGATTTTCTTAGACTGCCCCATAAATAAATAAATATTTCGGACATCTAACACACAACGCCATCTAGTCCCAAGCTAAGCTTGTGTTATGGGCACTAGACAACTGTTACAAATACATATATACTTATTTTTTGTAAATACATACATATTATACATAGAAAACACCCAAACCCGAAACAAATAGTTGTAGATCACACATGATTCAACCCGGGAATCGAACCCGAGACCTCATGATCAGCAGTTGCACACGCCAACCGCGAGACCGAGGCAGTTTACTAATGCTTTATTTACTAATGCTAAGGATGTCGTGATGTTGACAGGTTCCTATCTTGTGGAACTCGCATATTTTGGACTAATCTCCCGATGACGGCCTACTGCTGCTACCAGCTCAGAACTCGGCAAGGTAATCAATAAGGGAGCACTTCCTCCTCTAAATTTTATAGAGGCACATACACCTCACCCCTGTGAAGTGGCATAAAAAACACAGTTAAACAAAAAACTAAAACAATATCTATACAAATTAATATAAAATTGAAGTGTCTGTTTGTAATTTCCAATTAACAGCTTTTTACTAAATGCATATTATTATGACAATTATATACGGTAGGTACTTACACCAAAAAGGCAATTTTTAAAAATTGTGTCTGTCTGTCTGTCGGTTTGTCTCGGCTAATCTCTGGAACGGCTGGACCGATTGTGACAGAACTTTTACCAACAGATAGCTGATGATATAAGGAGTAACTCAGGCTACTTTTTTAGACTGGCTACGTCCTGCAGCGTTACCCACGGGTAAAACCGCGGAGCTCAGCTAGTACTAAATACAAACTTAAAACTAAATGTAAATCTAATACATACAAACTCCTTTATTCTGATTTCCAGACAGTAGGCATTTTCACTGTTTTGGTATCCTAATATACTACTAACATTATGGCTTTAAGGCGGGCATACACGTTCAAGTATACTTGCGCAAGTCTGTCTGTCTGTCTCAGAGACAGACAGACAAAACCACAAAACAAAAAGATATAAGTAGAAATGACTAGTAGGCGTGGCGCGCTTGCCACTGATAAGCGTTGCAACGCATACCTTTATGAGTTGTAGGTATTTTGTATCATAGTCGTGTTACAACGCTGCGTTGAATAGGTCGTCCAATGAAAGTTCTTTTTTATGCCACAATGCAGTACTGTTCTGTTTTACAGTGTAAAAATGATAGCAGAAGGAAAAAGATTGATAATGGAGGTGTTTCTTACCATCTGTAGGTACAATTTTATATGTTTTATCAATAAAATCTTAAAATTTAATTTAACTGATAATTGACTAGAGATTTAAGCTAAACTCTTCCTTATCCCATTCACATAAATCTCAATCTGGTATGATCGAGTCTTATCAGTTTTCAACGTTATTCTCGTATTTTCTATTCTACTCGATTAGTGATGTAGCCAGGTAGGATGTTAGCTTTATCGATTTCCATACTTTTAAACGTGTTATATTTACTTACTATAATAATTATAAATATTAAATTTTGCTTGTTTGTTTACGTGGCCTTGAAAGAAAAACACTCGTTTTAACCATTGAATATCTATACAAATAAGTATATAGTAAGAATATATATATATAATAAGAGTGTCTGTTTGTACTATTAAATATTTATATCCGCTTTTTACTAAATGCATCTGCATGTGTAGGTACACGGTACAATTTTTTTTTTACGGAACAGGTGGCAAACGAGCATCACCTGATGGTAAGCGATTACCACTGTCCATGGACACCCCCGCAACACCAGAGGCGTCACAAGCGCGTTGCCGACCTTTGGGGGGTGGGGAGGGGGAGGAGTTGGGATATGGGCCTCCGGTATCCTCACTCACTCAGTGCAAGCGCCATTTCACACTGGTTTTCTGTGAGGCCGTGGTATCACTCTGGTCGAGCCAGCTCATTTATGTCGAAGCGTGATTCTTTTCTCTGCGAAACTTGCAGGCACGGGCCGAATACCAAAATAACATTATTATTTTTTCTGTCTCTCTGTCTGTTCCGAACTCTGACTCAGCAGTCAGGATCGCTAAACACTATACCAACGGTTAAGTGGCTAAACAGTCTTTATTAAATATAATATGATTATAATACAGATTCTTAAAATTAATAAACATTGTTATGCATGTACTTATTTTTTTGCTTCTTCACTTTTATAATGTTACCTCCTCAGATATCCTTCATTTCATGTTTTTAATATGCTCCGTCCTAACAACAAAAGTTAGGTATCGATATTATTGATAATATTGTAATATGTGCCACAACACTAAGCGAGTAGCGGTAAATATCGAAGAATGACACAAATATCGAATTTATTGTTATAGTGGTTAATGTTATAATTGCGTGCATTTAGAATAACGCCATCTGTTTTTGAATAGCTTGCAATGAAGTATTCTTACTTTCAAGATTACGAAACGTTGTAAGTTCTTCTTAAGCTATGGCAAAATAACTGTTAAAATTACGCGATAAGATATATTATCATACGTGTCACTTTATGTATTGTAGGCTAGTTTTGAGCAAATAAAAACATCAAATCAAAACAATTCGTTAGTAGTGTGCAGTAATAAAATAGTGCTTTATTTGTCTGAGTTTGGCGACAGTCGTTCCGTTGTAAATTATGACACATAACATTTCTACCTATTCCTTATGTTCTGTGGACAAAACAGTCTGGATTTGCGCAGGTATACTTGAACGTGTATGTCCGGCTTTACTACGGGGCAATGATGACTCACTCGATTCTCTTAATAAAATCATAACATTTTCCGTCCCTTTTCGATGTTAGGTGTACAATAAGGCGCAATGCATTCTTCTAAAAAGAAATATTGCCAGTGTGATGGTAACCCTGTTACAAGCGCGGCAACGGGCTGTTTGGCTTGCCGGCGCCGCTTGCCGCTTGATTCCTCAGTTCGCGTACCGCTATTTAACGAGTTGGTTGTGCGTTTGTTTATGTCGCTAAAATTACGACCTCTTTAGTTTGTGATTGTTATAAAAACTTTTCTACTTCGTAACGGAGAAAAAGTTCCTCTAAGGTGAGTTTGTTTTCTTTTCTTTTCTTGTAACTTTTCTCACTTAGTAGATGGGTCGATGCGACGATGATTAACGGTCTTGTAAATTTCAACGGGACGCGATTGCTGTTGTTTTTTAATTCTGCGACTTTTTAAAACAAATTATGGTTACCTATACATAATAATACGAAGGTATGCAAGCTTTATATTAAAAAAAGGGAAACATTGCCTAAGTTGTATGTATATATTATGTTAATTCAGGTCACCTTTGCAATAAGATGTTTTTAAAACAATGTCTCAAGGAGAGCGCTAAAATTCTGCAAGACCCACGCCTTTTCCAGTGTCGAGGGATAATTTTGATATTACATTGACGAATGTGGTCATAATTATAAGTTTTATTTTTAAATTTGCTTTAGTTGAAAAACCATAGAGAATAACATTATATTACTAAGAAATAAAATAAAAAAATAAAAATTAAAAAAATATAAAATGCATTCTATCGACTTCATTGAATAATCATTTCAAATTCCTGTTTTGTTGAATTGAAATGCGATATTTTATTTTAAATATTCTTTGGAATTTGCGGTAGGTAAGTCTTTGAGCTTTAAAGCCTTTTTATGCAAGTCTAAGGCTCGTTAGACATAAAAACTGGCCTTCGGTAGATACAAAAGGCTTGCGTGACTCGAGAAATAAAATCAGGATCTCCAGTCCGCCCATGAATGTACGCTAGCTATAGTATATTGTAGAAGGCCCTTAAATTTTGTCACGGTACGGTTTTATCGATGAATCATCTTGCAACTTTAAAGACTTAGGTATTACATAGTTATTAAAAAATATATTTTAATTCTACGTTTTTACTATAAAACTTTAATAGTTATGCAATATTATTATACACCTTGGGCGAGCCACGCTTCGGCATGCATGGGCTGGCTCGATCTGAGTGATACCACGGCCTCACAGAAAACCGGTGAAAACACATCGCCTGCGCTGTGTTTTACCGAGTGAGTGGGGATACCGGGGGAACATACCTCAACCCCTCCCCCCATTCCTCTCCCCATCCCCCAAAGGCCGGCAACGCACTTGTGACGCCTCTGGTGTTGCAGGTGTCCATAGGCGGCGGTAATCGCTTACCATCAGGCGTCTACTTACCGCGGGAGAGCCACGCTTCGGCATAAAAGGGCCGGCTCGACCGGAGTGATACCACGGCCTCACAGAAAACCGGTGTGAAACAGCTCCTGCGCTGTGTTTCACCGAGTGAGTGAGGATACCGGAAGCCCATACCCCAATCCCTCCCCCCATGTCCCTTCCCATCCCCCAAAGGCCGGCAACGCACTTGTGACGCCTCTGGTGTTGCGGGTGTCCATGGGCGACGGTAGTAGGCGATACGTCTGCTCGTTTGCCCCCTGTTCCATAAAAAAAAAACTTTTCCGCCCGATATTCCATAAAAAAATAGTGTTATTTTTGTCACTCTTTAGACACTTTATGAAGGTTGATGTTATGTGAAACGAGCTTATAAGTTCTGCATTTTACGGCTATTTATGTCATAATATAATACGTAAGTAATGGACAACTTGTATGTATGACGTGACGTAGTGCCGACGAAATTAGCAGTCCTTAAAGAGACCTAAGAAATAGGGGCCTTGTGGTAGTCCAAATTCAAATCAGTCTAGCTGACATCATTTGAGTAAAATATTACAACTAAAATAGACACAAATTATTATTAAAACTATTTAAAACATACTTTACAGAATAGATTGCCGTGGGAGAGTCTTTCTTTGGCACAGATAAGCCGGCTCGTTCGGAATGAGATCACGATTTTACAGAAAATCTGTGTTTAGGTGGAGCCTCAAGCCAACCCCCTTTATGGTTGGGGGTACCTGTGACTCTTGACTTCCAGACGTTAATGGGTGGAGGTAATCACTTACCATTAGGTTAACCATTCTCTCGTTCATTGTGCAAAAACATTTTGCCTGTACCACCAACCTGTGATATTGTCACCTGCGGTATTTTCAGACCTTCAAGCCGTCAAAAATGCACTCTTGACTCTTGAGTTGCTAGTTGTGTCCATTGGTGGCAGTAGTCATCTTTCCTCAGGTGACTCGAATGCTCCTTTGCCTATTCTACAAATAATTACAATTTTTACCAAAAAAAAACCGACTTCAATCCGGACCAAATTTAAATGGGACCATTCAGGAAGCACCAGCTTTCATATAAAAAAAGAATCATCAAAATCGGTTCACCCAGTCGAAAGTTATGAGGTAACAAACATTAAAAAAAAACAGTCGACTTGAGAACCTCCTCCTTTTTTTGAAGTCGGTTAAAAAGTTTCTCTCTCCTCCATGTCGTGACGGATTAAGAATACAGAGTCTCGACCTCTGTTAATGCTATCAGCTAAATGCTAACAGGTAGTAAAGCCACGCTGATTTCAGCACGAACTGGCCGGCACGACCGGGGTGGTACTACCCTCGCACAGAAGATCAACGTAAAATGACAGCGTTCGTGTTGTCGTTTTTAGTTGGTTAGTGCGAGACCGGAGGCCTAATGATGCAGAAGCATCACTAGGTCGCCATAGTGTGACCATGTTGCATTCGCAATGAGTATGGTGACCACCACTCCTGGATTCTGGTTATGCTTTCCATCAGGCAGAGTCAGGTCATTTTGGCATTGGACCATTCGGGAAGCTTTCAAATAAAAAAAGAATTATTAAAATCGGTTCACCCATTCAAAAGCTATGAGGTAACAAACATAAAAAAATACAGTCGAATTGAGAACCTCCTCCTTTTTTTAAGTCGGTTAAAAAGGTATAAAATCTATATAATCTATCTATATATATAAAAGAGTAAGGTGACTGACTGACTGACTGACTGACATACCCAGAGATCAACGCACAGCCCAAACCGCTGAAGCTAGAATCCTGAAATTTTGCATGCAGATTCTTTATGTAACCTAAGTGAGCACTAAGAAAGGAATTTTTGAAATTCCACCCCTAAGGGGGTGAAATAGGGGATGAAAGTTTGTATGGAAGTTCGTCATTTTTTAAGTAAGAAACATGAAACTTTACTTTTGGGCTACTGATTAAAAAATAGTAGATACGTTTTTAAGCGTTTCTGAATATTGTACCCCTAAGGGGTTAAATAGGGGTTGTTATTTCGTATATAGGTCAGTCTGGAAGTTCGTCATTTTTCAATTTAGAAACATGAAACTTTATTTTTCGGCTGCTTATTAAAAATGAATTGATACGTGTTTCAGCGTTTCTGAATATTCTACCCCTAAGGGGGTGAAATAGGGGTTGAAAGTTTGTATGGAAGTTCGTCATTTTTTAAGTAAGAAACATGAAACTTTATTTTTGGGGCACTGTTTTAAAATGAATAGATACGTATTTAAACGTTTCTTAATATTCTACTCCTAAGGGGGTGAAATAGGGGTTGAAAGTTTGTATAGAAGTTCGTCATTTTTTAAGTAAGAAACATGAAACTTTACTTTTGGGCTACTGATTTAAAATGAATTCATAAGCATTTAAACGTTTCTTAATATTCTACCCCTAAGGGGGTGAAATAGAGGTTGAATTTTTTTATGGAAGTTCGTCATTTTTAAACGGTTTTATTTAGCTCACCCCGTTTGTTTTATTTGTTTATTATTCTTGGGTCAAATTTGGTAATTCAAATTTCACCCTCTTCCTGTCAACCGATTGATCTGAAATTTTGTATACACTTTGGATTTTGGTGACAATACAATTATGTTTATTCATTATCATTATAAATTCAAGATGGCCGCCGCTACAAAATGGCGGATAATTTATGTTTTATTAATCCCATCAATATGGGTATCAAATGAAAGGGCTCAACAAGCAGAATACAATATACTATAAAAAATTGAAATCCAAGATGGCGGCCGCTACAAAATGGCGGATAACGTAGGTTTTATCGATCCCATCAATATGGGTATCAAATGAAAGTGCTCAACCAGTACAATACAATGTACTATATAAAATTAAAATCCAAGATGGCGGCCTCTACAAAATGGCGGATAACTTAGGTTTTATCAATCCCATCAACATGGGTATCAAATGAAAGGTCTCAACAAGTAGAATACAATTTACTATGCAAAATTGAAATCTAAGATGGCCGCCGCTACCAAATGGCTGATAACAATTTTTTATCAATCCCACCAATATGGGTATCAAATAAAAGGGCTTGACAAGAAGAATACAGTGCACTATACAACCTCAATATTTAAGATGGGCGCAGCCACCAAATGGCGTATAATAATAAGATTTAAATTTAGAAATTGAATCTGTAATTTAGGTATCTGATTATTACTATGAAAAATTAAACCTAAAAACTTGAAAATAAAAAATATGTAAAAAAGTTTTTTAATTTAAACGGTTTTATCGAAAATAATGTACTAAAAAGTAAAAAATAAAAAAAACATTGTCTGATAAAAAATAAAATCGTTGGGCTCGTGTTTCCATCAAGTCAACTCAGTTTACGCTACGCCCAACGATTTTATTTTTATCAGACAATGTTTTTTTTATTTTTTACTTTTTAGTACATTATTTTCGATAAAACCGTTTAAATTAAAAAACTTTTTTACATATTTTTTATTTAAGTTAGAATCATGAAACTTTATTTTAAGGCTACTGATGAAAAAAGAGTAGATACGTATTTAAGCGTTTCTGGATATTCTACCCTTAAGGGGGTGAAATAGGGGTTGAAAGTTTGTATGGAAGTCCGTCAATTTTTAAATAAGAAATATGAAACTTTAATTTTTGGGATACTAAATAAAAATGATTAGATACGAATTTTGGAGTTTTTGGATAATAAGCCCCTAAAGGGGTGTAATAGGGGTTGAAAGTTTGTAAGGAAGTCCGTTATTTTTAAGTGAGAAAAATGAAAATTTAGTTTTGGGCTGCTGATTAAAAATGAGTAGATACGTATTAAAGCGTTTCTGGATATTCTACCCCTAAGGGGTGAAATAGTGGTTGAAAGTTTGTAAGGAAATCCGTCATTTTTTAAGTGAGAAATATGAAAATTTGTGTTTTGGCTGATTAAAAATGAGTAGATACATATTTAAGCGTTTCTGGATATTCCACCCCTGAAGGGGTGAAATAGGGTTGAAATTTCGTACATAGGTTATTCTGGAAGTCCGTTGTTCTGGAAGTCCGTCATTCTCGAAGTTAGAAACATGCAACTTTATTGGCTACTGATTAGAAATGAGTAGATACGTATGTACGAACATGTTCTACCGGAACCGGTTGTGGTTCACGGTGTCGTTCTGGAAGTTGTTCAAAAATATGTGTGGTACCTCGGGCAGACTTTGCAGACTACTTAAGAAACAACTTCGAGGACGAGGTGAACAGGAGAATTCAGCCGGGTTGGGCAGCGTTTGGGAAACTTCGTCGGGTCTTTTCATCGTCAATCCCAGAGTGCCTAAATACGAAAGTCTTCAATCAATACGTCCTACCTGTCATGACATACGGTGCCGAAACGTGGACACTTACGACACGGCTGGTCCACAAGTTCAAAGTCACTCAGCGTGCTATGGAGAGGGCTATAATAATAATAATGATTTATTTTTCTCATCACATAAGCTCAACGTTTCTCTAAGGGATCGCATCAAGAATGAGGTGATCCGGTAGAGAACCAGGGTCATTGACATAGCCCACAGGATAAGCAAGCTGAAGTGCAAGTGGGCTGGCCATATTAGTAAACGGGTTCGTGAGTGGTGACCGCGTCTCGGCAAACGTAGCGTAGAACGTCCACAGGCCAGGTGGAATAATGATCTGCCCAAGACGGCTGGCAGGAGCTGGATGAGAGAAGCTGAGGATCGAACCAAGTGGCGTGCAATTGGAGATGCCTATGTCCAGCAGTGGACTGTGATGATGATGAGGAGATACGTATTTAAGCGTTTCTGGATATTCTATCCCTAGGCTAGACTGGAAGTCCGTCATTTTTTTATTTAGTAGCCTGAAAATTTGTCTTCAGACTTTTGATTACAAATAAATAAATACTTATATCAGCATTTATAGGAATTCTATTCCTAAAGGGGTTAAAGTAAGGGTCGAAAGTGTGTATGAAAGTCAATTTTAATGGACTATTGATTATAAATAAATACGTTTAAAAACATAAACACAGTATTCATAGATACTTACTTACACAGTTTTAATTAAATACATATAATCATCTTCCACGCGAGCAAAGCCGCGGGCAACAGCTAGTATGGTATAAATCCATACAGTGTCAGCCTCTTCATGTGCCCTGGTGTATGAACAGTAGGTTAAATAGACAACTAATTGTCGTTGCCCATAGACTCAGATCTGGACACATCCCATGCAATAAATTTAGCTATATGATGAAGAAAACCGCTTCGCCTGATTGTGAGGAATGTGGAGTTGTGGAATACTTACACAATTTATTGATGGAGTGTGTCAGATATGAGTCTAGTAGAAATAGTTTAGTGTCCGACTTGGATTTGAATGGAGCCGACGTAGGAATGTTTCACAAAATTCTATCGGAACCAAATAGCGATCATGCGAGGGCTTTGTTCAAATGCATGTTGATTGTTCTAAGACGATAAGTATGTAGTAACTTGTTCAGGATACGATGGAACTGGCATACGCTGTGAGTAAAAGTTCTAAAAAAATAAAGCCTTGAAACAAACTATACCAATCCGTCTGGTCAGCGTGGTATTGTAGGCCAAGACCTTCATTCTGAGGAGTCGCCTATGTCCAGCAGTGGACTGTTAAAAGCTGTTGTGTGTGTTGATGATAAAAAGTCATTTTTTATGCTTTTACCCGACTGCGAAAGGAGGGTTATGTCTTTCGAGTGTATGTATGTATGTATTTATATTTCTTTGGCACGCCCTAGAGCCTAAACGGCTTGTCGTATTTTTATGTGAGTAGTGTCAATAGATTCGTCTTAGTCGTGAGAGTGACACTGGGTACATCAAAATTAAAATAAATATAAGGATTTTTGGCGCCAAAAAGTAATATTAAAAAAAATGTTTTCAAAATACATCCAGTGTCTATCAAAATAATTTTTTTTACGGTGATTACGAATATATATAAAACTTATATGTTTTTATTGTTAAATATTGACGCAGTCAGGTTTTTTATTTTTAATAATTTGTACTTGTTTTAAATTCAACCATTTTGAATTTCGTAACGGTTATCTATTATCAATCTGCGAACTCGCTTAAGGCAAGGTTACTTAACCTCACGGATTCTCAACGCCTCTGAGTAAAATATTCATATGTCATCGAATTGAGGTTTAGTACCGACGCAATCTTACAATTATATAATATAAAGCTAATAGTCACATGATGTAGAAAATTTGCATATTTACCATATTAATATAAACATTATCTATTTCATTAGTTAATTATGTCATTTAGTGATTATATCATATCCACATCTCTCTCTCTCTCTCTTCAGTCTGTTTGAGTTTCCTGCTATCCTTTTGATGTTATCATCTCAACGCATGTGTGATCTTCCCGGTCAACGTCTTTGACCTCATAACCAGTAAAAAAATGCTCCAAGAATTGGTCCTGCGTTCTATAGATCAACTCATTTCCTCTTTGGTCTGACTACACGTTTGATGATATCCGTGACCTGGTTTTGTATCTCACCTGATTATTAATTATTGTCTATACCGCTTGTGGACCCTTGCAAATATAGAACCACAAGTAGTGGAGCCACAAATAGTAGAGCCACGCTGATTTCAGCACGAACGGGCCGGCTCGATCGGGCTGTACTACCCTTGCACAGAAAATCAACGTAAAATGAAAGCGTTCGTACTGTCGTTGTTCGTTGGTGAATGATGCAGAAGCATCACTAGGCCGCCAAAGTGTGAGTCACCATGCTGCATTGTTGCATTGTCTGCATTCGCAGTGAGTATGGTGACCACTCTTGGATTCTGCTTATGCTTTCTATCAGGCAAATTAGTCATTTTGGCAGCCCCATACTTAAAAGAAAGTAAGTCCTCGCCCCCCCCTCTCCTGATCAAGGGACAGAGGGGCTTCTGGTAACCTCAGTCAGTAAAATAATTGCTTTAATATATTAAGTTCTCTATACAGTAGGAAACCCGTGTCTTATAGTTGGTTCCTATTTCCAGTTTAGTCATGCTAATCCAAAGTCCAAAAATGGCAATTATTAATTAATATTAAACATTAATAATACTAAAATAATATGTAAAACTTGACCAGTAAGTACTAACTTTTAAACTTTCGCGTTCCATGATATAATAATTATTTTACGGGAATTAACGCAGTCACAGTCAGCCTGTGACCGCGGCCAGTGCAACCTGGTCGAAACGTCAGGCCAATCAGAGGTATGTAATACCTTAAATAAGTGTTACTTCGTTACTGATCAGTAGGTATCAAAAGCGTTTTGCAACTCAAATGTAAATTCCAGCCACAGGTCTAAATTACCACAGATCATTCGTATGTCATTCAGATAAAAGCAAGCACACAAATTGAAATCCAATTAACATTAAAGTACTAGTACCTACCACGTTTTACAAGGAAGGAAAGAAATACTAAGAAAATCTCGGTATAGCAGTAATTACCGTGGCATTTCTGTAATTCGATACATTGGTTACGATAACTTGTATTTATGGGTACAGTAACCGCAACTAATGGTGTTTGTAACCACGAGTTTGTTACACCTCGAGTTTATTGTGAATGTAATTAAAACTGCTATGCGTAGAGGTCAACGTTGATCCGCTGTGGTTCATTTTTATACATGGTTATACACGAGAAGTAACGCGATCACCTAATGGCTATTATGCCCTGTTAAATTGCTTTTGAATAGTCAGAATGTGACCACGGTCAATGTAATTTGGTATAAACGTGCGTCGTAGGAAACTTACCACGGCTGGTTTTTAGATTGAGGAATTTTTACCAATTCGGTTAATTGGTGTAAATTAATAAGAAAATCTGGGACATCTCATATCGACTGTTTGATCTCATCATAGGTTGAACCTTTGCTATTGTAACTAGACTGATATCACACAGTCAGAGACTATGCCATGAGTACTGGCTTACTATAGAAATGACACCGACCACGAGACCAAAAGCCCTGTCAGAATTTTAGTTCCTGTACTATTTTGTGTGTGTAAATTGAACAAATGTTGCTAAAATACTAACTACTCTTATAATTCCACTGATGTATTGTCAACTATTGCATGATCCTTTTGCACACCGCCCCAGATACTCTATGAACTTATTTCTTCATAGAAATCCTCAAAGAACTAGCTGTTAATATGCTTCTTCATTAAAATCTGACAATCCTTTTCCAAATTTCATTTGAGTTGCAAGTAGTAACATTCCAAAAGGTTTTTAATATCACTGCCCCATTTCGCATTGTACGTTGTTTTCGTGATTACGTTTATATAAATCTACGCATTGTAATGTTTGTTTGTTGATGGTATCGCGATATCCATTATACATTCATTACCAAAATGATTATTTATGGCTTGTTTCGGATTATGAAACATCAATCAATAGGTATTATATCGGTTTCTCCGTATTGAATCGATTTTTGATAATTTTCAGTTATTTATAACTTGTTTTATATGTAAAACATATGTAAGAAAGGAATATTATACATAGGTTTAATGACGAGGCATACCTGCAACCTACAACGGACTTACAACAAAAAAATATGACAGAAACATGACACTAATTATGTCCAAAAGACTCCCAGTCACACACATCAATCAAGTGATTAAAAGTTGAAGTATCATTATAGTCTGTCGAATGTCAGTGTTGAATACTGGGCGTCTTGGGTAGCCAATTGAAACGCAGACAATTCCAAATATTCAGTTGTATATTGTTTTAAAGAGTACAGTAGTAAATTAGTAGTAAAAATAGTAGATTAAAGTTAGACTATAGCTTATAATGTAACGTGTGTGCTTGTACACACGTCATAGCAATGTATCGACGAGTGGCGGTGCGCTGCGGTGACGGCGGGCCGGTCGTACAATCGGAGAGAAACCGGTTCAAACCGCTTCTCTGGCTTTGTCCCTTTATACACGGCGTGAACATCCTGGGGGCCCTTGAAGACGGAAGTATTCAATTGTAGGTAGGATCTGTAGGTTCCGTAGACTCGTCCAATAAGGGGCAGAGGTACTTCACACCTCGTCTGTAGGTGCCAGTAGTGGTAGTGACGTCGGCGACACGCGAAACCCCGTCTGGTCCAGGGAAGAGCCCCGAAACACGACCGAGGCGCCAATGTAACGGAGGAGCGTTGTCTTCCTTAAGCAGCACCAATTCACCCAGTCGAATAGGTCGGTCGAGCATGCGCCACTTAGTGCGCTGTTGAAGCTCGGCAATGTACTCCAGTTGCCAGCGCTTCCAAAAATGATGACGTAGGGCTTCGAGTCGTTGGTAGCGGTCCAGTCTGGCTTCGCTGAGACCCTCCATAGAAGGCGATGGCAGAGCAGTCAGGGCCCGGCCGATGAGGAAGTGACCTGGGGTTAACGGTTGGAAGTCGTTTGGGGATGAAGAAATAGGACATAAGGGGCGACTGTTAAGGATGGCTTCTATTTGATTGAACAGGGTTGCCAATTCCTCGTAAGTTAGGTGACAGTTGCCTAAAATTCGTTTTAAATGATACTTCGCGGACTTAACCCCTGACTCGAATAACCCTCCAAAATGGGGAGCATAGGCTGGCTGAAATTTAAATTTAATTCCCTCATTAGACGCGAAGGAGGTAATAGAATTAGAATTTGCCTTTAAAAAATCACTAATCTCTCGGGCGGCTGCTACAAAATTTCGACCGTTATCGCAGAGGATCTCACGTGGCTTGCCGCGTCTAGATATGAACCGACGTAAAGATAAAATAAAAGCATCCTTCGATAGTTGACTTACAGCCTCTAAATGAATACACTTAAATCTAGTACAAACAAAAATAGCTAAATAACATTTGGTAATTTTGCAACCCCTTCCCTTCCTATCGGTAATCAAAAACGGTCCAGCAAAATCGACACCAACACTAACAAACGGAAAGTCGAGAGTAACGCGCTCAGAAGGCAGCGCTCCCATGAGAGGAGTGAGGGGTCTAGGAGCGGCGCGTCGACACGTCACACACTGCCGAGAGACAGTACGCGCGAGGTCGCGCCCGCCGACAGTCCACACGTACTCCCGCGTGGAACTGAGAAGGAGCTGGGGACCAGCGTGAAACAGACGTAAATGCTCCTGCTGAAAGAGTAGTCTCGTAAGTCTATGTTTGGCGTGTAAAAGCATAGGATGGCGCTTTTCAAAAGAATAAAAAGATGAGTTGAGGCGGCCACCTACACGCAAAATGCCTTCATTATCATAAAAGGGATTTAATGAGATAAGGGGATTCTTAGAACTTAAAGGTTGCTTATTTAAAAGACTTTTTAATTCAATAGGAAAGCTATTAGATTGCGACATTTTAATTAATTGTTTTAAAGACGATTCTAGCTCTTCAGGCTGCAAAACCCCCACAAGCTTGTTATTTGTGTTACGGCAGTTATGCAGAAACCTAAGTACGTAAGCAAAGAAACGTTGAATAGTTTTGAGTTTAGAATATTTGTCGAAATCAATTAATGTATAATTTGTCTGAGTCTCATTCGTTAACATAACAGTTGTTTTCAATTCAGGAATATCATTTGAATTTAATTTATTAGCATTTAGTTGTGGCCAGTTACATTCAAGCTCATATAAAAAGGATGGTCCGTTCCACCACATATTTAATGTATCTAAGCTATGCGCGTCGACACCGCGAGATGCATAATCCGCAGGGTTGCAGGCTGTAGGCACGTGACGCCACACGGAGCCCTCAGTTAACTCTAAAATAGTGGCTACTCTGTTCGAAACAAACGTTTTTAATTTGTTATGGTTGGTTTGTAACCACGCTAGCACAATCGAAGAGTCCGTCCAATATAAAATGCGATTTATTCGTAAGCGCAAAGTGCGCACAACGGCTGTCGTTAACTGAGCGCCGAGCACTGCGGCGCAAAGCTCTAATCGAGGTATGCTGGTAGGTGCGACCGGACTCACGCGCGCCTTGCCGCACAGGAGCCGGACAGAGACGTCGCCGCGATGATTCATAGATTTTAGATAAACACAGGCCGCATATGCGTTCTTACTACTGTCACAGAAACAATGCATTTCTATATAGTTAGGAGAATCACATAGCACGTGGCGAGGCACTTGGAGTGATTGTAAATAAAACAATCCGTTAACAAATTGCCTCCAAGATGCTTCAATAAAATCTGGCACGGGCTCGTCCCAATCAAGTTTAGCCAGCCATAATTTTTGCATTAAAATTTTAGGCACTATAGTTAAACAGGATAAAATACCCAAGGGATCGAATATTTTGCATGAATCCGATAAAATTGACCTTTTGGTAGGGGAAAAGTTTTTTGTGTTGTATTGAGTAGGGAAATGTATGACGTCAGCAGCAGACTCCCAGCCCACTCCCAGAGTATGAGAGTAAGAACTTAGTATGAGACTGCCCTGAGAATTGAAACCTTCACAGGAGTTTAAAATTAAATTTGAATTTGAACGAAATTTGCGAAGAGGAAAACAACCGGCTGCTAAAGCCCGCTCAATTGAAGTTTTAATTTGTAATAATTCATCCTCCGAGTCCGCACCTGTCAGTAAATCGTCGACTAGAAAATCGTTTTGAATGATAGTTTTAATGTAAGTATCTTCACAGTCTTCTCCCAGTTGCCACAAACAACGTGTACTTAAAAAACTGGCGCTAGAATATCCATACGTGACTGTGTTGAGTCTTAGTGTTTTTAACGGTTCTTTATCAACATTTCGCCATAGTATTAATTGTAAATCGCGATCACAGTTTTGAACTAAAATTTGTCTATACATTTTTTCAACGTCACCCGTCAACACATATTTATATGTTCGGAATCGAAGTAGGATATTAAAAAGTGAGTCTTGTATACAGGGTCCAACCATCTGTAGATCGTTGATCGAGTACCCAGATGTTGTGGCGGCACTGCCGTTAAATACAACTCGAGTTTTAGTTGACTCGCTAGATGGTTTGAGTACAGGGTGATGTGGTACAAAAAACGAAGTAATAGGTAACCTAATTCTAGACTCAGATAGATGGCCTAGGTCAGCATATTCCGAAATAAATTGTTGATAGGATGATTTAAGATCTGGATTATTTTTAAATCGCCTTTCTAATCCGAGAAATCGTTTTTTAGCTAGTCGATACGAATCACCTAGGCAATCGGGCTCAGTAAATAATGGAAGTCGCACACAAAACCGACCGTCTTTATTGCGGTATGTGTGTTCGACAAAGTGTTGTTCACATGCGGACTCGACATCAGTGGAAGGAGTAGGCTGAGGGATCTGCTCGAGCTGCCAGAATTTCGCTAATTGTTTATCCAAACTATCGCTTGTAGAAATATAATTGCAATGAGTTGAGGATTGCTTTAACGAATTTCTATTATACATAGGGCCTGCCAATATCCAACCTAGCTTCGACTTGCGCATGATAGGTAAACACTTGCCTAACGTAATTTGCTCGGACCCAATTAAATACCAAAATAGATCGGCACCGATTAGAACATCGATAGGTGCTGGTTTATTAAAATAAGGATCTGCGAGTCTTATGTTAGAAGGTAGTTTAAAATGAGAAATATTAAAATGTTTTTGTGGTATATTGCTAGAAATAGTGGGTAAAACTAAACAAGATGTATTTAAATTAAGTGTTTGATTATATTTAGACCTTATTACTATATTAAAGCGCTCGGGCACAGGCGACATAGTAATGTTACCTACACCTACTACGCTTGTATTATTAAGCTGAGAAGTCAACTTTAGCTGTTGTTTCAAGCTAGAAGTGATTATAGAAGTTTGACTTCCGCTATCTAAAAGACATCTAACGGTTCGATAAGCGTTAGTTATAGGGTTATAAACATCAATGAGTGCCGTCGACAGTAGAACCTGATTGTTGTGAGCTGTCGCCACACCAGCCGTGACCTGAGGGTCGGATAGTGCTGGCGAGCCGTTGGGAGTATTGTCAGCCTGAGAGAGTTCCCTATGTAGCAAAGTGTTATGTCGCTTTCTGCATTTAGAGCAGGGGCCCAACCTACAACGGTACGAAGAGTGACCCTTGCGTAAACAATTGAGACAAAGATTTAATTTTACCGCCTCCTTGATTCTATCTTCAGTGGATTTGAACAGGAAAGATGAGCAGTCGTAGATGCGGTGCTCGCCGTGGCAGAAGACACAAGAAGCAGAAGCCACAGAGGAAGCATCAGAAGGGACTGAAATTTGCAAAGATTTTACTGGTAATTTATGTGAATTAAATGAGTCTCGTTTCGGCTGAGAAATTACTCGCTCAGACTTGTTTCGCTGGACCGACTCCAGAATGTCGGCGCGACACTTTAAAAATTTGTTAAAATCAGCAAGTGTGGGCATGTCATCATGCGAGTTTCTATGTTCCTCCCACTTAAAATTAGTGCTACTGTCGAGCTTTGTTGAGACCATGTGAATAATTAAAGTGTCCCACTTATCAGTGGGTTGACCCAGTGTATTTAGAGCTCGTAAGTTCTTAGATACATGGTCTACCAAGTATCTCAATCCCTTAGTTGATTCACGACCTATCGGTTGAATATTAAATAGAGAATTGAGGTGATTGTTAATTAATTGCTTTTTGTTGTCATATCTATCGCAAAGAAGATGCCAAGCCTCTGCATAATTAGACTCTGTGACCTCTAAATTGCTAATGACTTGAGATGCTTCTCCCTCTAAATAAGAATTCAAATAGTGAAACTTATGTATAGATTTTATATTATTATTGTCGTGAATCAGCGAGTTGAAGGTATCTCTAAACTCAAGCCACTTAGAGTAAGTGCCATCGAAATTTGCGACTTTAATTAAAGGCAATCTAAAATTAACCTCAGCACTAGCACCGTGGTGACTGCACTGGGATCGCGCGATATCGGTACCAGGTTTGGCGTTCGACGCATTCAACATTTTTTGTACACTCGCTATTAATGTAAAAAAATCATTTTCTATCTCCTCCCGCGCGTCTATTTCAACTTGCATTGAGGTTGGAGACGAAATTTCAATTTGTGTTTGTAGTTCGTCGAACTTATCAAAAAGTAAACGGAACCGTTCAAACCTCAACGCCAATTCTGTCTTTTCTTCAGACGAAATACTCTCGGATTTATTAAATCTATCGAGATAGTTTCTAAATTTAGTAATCTGACCTTTAATTGAGCTTCTAGTGGCTATAAGCGCAGATAAAGAGGGTAGAAGTGTTGGGTCAGGCATTGTTATACAAATGAAAAAATAAAATAAATGAGTATAGCAATTAAAATAACACAAATGAGTTAGTAAAAAGATGTATAAATAACGAGTTAAACAGCGAATGACACAGCTAGCTACAGTTAACGGCTGCAGGCACCTACCTACCTACAACGCACGGCACTTCTAAATAAAATAATAGATTCGCCGCCGCGCCGTTATTTAAAATATGATAATTCAGCCTTAAAGATAGAATAAAAATTATCATACAACGCGATTGATTAGAAATTAAGGACGGAAAGGCATAGAAATTGGCAAAGCATACAATCAAATAGAAGTGGGTATAATAGGACGTAAGAATAAGGATAAATAGGTGCACTTCCCTGGCTAAACCTTGGCTGCGGTGCTGTGGGCTGACCGGCTGGCTTGAAGCAAGGGTTGGCTGGAAGCTGTTGTAGATCCTTTTCTCCTTGTATTTCGACTCACGTCATCACGTCGGGGGTCACCATATGTTGAATACTGGGCGTCTTGGGTAGCCAATTGAAACGCAGACAATTCCAAATATTCAGTTGTATATTGTTTTAAAGAGTACAGTAGTAAATTAGTAGTAAAAATAGTAGATTAAAGTTAGACTATAGCTTATAATGTAACGTGTGTGCTTGTACACACGTCATAGCAATGTATCGACGAGTGGCGGTGCGCTGCGGTGACGGCGGGCCGGTCGTACAATCGGAGAGAAACCGGTTCAAACCGCTTCTCTGGCTTTGTCCCTTTATACACGGCGTGAACAGTCAGTATCTATATCATGATACATTTTAAAAAGTGTTACCTGCTTCAATACGACTACTACACCATGGTGAAGAATATAATTGTAATATAAACAAAACAGTTTCTTTCATTCTTTAAATTGCTCCTTAAGTAGTTTTTGAAGTGAAAACTTCTTTAGCCGCGTTGAAGACTTTTTGATAGGGGAAAATCTTATGAGTTCGCGTCGCCGACATGCTGACGTCACAAAACTACGTTGGCCGCGTTGAGTACTTTTTGGTAGGGTAAAATCTTATGAGTTCGGGTCACCGCGCCACCGACATGATGATTTAATTGAAACATTATGAAATTTCTAATGAACACATTAATTTTACAAAAAACATTCTTAGTTACGGTATAAGTTTTCACTTCTATCGGCAGTCTTTATGACTGCCAATTGTTTTTTAAATATGAATGAATCTAAACTAGACCCAAAAAACACTTATATTTATACACACACTAATATTACAAAGAAAAAGTTTGTGAGTGTGTGTCTTATGTTTAGTGTATTTTCACGCTCAAATGTCCAAACCAGTTTTGATAAACTTTGCTATGAAGGTTACTAACACCCGGGATTAAAACATAGGCTACTTTTAATCCTGAAAAAATGTAATATTCTCGTGGGATAAATAAGAAATTGAAATAAGTTGATAAATAATATTAAGGTTCAGTTTTGAGGTATTAAAAAAACAAATTAAAAGGCTCCTCCCTTTTTGAAATCGGTTAAAATCTGCTGTCAGGCCGTGAGAGGCCAACTAGATTAATGCCTTTTCACGGAATAATAAAAACAAAGGGAAATGACCCTATACTTAATTGTCCAGCGCAAACCGGTACCGACCGACGCTCACACATTTACAAATGATTTTTGTATAGGTATTCACACGAATCTCATTGGTCATTTAACACGTACTAGATGTCGTGATAATTGTAAAGTAGCTCATCACGAGATTATACGCTGCGGAAATAGACTCAATTGTGACACGCAAGAGGTTCGTAGTGTGGCATACGTGACGTATTTTAAACTATCTAATTCTTGCTGATGTTTGGAGCTCACATTGTAACATTTTCTTTATATATAGGCCTGCCACAGTGACTCTACTCTGCCTGATAGAAAACATGAGCAGAATCTAAGAGTGGTCATCATACTTATTGCGCATGCAGGCAATGCAACAATGCAGCAATGGTGACCCATTGGGCCTCCGGACTCGCACTCAACAACGAAACACGAGTGCTGTCATTTAAGGTCGGTCTTTTGTGAGAGGGTTGTAATGCCCCGGTTAAGCTGGCTCTTTCATACTTAAATCAGTGTGGCTCTATTACCTATCTACATAATCCAATACACACAATTCGGAACCTCCTCAACCGGAGTTGTAACCACGGCTTCACAATCGGTGTTAAGTGATTCCCATGCCCATTGACGGTGGTAGTCAACATCAGGTGACTCTTTTGCTCCATATACACTATAAAACAAAAGCTAATTGTATTAAATCCTACCAATATTATAAACGCGAAAGTTGTAAGTATGGATGGATGGATGAATGTTTGGACGGAACGGATGTCTGAACGGATTTGGATGAAACTTTACAGTAATATAGCTTATACATCAGAATAACACATAGGCTACTATTTGCCGCGATAACCGACATATACGCGGGTGGAACCGCGGGCAACTAGTGATGGCATAATAATAACGGTACATGCCAATAGAAATATACCTACTTACTGAGTTTCAAATGTACTTGAATGTTTGAACTATCACAAAGGGCGATGTAACATAATAACTAATAACATTCCATTTCAAGCAATAAAACCTATCATTGCCGCGCTATTATAACCTTCATGTAACTTATTCATGTTCTACGTGATCAGTGTTACACCGAATTGACTATTGTGATTTATGTGTTTACTGCGCTAGTGTTGCGGGTTTCGATTCCACATGAGACTAAATTTTGTGTTGTCCACAGATTCTTGTTTCGAGCCTGAGTGTTTTTTGTGTCTGTGTTTCATGTGTGTTTGTGAAGTCCCCGGGTCACATGACATATTCTATAGAGGAGCTTTTCTTTAAAGAAAATAATGAAAGAAAATATCCACATCCATAAATAGTATAAAATAAAATTGCTTCCGCTGTTTGTTCGCTTAGATCTTTTAAACTTCTCAACGGATTTCAATGCAGTTTTCAGCATTAGATAGAGTGATTCAAGAGGAAGGTTTATATGTATAACTAGCTGCGCTGTATGAATTATAAAATAAATATCTTGTTTTTAATAACTTTCAAGTAAACATGACCACGATGGTTTGAATAGGGTATTTTACTGTATATGAGAAAAAAAGCAGTCGGAAAATGTTAGTTTTAGTTCACAAAATAATACAATATTTTTTATAATTTATTACAAAGTATTTAGTTTTTTAATCTGTTCCTTAACACCATGAAATAATAGCCACCATGTTATTACGTCAAACAGCTTTGTAAAGTGTTAAATGTCAACTGTTCAGCTTTTATTAAGCTATAGATTTGTTTTTGTTTACAAAGCGAACTGACGTCAACACCACAGAGAAATATGGCGTCCACTGCGTCCAGCGTTTTTGACAAATTACGCGCGAATTTTGAAAATGTAAAATTTCAATGCATTTTTATGGCTCTTATCGATTGAATAAATTTTTTGTGTTTTCTTTAGTGGTTTAATAGCACTACATAATCTTATTTTTATAAATAAATAAATATTTTCGGACATCTAACACACAACGCCATCTAGTCCCAAGCTAAGCAGAGCTTGTGTTATGGGTACTAGACAACTGATATAAATACATAAATACTTTTTTTTTGTAAATACATACATATTATACATAGAAAACACCCAAACTCCGAAATAAATATTTGTAGATCATACAAACATTTGGTCCGACCCGGGAATCGAACCCGAGACCTCATGATCAACAGTCGCACACGCCAACCGCGAGACCAACGAGGCAGTCAAATTAAGACACTTTTCAAAAATGGGTGTAATACTCTATTGGTTTAAGGTTAAGTTTAATAACACAATTTTCTTTTCCCAGGAAGCCATCGAAGATTGATCTGTGAAGAAGGCTAATTTCAAGTGAGTAGTGGGTTAATATTCTAAGTTTCAAGTTTATTTATAAATATCACAAATATGAAAGAATTTTTTAGTTATGAATGGCGTGTGCGAGTGTTTGAATGCATAAGTTTTTGTGTATGTATGTCAGTTACATAGATATGTGTTTGTATTTAATGTGTGAACGTTACAAAAACATATTTTCTATTTGATCTGGTTTCTTTCTTGCATAACGTTTTAGAGACATTTCTTTGATGTCATATCTGTATTTAAAACATAATTACATATGTACATCATCACAACATCTTACATGGTTGTCTGATCCGACAATTGATCTGATCTGAAAGTTGGAAATAACCTGCTAATTAAATATTGTAATGAAAAGCGCCTAGGCTACTTATTAACGCGAGATAAATATCATGTAGGCAGGCTTTTCTTATGCAATCAAAATGCAATCTTATTGCCATATTTCATGTTTCTAAGTTTCAAAATGTCCGCACTCTTTTTAAAACTGTCCCATTTTTACCCGATTGCGAAAGAAGGAGGGTTATGTTTTTCGAATGTATGTATGTATATTTCTTTGGCACGCCCTAGAGCCTAAACGGCTTGTCGTATTTTCATGTGAGTGGTGTCAATAGATTCGTCTTAGTCGTGAGAGTGACACTGGGTACATCAAAATAAAAATTAAACAAACAAAAAATATATGTAAAAAAAAAACCTGAATTTAATAAATATGGCAGATATTGACGCAGTCGGGTAAAAACCCGACTGCGTCAATACGTGACTGTAGCGAAACAGCCAAGCCATACATTTTTACTGAGATGTAGAGTTTCTGAAGTTAGGGTTGGTAGAGTTAGGACATGAAGATTCAGAAGCTTGGCTCTACATGAGATCTGATATCTTTTTCACAGGGTAAGCCATATGCAGTCGTCTTGGCAATATTTTACATGAAAATGTTTTGGTGGGATTTCATTTCTTTTTGTAAGTTGCTTAGGGCAGTATTTTTTATTGGTTTTTTTTGGGGTGTATTTTTTGTACATCTTCTTTCGACAAAGTCCGTGCACCAAAAATAAAACATCTAGAATAAAAATTAGTGAAAGTCTCATACAAACTTCCACCCCCCAATTTTGGGGGTTGGGGGGCAAAAGTAATAGGTTTTTTTTCATTGTTTGTATACTAAACTTAGTTTACACACCAAATTTCAGCTTTCTAGCACTTAAGGAAGTACCCTAACAGTTTTGATGATCATCAGTGTGTCAGTGACGAATATTGTTTGCGTATTATAAGCATGATACGTAAATTCTATTAATGCCTATGATTTATTTCTTTCATGCAAATTTAATTAATAACCAAACCATAAACAGTCCATTATAATTTTCTAAATCTTTGGAACAATAGTTTAATTCACACTTACCTCAAACTGGAAATTATCTAGATCGAAATTTAGCAGAGCGTGTAGCGTTAATTATTTTATAAGTTAGATATGTGGGCGGCCATATTGGCCTTCGTATTTTTACGTTTTGCATAACGCGCTTTAATGACCGATTTTGCATCAATTTATAGTTAGACACTCTATAATACTCTACATAGGTGCATATGGTATGAGCGTCATTTAGTATGCATAGTATTGTTAGCAAGAAATTCTAGACAAGTCTGTTAGAATAGGTCAGTTAGAATTGAAACATGTATTGTCTATCTATTTTAACATGACCAGTATAATTCTGGTAAGAGGTCAGGTTATCTAGCTGAATGGGGCAACTTAATATGCTCGTCTTAAGAGAAGGTATATATCCTGTAACTAGATGACCCGATGAACTTCGTATCATCTACATATATTTGTGTAAAATGTGGAGACAAATTTCTGAACGCACCTTTATATATTTGACAACCAATTGTCAATTTCCTATTTTTAAAAAGACAAAAGACGTCAAATGTTTTACAGAAGAACAGTTTGTATTCGAAAATTAAATTATTGTTTCAGTATTTTCCGTTACTTTTTAATTTTTATATGTTTCTCGCCGTTTATACCTTCCATGAACTCCCATAAATATTTAAAGATCAAAATTAGCCATTCTCGAGTTTTAGCTAGACAAATGAACAGTAGGTAATTCATTTTTATAAATATAGATATAAAACATATTTTTTTTCCAAATCGGTTTTAATTTATGAATAAAATAAGCAGTTCTAAAATATGGAATTTACATTCCCTGACCTCGCTTCGAATTCGGTCACTGTTTTCGTGTGCTAATCTAAGCTTTTAAAACGCCATGTAATTTCCGACAATTGTTACTACTTTTGGAATAGTAACTACTTGTTATTACCAGCGGCTTTGCTCGCATGATAATTATTATTATTTTCATGTTATTTAAATAATAGGTCTTTACCTATGAAATTGCTTGGAGACTGTCTGAACTGACAACATCATTTGGTACAGTTCGCAACAGACAGTCTCCAAGCTGAAAGAGCTGGGGTTGGAAGTTCTCCCTCATCCGCCATACTCACCAGACCTTGCACCTACCGACTATTACTTCTTACAAAATTTATACAACTTTTTAGTGGGTAAAAAATTCAATTCCCGAGAGGCAGTACAAAATGCCTTTGAAGAGTTTGTTGCCTCCCGTCCAGCTGATTTTTACAAGAAGGGCATCAATAAACTGCCAATGCGTTGGCAAAGATGCGTCGATTGCATCTGTGATTACTTCGAATAACAGAAATAAAAAAGTTTGAAAAAATAAGTACTTTCACTTATTGCATACAAAACGGCAATTTCATAGGTAAAGACCTATTATATAAATCGATCTAGCTAGGATTCATTTTTAGAAAAATTACGAAAAACAATAAATACCTAGCTAAGCTCGGTCATCGAGTTACTGTATAGGCTTAATGTTGCAATCTAGACATTACCATAAAGAATATGCCAGAGATATTTATGTTACCGGTTAACTCGACCTTACACAATATATTTAATGTTCACTTAGGAGCTGCCATAATGTTGATTGTTCAAGAATGTATGAATGTGACATACCGACCTAGTGAGCTTAGCGCTTGTAGTGTTAATTAAAAAGCCAGAAGTCGACGTTCGATTCTCGCCTGAGCCAAATAATTTTGGTGTGATAAAATATACTACAAGAAAATACGGTGTAATATAACTCGATAATTTGGATCTAATTTTATGTCTGAGTCTAGTTTATGTACAGTAATCAAAATCATCACATCACACTAATATATAAAGGCGAAAGTTTGTGTGTATGTTTGTAACTTCTTTACGCAAAAACTACTGAACGGATTTGGATGAAACATTACAGTAATATAGCTTATACATCAGAATAACACATACCTAGGCTACTATTTGCAACGATAACCGACATACAAGCCGCGGGCAACAACTAGTACTATAAGTTTGAAAGTAGGTAAGTTTGTTTGTTTACGATTTCACGAGAAAACTACTTAAACAATCATCATGAAACTTTGTACACATATTCTTGGAGGTATTAGAAGTTACAAGATACTTTTTTATTATAGTAATATTATAAAGATGAAGAGATTGTTTGTTTGAACTCATAATAAACATGTTACAATAATCCTTACTTGGCAGTGGGGTAAAAACGGGAGACAATTATTATTTGAAATTATGGAAATGTTCGAAATATTTTTATTATTTTATGGTATTCACGCTGTTATAACCTCTCGCCACGGGCAAAAGTCTCCGCAGAAGTGTAACTATATAAATTAATTTAGCATAGATTTAGATATCTTTTTGGTAGAAGCTTCACAATAGACCGCCTTGGTGCGGGTGACCTTGCTGCATTGTTGCCTTGTCTGCATTTTTTTAAATAGGAATATACATCCTGTGTCGCGGGGAACTTTACAAACATACATCAAACGGACACAAAGAACACCCAGACTCAGAACAACAATTTGTGGATCACACAAATTGTTGTTGCACCATGTAGTATTTGAACCTACAACATTTGGCTCAGTAGAAGGTGGCGTGGCGACCACTTAAACCCCTAGGCCAATCGTGCACTCAAGACATTTGCAATGAATATGGTGACCACCACTCGTAGATTCTGCTCATGTCTTCCATCACGCAGAGTAGACTCACTTCGGCAGGCTCATATACAGGGTGTCCCGAAATTCAACGTCCAAGGGCAAGTGGGGAGTAGGTGACTGTATGACACATTTAAATAAATCCGTTGGACGTTGAATTTCGGGACATTCTGTATATAAAAAAAACTCTACCGCGAGCAGCAATCTGACATAGTCTTCTTACAGGAACTACAGGAATTCTTATAATCTATATCTTTTCTTATATCTTACAAATAAATAAAATGGAGTGTCTGTTTGTAATATTTAAATAATCGCTTTTTTACTAAATGCATATGTCTATACACGGTACATATACCAAAATAACATTTTTACAATGTTTGTTCCGGCTAATCTCTGGTACAGCCGGTACCGATTTTGACGGGTCTTTTACTGATAGGTAGCTGAGATGATAAGCATAAGGAGTAACTTAGGCTACTTTTTTAGAGTAGCTTCGCCCCGCCGCGTTACCCGCGGTAGACAGTTACCGCGGGTAACGCCGCGGGGTTCAGTTAGTAATAATTAAAATGTATAATTAGAACGGAATTACGGATGTTCGAAACCTTTTGTCTTGTCTTTTTTGTTCCTTAACAAAAACTTACTCGTGTAAAATATTAATCTAATTAATTTAAAAAAAAACATTTATTTCTAATTAACATTAAGTACCTAAGGTTTTTATTCAACGAAAAATAAGTTGAAACGTCATATCCGTTTCGATTGAAGTTTTTTATCCGTAATAAATAATAGTAAAAACATTATTTGTATAAGTTCAACTACTCAACGGATTTAAATGTAGTTTTCAGGAAAAGATAGAGCAATTCAAGAGGAAGGTCTATATGTGTAATACATGCATATTGCAGTAGAGGAAATCCAAAAAATTGCCGATGGCATGATCGCTAGTGTCATATAATCTACTAGTTTTTGCTCGCGGCTCCGCCCGCGTGTATGTCGGTTATCGCGGCATATAGTAGCCTATGTGTTATTCTGATGTATAACCTATATTACTGTAAAGTTTCATCCAAATCCGTTTAGTAGTTTTTGCGTGAAAGAGTAACAAAGATCCATCCATCCATACTTACAAACTTCCGCGTTTATAATATTAGTAGGATTTAGTAACATGTTCATGAGAAGTTTGATTACCGTAATAGTGGGTACTGGATCTAGTTTAATAATAGTTTGATAAATGATATTAACCGAGTGTGATTATTAAACCTATTACTGTCAAACGTTCACTATTTTCTTAAAAATATTTTATGTATATTTATCATACGAATGTCAACGTGTCACACATTTATCACGCGTGTAGTTTCCCCCGCTGCGTGGCTCATAGGCCACTTGCACCAGGTTGCCGTGACCTACAAATTTTGTTCGCGTGCCCATGTCACTCACTATTACTATACATGTTTTTGATGTGTGATGAAGGACTGTAAGAGGAAAATCTAAATTACTTTCAATTTAAAAACTTATGTATGTTAAACAATAATAGACAATATTTTTTTTTGTGTGTGGAGACATTTACATAATGTCAAATCTATTTTTTATAGTCTATGAACACAATACAACCATTTTACGATAGAAATAATTCTTGTTTTAATATTTGTGGCGCGAGAAAAAAGTAGGCTTTGTTCTCTGTAAGAATTGTAAACGGATTTTCGTAACCGATGAGACTTCTTAAACTTAAAAAACAGAATGCAAAGGAAAACGAACTTCTTAATTTAAATATTGTTTGAATTTCGAATTCACACGATTGCTTTTTTATTTTATGTAGGTGTGTATTTTATTAGGGTTAAAACAAAATGGCGGAGGTCAATAAATGACATACAAGTTTTTTAATTAAAACAAAATGTACATATTTAGGACTTTTGTACCTACGTATATTTAGTAAGTAAATAGTAGTTCCTGACCTACACAAGACCGAGTTGGCAACTAGGTAGGTACCTACCCGTGTAAATCAGGTTTCTCTACACGGGACGGAAATGTCACGATTGTAAGCAATGAAATTTTCCATTCTCTCCTTTGACCTTTACTCGAACTTTTGAACAAACTAATTGAGCGTTTGAATAAATACATTTTATATCTTTAAACTACACTGAGATGAAGTATTTTATGTAATAAAAAAGGCTACTTAAACTTACTCAACAGTCAAGAACACAATATTACACCAATGACAAAAAAAAACATAGTCCTCAAAATATAGTTTGATCTCTGTGACAGTTGTGTCATTTTAGAACGTCGAACTATGTTTTAAGTGTGAATTTTTACATTCATAATGTAGTTGTTGCCCGCGGTTCCGCCCGCGTGTATGTCGGTTATCGCGGCAAATAGTAGCCTATGTGTTATTCTGATGTATAAGCTATATTACTTCATACGTACTTATTACGTAAAGTTTCACCCAAATCCGTTCAGTAGTTTTTGCGTGAAAGAGTAACAAACATCCATCCATCCATACTTACAAACTTTCCCGTTAATAATATAAGTAGGACTAGCTGACCCACACAACTTCGTCTGCGTCTCCTTTCAATCATGCTCCGCTATTGGTCTAAGCATGATGTTAATTAGCACGGGCACTAGGCCCACTAGCATAACACACATTAAGACGCTGACGCTGACTGCAGCCAACGACCTTGAGCAATGGACGCGCCCCTTACAATGTTCGATAAAGCAGCGCCGCGGTTGCGATGCGGTTCGTTATTGGTACTACTACAGAGTCCGAGAACCACTAATCCACTTTGAGTTTGCACTCTGCTAAAACCAACATAATGGCGCTTTGTAGTTTCACCACACTTTACACAGGGCTTTAGAATATTTCAGATAGGTCAAAATAAAAATGCTATCGTAATGGTATGATAAAAAAAACAAAATTTTAAATAAGTAAATAATGGTTCAACTAATCAAATTTTGTGCAGCATATAAAAATAGCAAAAATGTCATGCGCAAAATGGGCGCATTCCTTACAAAAATATTATAATGAGGATTATTAATGTGTTTACTTTCTGTCTATGAAATAATAGAAAATATGTGATATAATATTTATTTTATTTTGTATTGTTATAGATAAAAAAATACAATTAGGTAAGCAAGTAAGTACCTAAAACAAAAAAAAAAAAACACATTATGTATTATAATCACATTATTTTATTGTGATTAACGAGATCACGATTATCACGAGATCGAAATCAAAAAGCGAGACAATTAGGTACATAGATACACATACATACATACATAAAAAACACAACGAAAACTCTCTGCCAAAAAAACACTTAATAGCGTAAAATAAACTGGTTCTTCATAAATTGCCTATACCTAATTCTTTATTCATTTAAATAGTAGTATTATAATGTGTGCTAGGTACCTAGAATCTGTTTGAAGTCGGTGCCAAGTGACTATCGCTTAGACTTTTGTAATTGTTTGCACCGACAATTTGGTTGCTTAGCACCGACTTCAAACAGATTTTAGGTACCTAGCACACATTATAATACTACTATTTAAAATGAATAAAGAATTAGGTATAGGCAATTTATGAAGAACCAGTTTATTTTACGCTTTTAAGTGTTTTTTGGGCAGAGAGTTTTCGTTGGATGTTTTTTGGTAGTCGGTTTTATTTTTTATAAAAAGTTTTTATTATTCAGTTTTTAGTGCAAACAATCGTAGGTAAGTAGTAAGTTGAACTATTTCATCAAATTTCATCATCAAGAATAGAAATGAAGGTCTAAACGTACGTGTAATATTGAAATCATCCTCTAATTCCTAACTGTTGCAGAGTTTAACCTTCTATCATCAGTTCACCTAAATAACTTGAAAGTATACGACTGAAGGTCTTTAGATACGTATGAAATTGAAAGAATTATCCTCCAACTCCTAACCGTTGAGGAGTTGTACCTTCCACCTTCCATCATCAGCTTACCTAAATAATTTGAAAGAATACGACTAAAGGTAACATATATACATCTGATATTTAAAGATTTATCCTCCAACTCCTAACCGTTAAGGAGTTGTACCATCATCAGCTCATCATCATAAAATGATGACTACCAGACGCAAATACGGGTGTAACTTCAGAAAATATACGAAAAACATAGTATGTGCCTATAAAAAATGAGAGTTTCCCTCGATTTCCCTGGGACCCCATCATCAGATCCTGATATGCTGGCAATGGGACCACCTCGAAAGCATACCCTTTCGAATAGAAAAAAAAAAAATTTAAATCGGTCCACAACTGACGGAGTAATCGGATTACATACATAAAAAAAAAAGAAAAGAAAAGCATACAGTGGAACATAGAACCTCCTCCTTTTTGGAAGTCGGTTAATTAATTAGGAACTATCTATTTACACTATTCGTCTGTAGAAAATGATTCACCTATACCAAATTATACACTAAATAGACGACTAATATATCGGGTCAGCGCGCGAATCGAGCGACATAGGTCCGTCTAGCAGCGCGCCTCAACGCTCACTGCCGATGTCCATAGGAATGACAGAGAAAGAGCGCTTGGAATAGAAGGGCGTAAGTGCTAAACCACAAAATTCGTTATTATGGTAAAAGTTGCAATTTTATTAAAAATCTAACTCAACCATTTTCTTTAGTTACATATGATAGACAATTTTACTTAATTTCATTTACATTACTTAAAGCACAACTGTGTAAAGTCAGAATTCAAGTATTTTCGGCGGCTACTTTGATTTTTTTTTCTATCGAGTGAAGTTTTTCAAATCGTGTTTTGGAAATAACCACTATGTCAGGAACATGTTCAATTATAAAGACATTGATTTTGGTAATGATATGAGCGATAGGTTTTATACAAAGCGATCTTTATTTAGCTCTATTTTGGTTTTCAGCCCCTTAAAAAAAATCAAAAAAATCGGTTAGACAGTTTCGGAGTTCATCGTGAGCAACAACGTAACATGAGAATTTTATATATAACGGATTGCACTTCATTTGTGATATAACTGACACGTAAATTATGAAAATATAAGTTATCTATATTATATTATTATACTTATTATAAAAATGTAACAGGTCCAAAGGTTTTGTACATTAAAGATTTTTGAAAAAAAATTTTGGAGGGCTCTTTATAATCGATACTGAAGCCAAAACTGTATTTTTTTTCATTTTTGTCTGTCTGTCTGCCGCGCATCACGCCGAAACTACTGTATGGATTCAAATGAAACTTGGCATGATTTACATAATAATAGAATAGATTTGAGTTCATACTACGAGGTAGGACATAGGATACTTGTTATTCCGAAATTCAGCACGGTTTCCTAGAGAGAGGGGATGAAAGTCAAAATATGTACTTATAGTCGGGGAGGCCTAGAAGGAATTTCGGGATTTACTAAAGCGCGGCAGATTAATTTACAGGGGGATACCTTATACCCGGTTAAGTACCTCCATCAAATATGAGCCCCGTATATATGGCCGCCAGTCAGGAATAAAGGATCAGATTAGTAAAAAAAAAATGATCATCAGACATTCTCGAGCGCGTCAGATTAAGGCTGGTGAGTTATTTACACTCTAAAAAGTGTATATTCCACTAATCTGACAATTTGAGAGTGACGTAAGGAAAGGGGAGGGCTATAAAGTTGTAAAAAAAACGTCATCTCTACATTCACGAGCGTGGCAATTTTTTTTTATTTTGTGGGAAATCATTCAGGGATAACGAAAAATATATTAGGTCTTTACCTATGAAATTGCCGTTTTGTATGCAATAAGTGAAAGTACTTATTTTTTCAAACTTTTTTATTTCTGTTATTCGAAGTAATCACCCATGCAATCGACGCATCTTTGCCAACGCATTGGCAGTTTATTGATGCCCTTCTTGTAAAAATCAGCTGGACGGGAGGCAACAAACTCTTCAAAGGCATTTGGTACTGCCTCTCGGGAATTAAATTTTTACCCACTAAAAAGTTGTCTAAATTTTGGAAAAAGTAATAATCGGTAGGTGCAAGGTCTCAGCAAGTTGGTTAGACCCTGGTTCAGCACCAAAGCAATGCCCTAAACCAAAAATGACCCCTAAAAAGGTGATGGTCACTGTTTGGTGGTCTAGTGCGGGTGTGATTCACCACAGCTTTTTACAAAACGGCATGAGCATTAATGCAGATGTATACTGTGAAGAACTGGAGAGAATGATGGAGAAGCTTGCACATCTGCAACCAGCTTTGGTCAATCGGTCGTCCCCACTGCTCCTTCACGACAACGCGCAACCCCATACTGCGCAACAGGCAGTCTCCAAGCTGCAAGAGCTGGGGTTGGAAGCTCTCCCTCATCCGCCATACTCACCAGACCTTGCACCTACCGACTATTACTTTTCCAAAATTTAGAAAACTTTTTAGTGGGTAAAAACTTCAATTCCCGAGAGGCAGTACAAAATGCCTTTGAAGAGTTTGTTGTGCCTCCCGTCCAGCTGATTTTTACAAGAAGGGCATCAATAAACTGCCAATGCGTTGGTAAAGATGCGTCGATTGCATGGGTGATTACTTCGAATAACAGAAATAAAAAAGTTTGAAAAAATAAGTACTTTCACTTATTGCATACAAAACGGCAATTTCATAGGTAAAGACCTATTATAATCTGACGATAGCCACAAGAAAAAATGAAGATTCTACTATTACTATCAGAACTTCTGATACTGATATTGTGGTAATTTTCTAAATAGCAGGTCTGGATTTCGGATCATTTTTTTTTAATTGTCAGATTAAGCGAACCCCTCCAGATAATCGTCAGATTATGAGACAGCATGTCTAGGACATAAAGATGAACCATATAATTATATCTTAATCTGACGCGCTTGAGTATGTCAATATGACGATTTTTTTTGCACATTTTTATAACGGCCGTGAGTTTGCGTCACATCCAAATCGTCAGATTATTGAATGAGAGCTTTATTTAAGGTTCACTTAACATCCCCTTTGAAAATCAGACGCGCTCGATAAAAAAAATTCTTTTGTCATTTTCAAACCTTACGTACGACCACCCGCACCCCCACCATGCAAACGATCAGATTAACATACGTACATTATTAAAAATACGTAGGACATGGATGCTATCAATATCTGACGCGCTCGAGTATGTCCATGCATCAGTTTTTTTTTACATTTTTGAACATCCATAGCTGCTTACCCCACCGATGAAAAGGTATACAGTAATAACATTTTTTTCTTTTTATCATCTAAGCTTTGCAACCTAATAGGTCTCTATGACGCTTGAGTAAATCCCCATTTAGCATCGTGGGCTCCCCTACTATTAGTTATAATTCAATAACACAGTCCGATTTCATTCATTCTTTTTTTGCTAGAAAGAAAAAGTAAAAGATAATGGAAAAAGTCTTTTTTTTTGTTCGCGACTGTACACTGCCTGTGGAAAACTGAGACAGATATGTAAATATGGCGGTACGAAGTACGAAGTTCGTCGAATAAAAACCTATCCAAAGTTACTTCGTCTAAAGAGGGAAGAAAGGAAGTTGTTACACATTAATTTCAACTTAAAATAAAATCATAATATCATATAATTTAATTGAGTAATTAAATATTAAAAAAATATAATTATAATATCCATGTTAACGTAACTAAAGGTAAAAACTAAGTTGATAAATAATTAGAGAAGTAATAAAAACCAATTAAAACCTTAAAGGTCTTTTTCTGAAGGCCTGTTCGTTTGTATAGATACTTCGTGAAGGTTTACCTCAATAAAATAGTTTCCTTCCCCTAACAGGCTTTGACCAGAAAGGCTATATACTCGGTTATATAAAATTAGAACAAGTACTCTTACAGCCTTTATATTGCTGTCTTTAAGCCTCGTACTCCCTATCAATCTCACTCTGTTTCGAAGTGTTATCTAGTATCTTCCCCTTTAACAGCTCTACTTCTTTAATTCGGTTTACAATAGAATATTATTAGAGGTTTCGATTTCGATTTCGCTTGGTTTTAACTTTTATTTATAGTACTGTAATTTATATAAGAACGCGATGAACAGCGCTACACTTATTTAAATATGGGAATCATGCAACCTCTCAACGTATGCAGAACCTTGCCTAGCTTCCTTTCTCAAATCGTTAGTTTCCGAATGGCTGGGGAGCGTTCCACCTGATGTTTAGCGATTACACGTCTACACTCCAGGACACATTTGTTTTAACTTACATCTTTCAAAGCACAACCATATGCAAAATTTAGCAATGTGGCAAACCCAAGGCCAAACTTCAGCATGCTTAGGTATGTTATGTCGGTAATTAAGATTTTTTGTCATCAAAAACTTTATTCTTCTAATAAATCCTCAGAATATCCCGCTTCACTTCACTTAGTAACGCATTCATTCATTCACTCACTCAGTAAACTGTATATTTATGAATGAGAAGGAAGCATTATGTCATCTCTAGTGCACATGCGGTTGTGACAGAGTTCAGTCAGAGTTATGTATGTCATAAATAAGGTACGAATTAATTTAATAATTACCCTCTGATGAGACCATACAGTAATCTGTTAGCATCACATTCAGGGTATTGCATAAAAATAATGATAAATTAATATGAAATTATAAACAGCTCTCTAAACAGAAATGCAGCAATTCCGGAGTATTTTAGACGGTCCAGTTCTCATCAGAAGGATGGTACTTTCTTTGTACTTTCATTTTAGCTTATCTTAGTGCGTCAAAATAGTGTTTAATTTCACAATAGACACGACACGACTTTATATATTTGTTTTTTTTACGTACGAACCTAAAAAATACGTTTTGCATTTATCAATTTTATCACATAGATGGATTGCCACATCCCGCTCATGCATGATGTGGATTTTCACATAGGCATGTATATGTACATATGCACGTGCGTCCACTGAATTCATAAACCATCACATAAGAGCCGACTAATGGACTAAACTTATAGAGGTATTATAGATAGAGCAGGGGAGCCAGGCCTCCAGTCGTCCCTCGGTTAGAAAGAGAGAAACGATCGCGGTATCTATCTGTCTCTCTCTCTACTCGCGTATGCGCAGTTAGCGCGGAAAAGCAGCATAATAGAACGATTCGTCGGTTAATTGTTGTGATTGGATTACCATTATTAGTCCTTTACTACGCATGCGTCAGTAGAGAAAGACAGATGGGGTACCGCGATATTCTTTATCGCTTACAGGCAGCCGTATGTCTTCCCTACTCATCTATAATAGCTCTATGAGTAAACTACGCAAGACAACAGCACTGCAAAGAGAAGGAATACTTGACACAAACCTTATAGGCTTATACCGTCTGGAATAGTAGGCAAACCTCCTTTCAAACGAAAGGCTTATGTCCAGCAAATTACCATTAAAAGCTGTTAATATTGATGAGCTGCTGATACAGGATTGCACTTTTTGTAAGTAGAATATCTATTTTAGGGTTCCGTACGACCGTACCCAAAGGGTAAAACGGGACTCTATTACTAAGACTCCGCTGTCTGTCCATCTGTAGTCTGTGTCTCATGAACGGATGAACCGTAACAGTTCGACAGTTGAAATTTACACGGATGATGTATATCTGTTGCCGCTATAACAACAAATATTAAAAAAAAAGAATTAAATAAATATTTAAGGAGGCACCCACACATAGACACTTGAAATGTATCTATGCTTATAGATAATGGGTACGGAACACATTATTATACGCGAGTTCGACTCGCACTTGGCTGATTTTTTTGTCATTTATAATTCAGTCTCGATATAAAATCACATTTCGGTCTGTGATGTTTTCAAATTACGAAAATTGGCCTTCGGGTGATTCGGATGCGATCTCTATGCCGTAAAAAAAAATTAAGTATGCTTCTCACTTTCTTGTTACTTATTAGGATTTCTTGTGTTTTCTATTTAATTATACAAACAAGAAGCCCAACTGTTGAAGTAAGAGAGAGGACTCATAAACCCTATTAAGTTTTACTACGTTCTAAATGAATACTACAAAAATAATTACTAAGTGTATAGACAGTTCAGTCAAGTCAATAACATTTGAATCACAAAGGACATTGAACTTTAAAACGCAATATTGATTGTTGATTCAGTAAGTTATTGATTGGACTTCATTTGCATAATCCAGCTTGTATAGCAGATCAAATTATTCTCGTATCTATCGGAACTAAATCTGAGATGTAAGGTTTTTACTTCACTTTTTATACTATGAATGAGAAGTTTATAATTACTCTAGACATGTCATATTTTGTTTTCGTCTATGTACTAGTGATGTCTGTCCGCGGATATTCCATGGGCAAAACCGTTTTGAATTTATAACCTCTTTATGTTTGGTAGCCTTAAACAATCCAATGCTATAAAATATTGAAATAATTATATAATGTTGTGACTTACTGGTATTATATTCAGTTACAACGTAATATTGTCTGTCTAATTACAATAAAAAGAAATACACAAATCTTTTGATATGTGTACAAAAACAATTATTTTAAAAATCACGTGCAATTCGAAACGTCATCTTGGGTCTGAAATTAACAGTATCATCAGATCCGTATCTTTATCCGAGGATCTATAGGTAAAAAACTCGTATCCGCGATTACATTTTTAAAGATACGGCACAACTACAACACTAGTATCTACATAATTTATCTTAGCAGTTTTCCTTGCAGTGTCTGAATTCGAATTACAACATTGCGTAAATCAACGTACACAGTAATTACATGTTTAAATATTAGGTGAACTTCTGAAGCTGCCCGCGGATACATCTATCGAATTTGCAATAAAATAACATGTTCCGAAAGTCAATGTTTCCTGTTCTAATTAAAATGTTATACAACTATTAAATTGATATACACATCTCTTTGCAACGGTCGTAATATTTAGCAATATTCTAATAATTAAGGTTTTTGCAAAAATTTCACAGTCTTAAAAAGTATTTTTTTTACGTGTGGAAACCCCAACGTGCTGTGGGATGTGATAAGCGATTACCGCCGCCCATGGACACCGGTTGGGGTATGGGCCTCCGGTATCCTCACTCACTCGGTGAAACACAGTGCAAGCGCTGTTTCACACCGGTTTTCTGTGACGCCGTGGTATCACTCCGGTCGAGACGGCCCATGCATACCGAAGCGTGGCTCTACCACGGAATTGTTATTAAGACATTCGGACTGTATTAAAAAGCCTATATCAGCCTGTCCGTCGGTGGATCCCAGAGTGTTAGTACTACAGATTAGAGTAAGGATAAGACTAATCGCTCAAATGACTAAATGCATCAACTTGGCAAGTGTCGTACGAGTTAAAAATGTTACTACTCATATCACTAAACAGCCTCATTACGTATAATTATTTATTTATTACCTTTAATATTAACGTTACCTTCATACTATAAAATCCAGAAATATGAGAGGAAAAACATATAATTAAAAAGTTTTAATTGAACCCAAAGTTTAATTCATCATTAGTTTTCCTTTGAATAAAAAAGATTTCAGCAAACCAAGACTGCACGGTTGGCCTAGTAGTTTAGGCGGTCGCCACGCCGCTTGCCAAGTGTTGTGGGTTCAAATCCTACACGGGACAACACTTTGTGTGATCCACAAATTGTTGTTCTGAGTTTGGGTGTTAATTGTGTCCGTTTCATGTCTGTAAAGGTCTGTAAAGTACCCCGCGACACAGGATGTTTATTCCTAATGCGGGAGTTGTCTTTAAAAAAAAAAAAAACAAACTTATAATTGCATAATAAAGGAAATCGATTGTCTTGAACGACAATTATATTCTTGTTGTAATATTTGTAAGATAATTGTCGTTAACAGGATTTCAGCGTTAAAGCATTGTAATAAACTCAATAACGTAGGTCTTTTCGTATTGTGGGTAGCTTATCTAGTTTCTATCTTTATTTCCTTTATTTTTCTATTACAAATGCATAAATCATAGATTAATCTAAGTAAAGTAGACCAAACAGTAGGTGCTTCTACGAGAGACTAGTGCCCAAGATGTGTATGTGAAACTTAGTAGTGCCTGCAAGAAATATTGGTGGTGATTCTCTTGTTGTCGTCACTAAACTATAATTCAATAAAAGTTATTCGAGATATGATATTATTATATTATATCTATGGATAAGTCTTCGAAAATGATATTGAGGTTTCTAAGATCATTTTTTTCTAAACTGAATAGTTTGCGCGAGAGACACTTCCAAAGTGGTAAAATGTGTGCCCCCCCGCCCCTGTAACTTCTAAAATAAGAGAATGATAAATCTAAAAAAAAATATATGGTGTACATTACCATGCAAACTTCCAACGAAAATTGGATTCAACGAAATCTAGTAAGTAGTTTTTTTTTAATACGTCATAAATCGTAAACTGCAATTTACCTTTCATTCAATCAAACAAATATAAATTATATTATGTTACTTGCTGCTGCGGAACCCTTCATGGGCGAGTCCGACTAGCACTATTGTAATTAAATTTTACTAATTTACTAACAGTTAAACTAACACTTTTTAGTATTTGTTGTTAATTAGCGGCAACAGAACTACATCATCTCTGAAAATTCTAACTATCACGGTTCATGAGATACAGCCTGGTGACAGACGGACGGACAGACAGACAGCGAAGTCTTAGGAAGAGAGTCCCATTTTCCCCTTTAGATACGGAACCCTAAAAACTTGTTAATCTCCTTATTTGCGTACTTGTCCGCCTGTAGGTCTGATTATATAACGTGAATGAATGTTTTACCATATACGGCAATCTCCTTGTATAACCCGGCTCATCAACATAAATGATGAATAATAATAAAACCGGTCAATCCATTTACGTTTTTTGGTGACTGATCGAACAGGAACACCTTGTTATTAAATTCTTTTATTGTGTGTTAATAAGTACTTCTTAGTATTTTTGTGAGATTTGTAAAATAAGAGCTGTATTTATACGAAACTTCGGCATCATCACTAAGAGCTTTTAACAGTCAACTGCTGGACATAAGCCCATTTGAAACTTACTGCATCTTAATTATACCTGCACCAAAACATTTTTAATAACAATAAAACATTACATAGAAACGTACCATAACACTTTAACAACGTGTGACTACGGCTTTTCAAACTTGTTTCATACTTTTTCAGCGTTTCGTAGTTTCTTTAACGTAGTTGTGTTTTAGTTTTTACTTTTTTTTATAATTTGGGTACGGAGCCCTAAAAATCCGTTCTAGGTTTATAGTATCAGCTCGATCTGTCCGGTGCGGTCCGGTTACGGCAGTTGTAAGTTGTAGGTTGTGGCATGTGGTTGTAGCTATGACATAACTAGTTAGTCAAGTAGCCATGTAATTCCCTTTATCTAATTACAGCAAATCTCAATAGATTAGCAAAGAGTGATGTCATTAGTAATTTAAAGTTCTTCAATTAAATGGGATTATCAGAATATAAATAAAAAAACTATGCAATATCTTCTGGTTATTCTGTTGCTTGTTCCAAGTCTGCGATTATAGCAAGCCCAAACTCCTTCTTATCGTTTTTCATAAATATCCGTGTTAAATAAATGACTGCCTCGTTGGTCTCGCGGTTGGCGTGTGCGACTGCTGATCATGAGGTCTTGGGTTCGATTCCCGGGTCGGACCAAATGTTTGTATGATCTACAAATTATTGTTTCGGAGTTTGGGGGTTTTCTATGTATAATATGTATGTATTTACAAAAAAAAAGTATTTGTGTATTTGTATCTGTTGTCTAGTACCCATAACACAAGCTCTGCTTAGCTTGGGACTAGATGGCGTTGTGTGTTAGATGTCCAAAATATTTATTTATTTATTTATATTATATTTTGGTCTACTCAGTCCGGAATATGACTCCGGTCGAGCTGGCCAAAGTTTGACGAAGCCTGGTTCTCCCTCGTACATTGAGCGTCAGAACTTCCTCCACTTTGACCATCCAAACGGTTCTGTAGATCTTCTGAATTAATGAGTTTTGACGTAATTAGTACATAGCTACTGTTATGTCATTCACTTTTAATGCGTGATTGTTAATTCACAGTTTTTCACAGTCATAATGTAACAATTACTGTAATGAGAAATGTTAAACAATCTAAGTATAAATATAGGAAACTACCTATTTTGACTAGATTAATATTAATAGTAGAACAAAGGTAGTAGAGCCACGCTGATTTCAGCATGAACGGGCCGGCTCGACCGGGGCGGTACTACCCTCGCAGAGAAAATCAATGTAAAATGGCAGCGTTCGTGCTGTCGTGTTTCGTTGGTGAGTGCGAGACCGGAGGCTCAAATAGTCTAGTCAATGAGTTCCATACTTTTTGACTAGACTAAAAGATGCAGAAGCATCACTAGGCCGCCATGGTGTAGGTCGCCATGCTGCATTGTCTGTATTCGCAATGAGTATGGTGACCACCACTCTTGGATTTTGCTTATGCTTTCCATCAGGCAGAGTAGAGTAATTTTGGCGGGCCATACATAAAAAAAAAATAGGGCATCATGCCCTGCGTGCCCGGACAGGAGGGAGGATCAGTTGGCTGCCACCGACAATGCAGTCAAAGTGGACGCGTTCTGGTCTGCTAAAATCCAATAACACTGAAACGAAACGTTTGCTGTCGAAACGGTAAGAAGAAGAATATTATTTATATTTAAAATTTGGCTGGTTTTTTTTCTCTTAAAAAGATAACTCCCGCATTAGGAATATAACCTGTGTCGCAGACTCGCAGGGGACTTTACAACCCAGGGTTTGATATCACACTACTCAACGCGATCACTTAATTCACTACGCTATCCAATCATGCAATTTAACTTTTGTGATTTTGATCGACTATCGTGGTGTCTGTTTGAAAAGGACTTTTAATGTTTCCCAAGTTATTACTTTTTATATTTATTTATCTAGGACCTAGATAAAGAAATATAAACCACCTAGATTCTAGGTGGTTTTGCTAATATAGTATTAAAGTACACTTCCTAATGTTTATTTTCATTTTGAACTCGATTCTAAAGTAAACCAGTACTCAGATGTGTTGTCATCTTGTTCGCATTGTCTTGAGCTTTGAACACAACATTTCCAATTGTTCCTTCTCACGCTCTGACGATGCATACTGTAAGAATACTGAAGGCCTAGTGTGAATTTATTTCACAACAACTTCAATCGTCACAGTAACCACGTTCAACTTCGCGATTGGTGAAGAGTCCAGTGCATATATTACTTTACTCTTTGGTCCAGTGCTGGCCAATCACAACGCCGCACGCGGTTACCGTGACGATCGTGTTGTTGTGAAATAAACTCACACTAGGCACTCTAATCGAGTTAAATAACGGTCATTTATTATTCCATCATTCGTTTGTTTAATGCTTTATTGTGTATTCATAATTTTACAATAGCCTGTTATTACTGGTGATATTTTGATATGCTAGTTCTGGTGTGAAAGAAAGAGCATGTTTGTTTTAAGTGCACGTGTTTTAAATAGAAAAGTTATCACTTGCTGTTTTTGACAAAGACTTATTTTACTTACTGACATTGTTAGAAGCGTCATCTGATGTTGATGTCGAGTGAGCGAGGTTATCGCGTTATCATAGGCCTATACTCCCTCTGATTCCGGGAATTTAGACAAAAACCGCTTTTGTCGCGTTTCCTTTGCCTTTTATTACTTTAAAAAAATTAGTTACCACCTTTCTTAATCTGTATACTCATACATTAATTTTGTAACTGGCCATCATAATATAATATTATTCTTTGCTTTGCCACAAATTTATACAGACATCTCGTTTATGAACTAGTTAAAAGAATACACGTTTTATGTCAGTATACGTGATTTAAGAATCTATATATATACATTTATTTACTACTAATAAATTTATTAATAAACCGGTACGGTCTAAATATGGTACACCAGGTGAGGCCCATGTATCGCTAGGCTTGATAGCAAGCAGCGGTTTCTTTTATATTACATTAATTTACGTACCTGTTGGTCTAGCAGTGATTTCTAAAGTCGTTCTTGGGATCACCCAGAACAGATAATTGTGGGATAGACACAGTCATTAATTGGTCATATCTGAGGGTTATTTGTCAATATTATTTATGTATCTAGATATAAGTATGTATCTACAGTCTGGTTACCATGGTACAGATTGCCAGGTTTGGGATTAGACGGTCGTATGTAAGATGTCAAGTTATTTATAACTAGCCGACCCACGCAACCTCGTTTGCGTCTCCTGTTGCCCGTAGCGTGATAATTTTCTACCGTTTTAGAAACATTTTTCATTTGTGCTTCGCTCCTATTGGTCGTAGCGTGATAATATATAGCCTATAGTCTTCCTCGATAAATGTACTATCCAACACTGAAATAATTTTTCAAATCGGACCAGCGGTTCCTGAGATTAGCGCGTTCAAACAAACAAACTCTTCAGCTTTATAATTTAAGTATAGATTAGTTCTGTTGTAGCTTCTCCAATCAAAAGTTTGTTTCAAGTTTCCCTTCCCTTGCAGTGCTGCGCAGTTTGCACCCTTAGTCGCTTCTTACGAAACCTGCGGTATGGATAGGTGTGGTGACATTCTTTATTCTTAATCCGTCACCGTACGGATAAGAATACGGACTGTCACCACCTCCAAACGGGTCACCTCATAGCATAGGGTTTGTGTCAAGTTTTACTTCCCTTACTGTGCTCGTGTTCTGCGTAGTTTGCTCCCTTAGTCGCTTCTTACGAAACCTGCGGTATGGATAGGTGTGGTGACACTGTATTCTTAATCCGTCACCATACGGATTAGAATACGGACTGTCACCACCTCCAAACGGGTCACCTCATAGCATAGGGTTTGTGTCAAGTTTTCCTTCCCTTGCAGTGCTCGTGTTCTGCGTAGTTTTCTCCCTCAGTCGGCTTAAGACTAAAATTACTTAATCTTAGTCTATTTAAGTACTTAGTCTCACGATGCATGGGATCAATAGGGTTTATGACAATCCGTATTCTAAATCCGTCACCATACGGATAAATACATTAAATAAGACAATTTTATTAGCACCCATTAGGAATATACATCCTGTGTCGCGGGGAACTTTACAAAAATACATGAAACGGACACAAAGAACAGCAAGATTCAGAAGAACAATTTGTGGATCACACAAAGTGTTGTTCCACGTAGGATTTGAACCAACAACATAAGGCGTATGAAGTGGTGTAGTGACCGCTTAAGCCACTAGTCAAAATTATGTACAATCTTTGTGTCTCTACATCAATGACATACTCACAGTCGTCTGCATTCGATCTTGTTACTCAATCCAACAGGTTTGTTATGTCATGGTCGTGTCACATAAGTATTTACATTTGTGAAACTTAAGTTAATTCGCGTATCTTAGATCGAGTCAATTTCAAGTACTGCCACGTTGATTTCAGCACGAACGGGCTAGCTCGACCGTGGCTGTACTACTCTCTCACAGAAGATGAGTAATGATACTAAAATGACAGTATAGGTGCTGTCGTAAGTGCGAGACCGGAGGCCCAATGACGCAATATGGTGGGACACCATGCTGCTTTGTTGCATTGCGTATGCAGACAATGCATTTGACTGCACGGTTGGCCTAGTGGTTTAGGCGGTCGCCACGCCGCTTGCCAATTCGCCAAGTGTTGTGGGTTCAAATCCTACACGGGATAACACTTTGTGTGATCCACAAATTGTTGTTCTGAGTTTGGGTGTTAATTGTGTCCGTTTCATGTATGTCTGTAAAGTCTCCCGCGACACAGGATGTTTATTCCTAATGCGGGAGTTGTCTTTGTAAAAAAAAAAAGTGGTGCTCAATTTATTTGTAGTCGGCGCAATTATGCGGTTTGTATGGCATCATAAGCCTGATAGCCCAGTAGCCACCAAATATAAAAGGATACGTAAGGAAAACGGATAGACAGGTCCCCGTTTTAAGCAGTACCTTCGAGTTTTTCCTTTTCAGAATCTGGAAATACCGACTTATTGAAAAGAAACGAAGAAATTCCTTGACATTGCTTTCCTGTGAGCCCTTGACATCACTTCTCAAGAAGCATGGTTCTCCCATGCTAACCTTAAGGCTCTTAGAATGGAGATACCTGGATTGCATACCTGTAAATTCGTTCTGTGTTCGGAGACGCCACAATCATGTCATGCCTATGTAATGATGTAATGTGCAGACATTATATTTACAATTTTACATAATACTGAAGTAATTAGGAAGACAAAATAATATTTTTTGTGTATAGGGTTGTCACATCTCAGTTATGAAATCATTAAACTCGTTAACAAAAAGTAAATAGCTTTATTAGTTACCTAAATACGTACAGCCTTTAACATTCTTTTAATTGGCCATTTCGATCATCAAATTACACTTCGTACAATGTCCCAATCAAGAGGCTAAGCGCGGAGACAGTCTGGGAAAACCAAACCAAAGACATTAAACTTCAAAAGTTTTTTATTTTTATTGGAACGAAGTGCCTTATCACGTGTTGCGAAAGGGGGCTAGACGGATTAAGACGAAAAGTTGTAACGACAATTTTCGTTGTAACGACACTTTTCGTTGTAACGACACTTTTAACATTGAGTTGACGTCATAGTGCTGAATAGTATAATATAAACTTCCTTCCATCCGGGTGTCCCTTGACACCTCTCAAGTTTTTTTTAACAAAACCCAGCTTCTGCAATATTTTACAATATGGTTAGATGTTTTGATATACGCCCCCTTTTCTAACTTGCTTCAAACTCTAATTATATCATTACACTTGAAGATATATTTGTGAAAGTTACAAAGCTACAATAATAACAACTACAAAAATAATAATGCCTAACTTCTGTTTTGTACAGATTAATAACTTCTGTTTATTTAAGCTAGCGACCCCGACCAACTTCGTAAAGAAGTCTTTGCAATTCTCAGATTTCCTCTACTGTATATTTTTTTTTATCGAATAGGCGGGCAAACGAGCAGACGTATCGCCTGATGGTAAGTGATTACCGCCGCCCATGGACACATGCAACACCAGAAGCGTCACAAGGGCGTTGCCGGCCTTTTGGGGATGGGGGGGGGGGGGGAAGGTAGGGCTATTTCACACCGGTTTTCTGTGACGCCGTGGTATCACTCCGGTTGAGCCGGCCCATTCATGCCGAAACGTGGCTCTCCCGCGGTGAAATGCATGTACTACACATATAAACCTTCCTCTTGAATCACTCTATTTATTGCTGAAAACTGCATTAATAGCCGTTGAGTAGTTTAAAAGATTTAAGCAAACAGACAGCGGAAGCGGTTTCATTTTATACTATGTCAAGATAAAGATAAATACAGTGACAACCCTAATGGTAGAATGTCGGTAACCTATGACGTGTCGTGACCGCTAGTAGCTGTGTACGTTGCAGTCTTCACGCTAATAATCTCATTATACACAGATATGAGTACTTGAGATTGAATGAATGATGGACTGCAAAATTGCTTTGTTTTATTTAATTTAATAATTACTTTGTCTTATTTAGTAGCTAAGCGATTTTGTGGAGATATTTTCTGTCCTTCTTCTTTTTTTTTATGGAATAGGGGCAAGCGAGCAGACATATCACCTGATGGTAAGCGATTACCGCCGCCAATGGACACCCGCAATATCAGAGGCGTCACAAGTGCGTCGTCGGCCTTTGGGGGATGGTGAGAGGGATGTGGGGAGGGGTTTTTCCTCCGGTATGCTCACTCATTCGATGAAACACAGCGCAAGTGTGGCTCTCCCATGGTACTGATTTTAAATTACGGTATATTCACTTTGGAGGAACGGATGTCATGTCCCTCCACACAAAGGGAGGATCCTCCGACCAGGCGAGATGATCCTGCCTGGCGGGCCACTGCCCACCAGTTGGTGTTGGGATGTTGTATATATGATAATCGGCGCGAGAACTTCTATTGCGCGATTCATGATTGGTAGTTACTCCGTGTTGTGCATTACTTCGTAGTTCAGTGTATCTTCAGTAGATGGCGCTGTCATATGTATTTGTTGCCGCTGTATGTGGAGGTCGCCATATTCACTAATACTAGTCTTTGCTAGTCTTCAATAAAAGCAATAGAACAAGTTGTGTTTTAGCTGTAAACGTGTTGATGTTAACAGCTAAAACATAAATTTTGAACAATCTCGCGTGATATAAGGAGAGGGTGTTGAGGAAAATCTTACGATATCTCACCAAGGGGGGAGGGGGGTCAAATATTCTCAAAAATGCCTCACGTAATTAATGGACGCTCCCATACCTCATTCGTCATCATCATTTGTCTTCAAGTCTATACCATCCAACCATTTATATCATAAACAGCTCCATTGTTCTTTCTGTACATGTAGTAATATTATACGAGTGCCGACATCACAAGACTAAGAGAACGATTATTTTATTATGTTAATTGGAATAAGTAACAATGGCACGCAATGTATGCAAAACTGCAATATAATATTTAATAGATATTTTTGGTTTATTGTTCTCAATTATGTTGATTCTCATGAGATTTTGTAGGTAGTAGAGCCACGCTGATTTCAGCACGGATGGGCCGGCTCGACCGGGGCGGTACTACCCTCGCACAGAAAATCAACGTAAAATGACAGCGTTCTTGCTGTCGTGTTTCGTTGGTGAGTGCGAGACCGGAGGCCCAAATAGTTCCATACTTGTTGACTAGACTAAAAGATGCAGAAGCATCACTAGGCCGCCATGGTGTGGGTCGCCATGCTGCATTGTCTGCGTTCGCAATGAGTATGGTGACCACCACTCTTGGATTCTGCTTATGCTTTCCATCAGGCAGAGTAGAGTCATTATGGCGGGCCATACATAAAAAAAAAAAGGATAGCTACCGTGGCAACCTATTTTTTGCTATTACTCGTGAACTAATGTTACATAACTAAGTGAATAGTTATAATATATAGTTATAAACTGCCTCGGTGGCGCAAGCGGTAGCGTAAGCAACTGCTGTGCTTGAGGTCTCGGGTTCGATTCTCGGGTCGGACCAAATTTTTATAAGATCTTCAAATGTTTGTTTCGGAGTTTGGGTGTTTTCTATGTATAATATGTATGTATTTACAAAAAAAAAACGTATATAAGTATTTATATCAGTTATATAGTACCCATAACACAAGCTCCGCTTAGCTTGGGACTAGATGGCGTTGTGTGTTAGATGTCCGAAAATATTAAAAATTTATTATTAAAAATATTAAAAATAACTTCACACTTTTCACACATTGTCATCTAAACCCAAACTATTCAGAATTTCAGAATCACATTACATCAACAGCATTTAAGAGATCCCGCGAACTGCAGACTCGATCGGCAGGTATTTTGGTTGGTTTCTTAATCAGTATGAAGATGTTTTGGCGGATATATAGTTTGATGAGCTATACGATTGCTTTAGAACTCAATAGCCGGTAAACTATCGGCGGACTGCTAATCAGTACAACGTTCTTACACGCGCGCGTCCTTCCACATAGTTGCCTTACACACTCACAACACTTACTGGATGGTTAGTGACAAACTGTATTCTTAATCGGAGAATCTACACGGATAAAACCTACTTCATACTATAAATGAATTATACAAACAAATGATCATACTCTTTAAACTCTTATTTGTGCTTTTTTTAAATAGAACGGGCAAATAATATCCTTCTATACTAGTCGTTCCAAAACTGCCGATAATTTTAGATTTACATTCTGGACAATCAACACAAAACCAGCCCCCTCACAAGAGTCAAAAAGTAAAGGGACTTGCTATTGAAACTTGATATTCTTTAGATCACATTTATTGGTTTCTATGCAATTTTCAAAACGGATAGGGCTTATAAGAAATGTGTTCTTTTAAAGTAAAATCTTACTTAAATTGTGAGCTTAAGGCATCTTTTTGGCATATATATTTTATCCTTCAGTCTCTAAGTACTTCATAGGTTATTATTCTATAAAGCTACAACAATGGCTTAAGTATTTATTGCATGATGCATTCGCATTGAATTCTAATGTTTATGGAGGAATCAGTTGTATTGTTCACATGTATTTACATTTTCTCCAACATTTTTTGCGTTGTCATTAAAGTGAGAAGGATGACTAAAGACTAGAGATGTGCCGACTAGTCGATGACTAGTCGGTAAAGCCGACTATCCGGCAACAATCGTAGTCGACGATTAGTCGGCGAATAGTCGGCAAAAAGCGCCGACTATTCGGTTTATTACTTTGTATGTATTTCTCAATAATATATTTGTCAATTTTTATTTTATAATCAGTTTTAGACATTTCTAAATGTAAAACAAAGCAATCTTTCTCTTGGTAACCAGAGTATAAAATTACTTGCTGATAAAAAACATATCTGACATTTATAAAAAAATGTTTGCTTGTAGTGTTTGCACCTTTTTCCTTTCCACCACGAGAAATAATCATTGACATTGATTACACATAACAGCATTAGGGTCCAATGCGACGGCGTAGCCTCTGATTTTCTAGAGGTAAACGCTGGCGTACCTCAGGGCTCCGTCCTGTCGCCCACACTGTTTCTTCTTTAGCCGTTTAGTTAAGCAAACAACAGCACAGTCTATGGGCGATATTTTGGACAACTTGCAGTCAAGCTGGCAGAAGTTGAGGAAAAACGACAGGAGCTTGTCTCTGAGCTCAACCATGTTCTGGGCGGCATTTTTCAATGGGGCTATCAGAATCTGGTCGAGTTCAATGCCAAGATTAACAAGTGTTCGCGTTATCTGCCAAAAAGTCTCCATTCCTTCTACTTCCACTTTTCAGAACACTCAAATGCAATTACAAGGTAAGCTCGATATCTTTGGAATGGATTTCTGCAGAGATCTTAACCCGCACGAATACGTTGAGAGTGTCACCAAAGCAGCCTCGCGGAAGCTAGGTGTTTTAAGCAAAGTGACACAGTTCTTCTCGCCCGAGCATCCGTGTCTTCTATACAAGACCCAGGTTCACCCGTGTGTGTCGGAGCCGTTCTGCCGAGCTTCGAAGCTTAGATAGGGAGGACCGACTGTGTCACCTACAGATTCACTCAGATACTCACCGGGCACGATTGCTTCGGAGAGTATCTGAACAGAATCGGACGTGAGGCTACGGCACAATGCCATCACTGCGGGTCCGACCAGAACTCCGCCCAGCACACGCTGGAGGACTGCCCTGCGTGAGAGTCCGAGTCTCGACTCCTGGTCGGACAGATCGGACGAAACCTGTCACCACCAGCATTGATCGCGGCAATGCTGGCGAGTAGTGAGCGATAGGAGGCGTGGTCTCCTTCTGTGCAGACGTAATGCTTCAGAAGTAGTCCGCAGAGCGGGATCGGGAAAGGGCCGTTCCTGCTCGCAGGAGGCGACGAAGGTACTGCGGTAGAGGCCGCTACCTCCCCAATCGACGCTAAAGGGTCGTTGTGGCCACATCTAGGGGATATAGCACCCATGGCAGTCCTCTATCGCCATTATCATGGAGAGTGTTCTGAAGAGCTCTTCCAACTGGTCCTCTCCTCTACAGGACAACACGGGCCGGCCTCGGAAGTCACCGCTTCAGAGTGGTAGACATACGTTCTCGCACTCATCGCTTCCGTTCTTCCTTCCTGTGCCGAGCGGTCAAAACCTGGAACTCAGTACCAGCGCACGTGTTTCCTTCCCACTATGATACCGGGTCCTTTCAGTGGTTCGTGAAAGAGCATCTCACCAGACCGCCGTAGTGTGGGTCACCATGCTGCATTATCCTTATTACCTACCTACTACCTACATTGAGGATGGTGACCACCACTCTTGGATTCTGCTCATGATTTCCATCAGGCAGGGCAGAGCAGGGGAGTCATTTTGGCAGCAAATACATAAAAGAAATTGAGAGCATCACTAAGCGGCCTCGCGGAAACTTAGCGTACTGAATAGGGTGAGACGGTTCTTTGCGCCCGAGCATCTGTGTCTTCTTTATAAGACCCAGGTTCGCTCGTTCGTAGAGGACTGTTCTCATCTTTGTAATGGATCTTCGCAGAATTTGCTTGATGCTCTTGATCGGTTGCAGTGGCCAGCAGTCCGCATTATCAACAGTCCCGATGCCACCGAGTCCCTTGAGTCTTTGCACTTGCGGGGAGATATTGCCTCTGTGACAGTCCTATAGCGTGTTTACCATGGACAGTGTTCTGAAGAGCTCTTCCAACGAATCCCACTTTCTCCCATCTTCTACAGGACAGCACGTACTGGCATTGGAAGTCACTGCTTCAGAGTCGTAGAAATACGCTCTGGAACTAAACGGTTCCGTTCTGCCAGCGCACGTGTTTCCCTTCCACTATAATCCCGGGTCCTTTAGGCGGCGTGTTTCATTTAACTCTTCATTTCAATCAACAATAATAATAATATCTTTACACAAAAATATTTTTTACACTAAAACACCGCTCTGACTCCGACCATTACAGAAGCATAAATGAAGAAACAAGGTTCGCAGGCGGCGGTTGCGACTGGGGCGCGAATCAGCTGTAAACGAAGAGTTACGGAAATGTCAGAGACCACGATCGGTTTGGCCGATTAGTCGGCCGACTAGTCGGCCTTTTTAGGACCGACTAATCGGTTAGTCGGCTAGTCGGCCAAAGTACTGATCGGCCCATCTCTACTAAAGACAGATTGAACTATTTGAAAACATATCAAGCTCTTTTATATGTAGCAAAGGTTCTTGTCCTCGAGAGTAGGTACATATGTACTCAGAAGCGTAAATCTTGTCGTGCGTACCACCATCTATGAGTCGTATAAAACTTAGCCTTTAAAAGTCTTGGCAGAAGACTTTTAAAGGTAATAAGCCTCTTGGACCTCTAAGACCAAGACCGGCAGAAGACTAAGGGACGACTAAGGAAGCAAGACCTATGGCTTGCTTCAAGTTTGCTCCCTTAGTCGTCGCCTCAGTTCAAATAAAAAAGGTAGATAACGCACCGCCTTGTTCTTACTTCTTGTTGAAGCAGAAAAAAGCGCGTAGTTCCAAGTAAACACACGCGTTACACACTAACTTTGCTACTACGCTTCTTTTCGTCAGTATCGTACAAGTATCGACAACTTATACGATACTGAAGAAAAGTCGCATGGAAAATAATGAAACTACATTACCATATTATTCCAATAGTTCTAGTCTCAAGATTTTTTAGCAGACATATATAGAAGATATTGTTTATCCTGTAATACTCGTAGTACCGGGCAGACAATATTACTGTCCATTCTGTTGCTAAATAGAAAACATTGCATGACTTTGTCATTAGTCATTAAAGACTGCATTGTTTCATTAAGTAACAATTTATATTTTCTATAGGTACTCATGATGTACGTTCACTGCATCATACATGAGATACGTTTACTCTCAAAATTAATGCAAACGTATAAATAACTCTACGTATGTTTTAATGCAGCGCTGTTCTCGAGCCGAGAAGTTACAACCTGTTTATCACCATGCAGTTTCAACAAATTTATAGTGATTGAAACACCTCATTACTTTTATCACTGTCATATGATAACCAGACAAGAAATTTGCACTTTCTGTGATTGCCATAACGTCATGAGCGTTTCCATAATGTCTGTATTAAGAGACTAAAATATTGACTGACTAAAATATTGCTGTATTATTTTCTGAAGTTATTACATTGTAGGATAAATAACATAATATGTAAATGGAAGAGTCTGGAAATAACATGACAATTCAATAATATTTTTTAAACTTTCTCTAACTATTGTGGAGGAACGGGTGTCATGTCCCTCCAACACAAAGGGAGGATCCTCCGACAAGGCGAGGTGATCATGCCTGGCGGGCGGCACTGCCCAACGGTTGATGTTGGGACGTTGTATATTTGATAATCGGCGCGAGAACTTCTATTGCGCGATTCAGGATTATTAGTGTTGTGTAGTACGCTACTCCGTAGTTCAGTGTATCTTCGGTAGATGGCGCTATAGTGTTTTGTCTTGTTGCGCTGCACGTGAAAGTCGCCATACTATAAAGGCACACTTACTTAAACGTGCAATTAGTTCTTTATATAGTAGATATTATTAGCAATCCTTAATACACTTTAGGCTAGGAAGATTTTAGGCTTCTATACCACGTTAGCCATGTAGTGTTTGGGCCTGTCAAAATGACTCTACTCTGCCTGATGGAAAGCATATGTAGAATCCAAGAGTGGTGGTCACCATACTCATTGAGAATGCAATGCAACAATGCAACATGGTGACCCAAGTCAAGTTTTACTTCTCTTTGCAATTTGTTGTCTTTTTGTGATTACTAGATATTGTATACCAAAATGTTTAATTTCTTTCACCAGGGCTTCGTTCCTTGAAGTCAGGAATCTCTTGATCTAGGCTATAGGGCCCATGAGTAAGCCAGATCAGTCGTAGTCCTGTCCTCCTGATAAAGAAGTCAAACTAGAGGCGTTTCACCTCTTTCTAAATAACAATATCTAGTTCAATTAATTGCTGTTGGTCTACGTAGTTTGCTTCCTAAGCCGGACCCATTTAAATGCACTTAATTAAAAGAAAAAAGATAAACACACAATAGTTCAATAGCGCTGCGCTAATCGTGAATATATAAGCAAGGTAGTATGTCTCATGGCTCTCAATAAGACTGCCATCTACATATTAAATTTCATTAATCATTTAAATTCAATAAATAAATGTAGAATACTTATCAATGTCAATGTTGGTAGAAAATAATTCAACACCTGTTACATAAATTGATTGTCCTCATGCCCCAATATGCGGTCATTTCCTGGTCACAAGGTTGACACACCGACCTTAATCAAGGCTCAGCGTCCACTCCTTTCAATCACTGCAGCTACTGACATAAACGTAGGTCGTATGAGCGGATATCTATATTGATATTGAGAGACCTCAGCATTTTATATGAACAACTAGAGGTCGAAATTTTACCATGGTTAAATTACATGGAAATAAAAACAGTCAATATTAATCAACATGATCTAAAAAATGTATGTACACACATCAAAAGTGTCTAGGGATCAACATATGTGTCTAGGGATCAACATATATTTTTGCAATAACTTTTCTCCTGATTGATATTAATTAAAATTTTCTTTAAGGATTCATCAAATAAAGTGTTTTCGTTTGTCACAGTAACGATAAACCAAGTCACCTTTGCATTAATAAAGAAATTTGCCATTTTTCTAATAAAGGGTTTTTTGACATTTGAACCACTAACATTAAAGTTCGAAAAAAAGACTGAAATAACAGTTTTCTTTAAAATTTTATTAGGTAACTTAAACAATTAATAATCCGTGTTTCTACCGCGAACACTAACAACACAAGAACATCGGTTTGGCATACTCAAAATGAGTTCATCCAAACCCGCTGTGGAATGGCCGCCCATGTTCGTTGCAACAACAAAAAAAGGTCTTCTTGCGACTGGATACCCTCCATATTCGGCAGAGCTCTTCTCTGTAGCATATCCCATGCATGCTCAATCGGGTTCAAGTCTGGCGACTGAGCAGGCCAGGGCCAAAGCCACATCTCAATCTCAAGAAATCCGCATAAAAATGCTTGATCCCTAGACACTTTTGATGTGTGTATTTAAAAACATATGTACCTGGTTTATGGCAATAGGCTTGTCCCCATAACTTGAGAGAACCTAAATTTATGTTTAGCAAATATATAGATAATAGGCGCTATATAACCTGTCTGCCCCTGAAGGGATAAAAATAATGAGAACACAGAATCTAACAGTGGGGGCCACCATACTCATTACGAAAGCAGTATGGCGTCCCACACTATGGCGGCTTAGTGAGATGATTTTTCACTCCCCGTTTAAAGGACCCGTGATCATAGTGGGAGGGAAACAAGTGCGCTGGTAGTGAGTACCAGTTTTTAACTATTCCGTTTGGTTCGAGAGCGTATTTCTACGACTCTTAATAGGCGATGACTTCCAGCAAGCACGTGCTGTTATGTAGAGGAAGGAAGAAGGTGGGATCAGTTGGAAGAGCTCTTCAGAACACTCCATGGTAAAGGCGGACATGTATTACGTTACATTTGTGTGTGTGTGTGTGATAAGGTTTTATTGCCTAGAGTCGTCTTCTATCAAATCTAATACCTTTAAACCAGCACTTTTAGAAATATATAATTTGAATCTCGGAAACGGCCCCAAAAATTTTCATGAAATTTTGTATGCAGGGGGTTTCGGTGGCGAAAAATCGATCCAGCTAGGATTTATTTTTAGAAAATTTACCAAAGAAAAGAAACCAGCAAAGCTCGTAATCCAGGTACTTTTATACTATATCCAATGTAAATCATTAATATACAACGTAGAATAGAATAGTAAACTCTCTATTTACACACCATATTATAGAATTTAAAAAGTACATAATACATAAAATGTCAGAAGTACGTCCGAAACGCAGTTGTGTTGTGTTTGGAAAATTTCTACATCGCAGTAAGGTATTGTCAGTGAATCATGGGTTAAAGAATGTTTAATTGCTAACTTGTTACATTCGAGTGTCTCAAAGAAACTTGCTAGTTATGTCAATATTTTTGGTTTAAAATATTTCGATACACTTATTATATAATCACAAATTTTAACAAAAAAAAAAAACCGACTTCAATCTGGACCAAATTCAAATGGGACCATACGGGAATATTGAGGTATTCGTTAATTTTTCGCGTACATACATAATGCAAATTGAAGACTTATATGGTTTTCTCATGGATGACAAGTCAGAACTGAACCAAATTTAAATGGGACCATTCGGGAAGCACCAGCTTTCAAATAAATAAAGAATCATCAAAATCGGTTCACCCAGTCCAAAGTTATGAGGTAACAAACATAAAAAAAAATAAAAAAATAAAAAATACAGTCGAATTGAGAACCTCCTCCTTTTTGAAGTCGTTTGAAAAGTAATGATTTATTATTGGTATTCTTTCTTTAATAGTATGTTTTGCAAAGTCACTTACAAGTCCTACATTGTGCGGCTATCCCTCGATATATCCGATGTAGTAAATAAGGAAAGTATGCATCTATACTGGGATGGTAACATAGCAATACTCTTGCATCGAATCTTGTAATCAGTATCTGTCACTATCTATATATCAATACGTGAAGCAAAAAGTTTGTATCCCTTTTAATGATAATTACAAATTTTAACAAAAAAAAAACCGACTTCAAGAACTGGACCAAATTGAAATGGGACCACACGGGAAGCACCAGTTTTCAAATAAAAAAGAATCATTAAAATCGAATCACCCAGTCGAAGGTTATGAGGTAACAAAAACAAAAAAGTCGAATTGATAACCACCTCCTTTTTTGAAGTCGGTTAAAAACAATGCGAACGGAGGAGTATGAAAGCTAAATCATATAAAAGAAAAAGAATATGGTCGGATTTTGACCACTGGGCGATCACTAGTAAAAGATAAATCTACTATACTCTATGCTCAAATACGCAGAAAATCAATGGAAACGTTTTCTAATCAGTCTGATTAAAATTAAAACGTAATACGATACGTATAATTGTATTACATACGACATTGGCCTGCCCAAGTGTTGTGTATATGTGCAAATAGGCGGAAAGATAGGAAAGCATGTAGCTACCAATTTCAATGATTTTAATTGATTTTATGACTGATTACCTACTACGTTCTGTACTAAGCGATAAAATTGATGAAACCATGATTTAGGTTCTGGTCACATTAAATAGTGTTTTTTTAAAGGAACTGCCGCATTATCAATATATTCTGTGTCTTTAGGACTTTACACATATAAATTTATGAAATAAAGATATATAGTGTTGTCCCAAGTGGGGATCGAACCTACAGCACTCAGAAGAAAGCGGATGTGGCGACTTCCACATACAACCCAACAGAAATATACTACAGCGCCATCTACCGAAGTTACCCTGAACTACGGAGTAACGAAGGAAACTAAGAAACTACCAATCCTGAATCGCGCAGTGAAATTTCGCGCGCCAATTAAGATACATACAACATCCCAAAATCAACCGTTGGGCAGTTGGCCCGCCAGGCATGATCACCTCGCCTGGTCGGAGGATCCTCCCTTTGTGTTGGTGGGACATGACACACCTGTCCCCCACAGTGGTGACCCCGACGTGATTGGAAGCAGCCTTCGAAGCAGCATCAGCACGCCACCATCATGTTCACTCCCACAGCAAGTCTCACAGCCAGCCAGCAACCTCGGCCTCAACAGGGATACACCACACGCAGGAAGCGACCGCTCCAGCCTGGTTACCCCTACAGCCTCATCAGCGTCTAGGCACAGCACACTGCAGCTACGGTTCATGTAAGCAGAGCATATCTCTCCCGTCTATGCAGCAGCCAGCCACTACGCAGCAACCGTCCCGACTCACTGGGGACCTCACCGCAGCACCACGCACCGCACGCCATCCCGACTCACTGGGATCAGCGGACTTCAGCCCCGACTGACTGGGACTAGCGGCATTCAGTTCCGACTCACTGAAACTAGCGGCACTCAGTTCCGACTCACTGGAACTACTCACTCCTGGCACTGGCAAGCTCCGCAACAGAGCACAGACAGCTGACTCATCAATATATCAACCTCCGGTCTTGGAAGGGAGGTAATGTGGCGACTTCCAAATACATCGCAACAGAAATATACTACAGCGCCATCTACCGAAGTTACACTGAACTACGGAGTAAGGAAGGAAACTAAGAAACTACCAATCCTGAATCGCGCAGTGAAAGTTCGCGCGCCAATTAAGATACATACAACATCCCAACATCAACCGTTGGGCAGTTGGCCCGCCAGGCATGATCAACTCGCCTGGTCGGAGGATCCTCCCTTTGTGTTGGAGGGACATCTCATCCGTTCCTCCACACGGGCAAGGACACTACTTAAACCACTATTCGATATGTGAAGTCTAGATTTTGATCAAATGTGGCACGTGGGGGAAAACTTACCACCGTATCATATTAAAACTATTTGTGTGTAATTAAATATAGGAATTATAAGCATTTGACCGACTTGAATGTTCAATGTAATTTTAACTTGTAATATAATTGTAGTTTTAATGCTTATTAGCATTTTTACGTTCTATAATGTCTTCATTTTAATTAAATGCTAATGTTAGATTGGAGATTTGGATGGTTAGAGGTTTCAGACCTTCGGAGTTGTAAGCTGAGACTTGTGACGTCATGATCTACTTCAACAGCGTTTAAAAGTTCCCTGCTAGAAATATGCTTCTTCTTAGAAATTGGGTTTTGACCTACTATATACCATGCTGGCCAAATGGATTGATATATGTTTTATTTCAAGTTTTACTTTTTTTATGGAAATGTGGGCAAACGAACAGGCGTATCACCTGAGGGTAAGTAATTACTGCGGCCCATGGACACCCGCAACTCTAGAGGCGTCACAAGTGCGTTGCCGGATTTGGGGGATGTGGAGGGTTGGGGTGTGGGCCTCCGGTTTCCTCACTCACTCGGTGAAACACAGCGCAAGCGCTATTTCGCACCGGTTTTCTTTGAGGCCGTGGTATTACTCCGGTCGAGCCGGCCCATTCATCCAGAAGCGTGGCCCTCCCGCAGTACACCTCCCTTAGTCGCTTCTTCATCGTCGGATGAATAAGAGTGGTGACACTCTGTATTTCTAATCCGACACCACAAGAAGAAGCTCTGTAGTACGGTGGTCATGTAAAATGTAATCTGGCCACAACGAAAGCCAATTCATCATCAGCATTTAACAGCCTCCTGTAAATAGACTGCTCCTTATAAAGAACTAGCTGACCCGTGCCCACTTCGTTGGGCGGTAAACATTTCTTTCTCCGACTTACTTTGCAAATCCGGCTACCACGAAAAAGTCTTTCCACTTTTCGGGTTATTATATATCCTATGTCACTCACAAATAACGTAGCCTTCTATTGGTAAAATAATTTTCAAAATCAGTTCATTAGGTCCAGAGATTACCTTCTACAACTTCACAAACTCACAAACGCACAAACTTTACCTCTTTATATAAGAAGAGTTTAGATTTACACAGAGCGATAATCGATGTTTCATACAGTTAGATTTCTCAAAAATGTATTTATACATGTAGGTTTTGCTTAGTGTGTTTGCCAAATGAATAGTTTAAAAGCACGTTTTGAGTCTCTCTTTCATGTCTTTTATATAAGCATCAAATTATGTCTCATAGTAAATCAAGTTTATCTTTCCTTTACAGATTTACAAAATGGGGGCTTTGAAGACCCTCATCCTGTTACAGCTGGTGTACTTTTGTGGGTGTATGGACCAGCTCCACATAGTTTACGAATGGAAACAAATAGATTACGAGTTCCCGACCCCAGAGGCACGTCAGCAAGCCCTGGACAGCAAGACTTTTATACCACAAAATAACATTCCTATGGGCTTGGAGATTTATGAAGACAGACTGTTCATTACTGTCCCAAGATGGAGGGCTGGAGTGCCTGCTAGTTTAAACTATATTAACTTAAAAGGCAAGTTATTTTTTCATTTATCATCGCATTTGTTAATAATACCTTTAAAATGTGGTAATAGTATACTTACTCTATTCTACTATTCTTAGTGAAGGCGTTTGACTTTGTTAAACATGATCAAATCTTAAATCAAAATATGTCAATATCAGAGGTGCAGCTCTAAACTGCTAATAAAGTAATATTGTTATAGGTCGAAGTAAACTCTGAACTCTGAAAGTACATTATAAGATCAGAATGTAATTGCAATATATTTGGAGTGCCTCAAGGTAGCGTATTAGGACCGCTATTGATTGGCATTATAAAAGAAAATAGATAGACAAACAGGAGAAATAGATTTGTATCTTTTTGATTTACACCGAATTAGAGATAAATGCAGACTAATTGAAAGAAGTAGCCCAGGTGATGACATGTTAAAAGCAATGCATAAAGTCTATCAGTGGTAATTAGAATAAAAATATTTTATCTACTCGAAAGTTTATAATGATTTATTTAATATTCAACCGAGCTAAATACTTAATGAACGGAAGTAATTGTATTTAATATAACAGTCGAATACAAAATGGTTGTTGCGCCAATATTATATTACTATGAGTAATATAAAACCTTGATATACATAGCAAGGAAATACCAATTAATAAATTTCAACACGTATTTAGTTTGATTTATGCAAAAAAATATTATACTCTTTAAAAGCTTTTTGTATTATAGGGCAAAAACGGCAAAATTAACAACACGTTTGGTCAGCGTGGTACAATAGAAAACGTCCTTTCTATAGAGGCCTATGTACAGCAGTTGACTGTATTTTTTTTTAATGTATGGCCCGCCAAAATGCCTCTACTCTGCCTGATGGAAAGCATAAGCAGAATCCAAGAGTGGCGGTCATCATACTCACTGCGAATGCAGACAATGCAGTATGGCGACCCACACCATGGCGGCCTATTGAAGCTGCCTCCGGTCTCGCACTCACCAACGAAACACGACAGCACGAACGCTGTCATTTTACGTTGATTTTCTGTGCGAGGGTAGTACCGCCCCGGTCGAGCCGGCCCATTCATGCTGAAATCAGCGTGGCTCTACTACCTATACTACTACTGTTATACGCTGGTATGATGTTTAAGGGGCAAAGAACAGATGGTCACCTGATCTTTAGTGATTACCGCCGAGCAAGGACATCTGCAACTCAATACATATACATGCGTTGCCTCGTATGCCTTCCCCTTAGAATTGAGGAATAGTTAGTAAGGGGTGACTATTGGACCTCCGATAAAATTATTCACTCGGTGAAAGAGAACGAAAGAATAGTGTAACATTTCCTTGTGAGGTCATGGTTTGGTCGAGTCAAACCGGTTTAAAATGTCATGAGAAATATCGATGTTTGTGTTAAGTAAAAGTATGTATTGTGTATTTTATTACTTCATTCTCATTGAGTTCGCATGCTTTGTATGGGCAGACGATGAGAATTTTAAATTTGTTGAACGGTCTTCTACAGAGTACAAAAATCGTAACCTGTTGCTTCTTATTTTTTATTTGCTATAAATTACATATCTATTCTTGTTTAATTCTTATAGTACATATCATAGATAATGTTAACATTTAAGAATAGTATCAGTATCAGTATCAATAGTATCAGGTAATGAAAAAAACATTAGAGCGGTTGTTCACAAAACATTGTTTACTTTTTAATCACCTGTAAAAAATATAATTCTGATTAATAAAATTATGCTTCTGCATTACTGTGCCTCTGGGGTGGTGGCTCGAGCCTTTTTATTCAGAGTTAAATATGAAATTTGAAAGACACGATTTCGCTTTTCAAAAATATTGTTTATTCGTTGAGTTTTCATTACGATATGACCATAATTTGAGTGTAGCCATTCATATTCATCCCGTGAGTGGCGTAGGAGCCGAACCCGTCTGACAAGCGTGGTATTGGTGCCAAACAAGTAAAATTATTAAAAATAATAAAAAAAAACTTCGCTTAAAAAAACCGACTTCAAAAACCAAAAAGTATAAAATAACTTAATTTGTACGTGCTACCTATTCATAGGTTTGAAGTCAGTGCCAAGCCAAATGTAATAGTAGGTACCACACTCGCTATATTTCGAGACGAACGTCAACGACGTCACCGACGCTTCGGTTGTTTTGTTCAACGCGAAGAGCAGCTTTCCCGCTCAAGGTCACGCGCGGCGAGTGCGGTACCTACTATTACATTTTGGCTTGGCACCGACTTCAAACCTATGAATAGGTAGCACATAGAAATTAAGTAATTTTATACCTTTTAGTTTTTGAAGTCGGTTTTTTTAAACGATTTTTTTTTTCGCTTTTTAGTCTTTCTCAAGTCTCTCATCATCATTTCATTTAAAATTTAATTATGTCTACAGAATATGAAGGCATGCAGACAATTGCTCGTAACTTCATTGCAGGCTCACGTAAATTTGAGGGTTTCCTTCGATTTCCTTAGGATCCCATTATCAGATCCTGATATGGTGGCCATGGGACCACATGGGAAGCATACCCTTTCGAATACAAAAATAATTTTCAAAATCGGTCCACAATTGACGGAGTAATCTATGTACATACATAAAAAAAAAGAAAAAAAAAATACCAATGAAATTGAGAACCTCCTCCTTTTGGAAGTCGGTTAAAAAATCCGACTGCGTCAATATTTAACAATAAAAACATATAAGTTTTGTATATATTCGTAATCACCGTAAAAAATTCTTTATTTTGATACCACACTCGATGTATTTTGAAAACATATTTTTTTCATATTACTTTTTGGCGCAAAAATCCTTATTTTTTATTTTATTTTTATTTTGATTTACTCAGTGTCACTCTCATTACTAAGACGAATCTATTGACACCACTCCCATAAAAATACGACAAGCCGTTTAGGCTCTAGGGCGTGGCAAAGAAATATACATAGGTACATGCACTCGACGACATAACCCTCCTTTCGCAGTCGGGTAAAAATCATTTCTAAGAAATGCAGTAATAATAATATAAGAAATACCTATTAGGCTGTTGATGATTCGCGATTTTACTTCTTATTCACTCAGGAAGGTGTAGTGACGTGTTTTGTCGGTGTGATCATACCGCTGACCAAACCTCTAAACGAGACGCAATTATAAAAGCGGTGCTTTATGAGCCGTCACTTCTCTTAATGTTTGTCTCTACTTTCACCTAGTAGTAACGTAGTAATAGAGACAGATGTGTGTCTTGTGGATTCATCACATAGTGACCGTCCACTTCACTATTTGTCATCGTGAAAAGGTAACACATTGCCGATTTTTGTCAATGTGAAGAAAAAAAGCTGTTATATCAGTTGCAGCTGATAGTAGTGACTAATTCGATAGAGAAAGTAGTTAAAAATATCATCATTGTTATCATTCGTCGTCGTGTCAATAGCTTGTTAATGTACCGGTCAGTGGCTCCAACTGCTAAACCGGAGACGTGACTTTGTTTCTCATTTAGGACAAATACTGTCTGATGGACACGATTATTTGTTTAACATTGTTATTCATCTATAATATGTATATATTTAGAAATATTTAAGTATGTTTATCAGTACTCTCGTTTTAATAGCACATGCTTTGCTTAATTTGGGATCAGACAGCCATAGGTGATGTACGTATAAAAACTTATTATTGTTATAATTGTCACTTTATCGACAACCCTGAACGTACCCAACGATTTTTGCGGCTCTCTTGACTGGAGATTGAATATCTTTCTTTGTAATACTTTAAGCTATGTCGACCAATTATTTCGAGATTAGAATACATTTATAACTAAGTTTATTACAATAGACCGGACACAGACATCGTTAAGTTCCTCAATTATCGTGTTAATTAAACAAGTGTCGAGATACGTTCACAATAGGCACTGTATCTTAGTTATAAATCTTAGTTTATTTATGCGTTACATGTTTAGATAGCAAACGTACTGCGCAGGTACAGTTACATATTTTGTTGCAAAAGGTCAAAAATGTTGCAAAAAGAGTACAATTTATTCCAGCCGTTTTTTTTTAAATACCACTCCCGCACTAGGAATAAATCCTGTGTCGCGGAGGACTTTACAGACATACATGAAACAGCCACAAGGAACACCCAGACTCAGAACAACCATTTGTGGATCACACAAAGTGTTGTCCTACGTGGGATTTGAACCCACGACACTTGGCGAAGTAGGAAACGGCGTGGTGACCGTTAAACCACAAGGCCAAACGTGCAGTCAAAATTGGCGCGGGTTTGTCGTATTTTAAGACAATTCCTGATACTTTTAGAAAGGTTTTTCCCCTCTGAGAACACTTTGCAACCAAGTGAAATCCCCAACCCGCACTCAGCCAACGTGGGGACGTATAGCCTCCTCTCCTGAGAGGAGACCCGAGCCCAGCAGTGGGTGGGACATTATGGGTTGTTGATGATGATGTTATTCTGTTTGCATGCAAACAGAATAAAATATTACAATGAGTCAGACCTTAGTATTCCACAAACAACACGAAAGCGGAACTTTAAAACTCATAGAAATGCTGACTCATACATTAATTTACTAAAGGGATTTTCCCATGAGCCTACCTTAATTTGTTTATATTCCATCAGGATATATCTATGTGACACCCCAAAATAACACTAATTATAATTTTATACATAAAAGTTTTAAGGGGAGTGGTTGATGTAATGAATTACTGACATGTAGAAACACAATTAACTTACAATCTGATAAATAAAGTTGATTTAAAAGTTTTTCACGCACAAAAACACGACAAATATAGGCTGGTCGAATTCATACAACAATAGAAGTTTTATAAAATATTAGTTGCCACTTGCCACCCGTGCTTTTTAGAGTTCCGTACCCAAAGGATAAAACGGGACCCTATTACTAAGACTCTGCTGTCCGTCCATCTGTCTGTCCGGCTGTCTGTCTGTCTGTCACCAGGCTGTATCTCATAAACCGAAACACAGTTGAAATTTTCAAAGATTTCTGTTGCCATTATAACAAAAATACTAAAAACTGAACAAAATAAATATTAAAGGGGGCCCCTATACAACAAACGTTTTTGTAGACAATGGTACGGAAACCTAGTGCGCGAGTCTTGCCACTCGCACTTGGCCGGTTTTTTATTTTACTTAATTTATTTAATTATACAACAGCATACATGCATAAAAGTTATAAAAAATATGGATTATGGCAAGTCTCTGTAATAGTCTATGTACTCAACAACGAAACACGACAACACGAACGCTGTTGATTTTGTGTTGGTCTTCTGTGAGGAAGGATCGCCCCGATCCAGCCGGCCCGTACAAGCTGAAATAATAATAATTTATTTGTTTCATATAAAGTTGAACAATAACACTCTTTTATACAGGCATAAAAATGTACATAAGGGAAAAACAATGGGAAAAACAATAGTAGTACTAGTAGGTAGTAGAGCCACGCTGATTTCAGCACGAACGGGCCGGCTCGACCGGGGCGGTACTACCCTCGCACAGAAAATCAACGTAAAATGACAGCGTGCTGTCGTGTTTCGTTGGTGAGTGCGAGACCGGAGGCCCAATTAGTCTAGTCAACAAGTTCCATACTTGTTGACTAGACTAAAAGGTGCAGCAGCATCACTAGGCCGCCATGGTGTGGGTCGCCATACTGCATTGTCTGCATTCGCAGTGAGTATGGTGACCACCACTCTTGGATTCTGCTTATGCTTTCCATCAGGCAGAGTAGAGTCATTTTGGCGGGCCAAACATAAAAAAAAAAGTGTCAATGGCAGTGGAAATCAGCGTGGCTCTAGTGTGATCGATTTTCGAACTCACAAATGTCCTCTTTTGTGAGACAATTCTCGTAATATGTATTTATATCGTATTGTGAATGATGTTGAATTGGTGTTCTGCTGGTCTTAGTAATAGTTTTCTACGAGAAACTTTAAATGTGATTTGTAACATTAAGAGTTAATTTTGTGTTTAGACAATCACATTAAAACAAAAACTATATATACCATCACAAATTGGTAGATATATTATACAAATTCAAACACTACAAATACATATTCAGATAAAAAAATGATTTAAAAACAAAGCGAAAAGCTAAGTAACACAGTTTTGTAATTCAGAATTTTGTAGAAAACGTGTTCAACGTAAAAAAATCAGGTTTAAGATCATTTATTTCTCATAAAGAATAAAAATACAAATTCACTTACATGAGAAAATACAAAATATATAACACTTAACTTACTGCGATACAGAAAAGAAGAACTCACGTTATTTATACAAAATAAAAATCACAACAATCCATTTCAAAACATAGGGAGGGTACATTAAAAATCATACATGCATTTCGAAACATTTGTAGAACCGTGCCAGCAGTAAATACAAAGATTTAGTGAACCTAGAAGCGACAGATTGGTTTGCACAAAATAACAACTTAGCATTATCACATATTCTGGTAATTGAAAAGTTTTAGTGTAAGTATTGGTTAATTTATGTATAACAATATATGAATACATAATATTAAAATTTATGCCAGAGATAATGATTGTTATAAAAGTGTATTTATGCTTGTATTATTTATAATGTGATTTTTTAACATTTTTTTTAAATTTTGCAATTTTTTTGTTTCTTTTATCAGATTAGGTCGCTGATTATATATTTTAGAACCTTCGTACATAATGCATCTCTTGCCATAATTCGTTCGTGACTTTAACAGAAATATGTCATTCCTACTTCTGAGACCGATACTATGCACATCTTTTTTTTTAGTTAGTTTTATTTGTGTATGTATATTATTAGTTAGTATTTTTCTTATAAGTAAACAATTATAATATTTGTATGTCTGTACAATAGTCATGCTTTTGGTCTCCTTGTAAATTTTTTGAGTTGATGTGAGAAAATCGTAATGAAATAATTTTTTAATTAATTTATTTTGTGCTGTTTGTAATTTTGTTAAATTGCTTTTAGCAGCTGTACCCCAAACCTCTATTAGGTAGTCTATATGCGGTTTTATAAGCGTATTATATATAGTGTGTCTTAGTTGACGTGGTATGCAACGTACGAAGCCACTCAACATTCCTGACAATGAGATAAATTTATTTTTTAGTTTTTGTATGTGCGGTTTCCATGTAAGATGGTTATCCAAAATCAGACCTAAGTATTTTTCTTGATTTACTTGATTGATCTTAACATTATTACATACATATTATTACAATACATTATATTGCCTTCACAATTTATATTTTCACCGTTTTGGTTTCATATGATTTATTTTCCCATGAAGCAAATTTAATAGGACTTAAGCCATTAAGTTAGCCAAGTTGGTTACTTTTAATGAACCAATGGAAAATAAAAAAAAACAAAAGTGTTTTACATTTGTTTTATTAGTTTCCATAACCATTATTTAGGAGGTTAATTTACTGTGACTGACATTCAGTGAGTGTGGGAACAAAGAAAATAATTGTTGTATGAAACCACCGAATTATCAGCATCAATATTTAAATAAATAATATCGAATGACTCATTTGACCTCGGTGGCGCAGTGGTAGAGTATGTGACTGCTGTACTTGAAATCTCGGGTTCGATTTCCGGGTCGGACCAAATATTTGTATGATCTGCAAATATTTGTTTCGGAGTTTGGGTGTTTTCTATGTATAATATGTATGTATTTACAAAAAAAAGTATATATGTATTTGTATCAGTTGTCTAGTACCCATAACACAAGCTCTGCTTAGCTTGGGACTGTATGGCGTTGTGTGTTGGATGTCCGAAATATTTATTATTATTATTAAATAATAATGGATTCCAAGAACAATGGGAAATAACCTCCTTGTGTTGTGTCATAAAGCATTACGTGGAATTTATTGTTGTCTAATTTCTTGCTGATGATCTTTCCAACGAATAATGATTAATTTGAGGTTATAGGCTGAGTTACAGTCAGAAGATATGTATACCTAGTCACCTCGAATACACATTTCATGTTGATTGTTACAATACCTTGAATACCATTACTAAAATAGCAAATGGAACTGTAATAACTTCCTTTCCGTCAGTCAAACCTGGAATTCACTACCGGCGCACTTGTTTCCCTCCCTCAATGATCCTGGGTCCTTTTAGCGCTACTGCAAAAAAAAACTCAGTAGGGTCACCATTATGCATTGTCAAATTCGTAATGAGTATGGTGACCACCACTATTCGATTCTACTCATGCTGTCCACCAGGCAGAGTAGTCACTTAAGCAGTCCATATACAATAAAAAATGGTCAGGATTGGCCACCTTGGTGTTCCCATTGTAGATTTTAGGTTAAGTTTAGACAAAATTGTACATATGACATTTCACATAATACTCACACAACTGAACTGAATTTTAATTAATGTCAGAAAATTATTATATTTCAGATAACTCAACGACATCACCCAAGCTGATCCCGTATCCAAGCTGGGCAGCGCATTCCGTCGGCACCGACGGCAAACCCTCAGAAATCATCTCTCCCTTCCGCGTCAGGGCTGACCGATGCGGGCGTCTCTGGGTCATCGACAACGGCAAAATCGGCAACTTGGAAAATAATGCCACGAAGTATCCCCCTTCGATAATCGTCTACGACCTGAAGACCGATAATTTAATCCGGAAATATGTCTTTCCTGATGATCACATCAAAGAAGATTCAGGTTTCGCCAATATCGCAGTAGAAGACATGGACTGCGAGGCTACTTATGCCTATGTCGGCGATTTAGGTAAACCAGGCCTCGTGGTATACTCCTGGGAAAAGAATGAGTCCTGGCGAATCTCTCACCATTACTTCCACCCAGATCCGTTGGCTTGCGATTTCAGCGTAAAAGGATTCAACTTCAGCTGGACTGATGCTTTGTTCGGCTTGGGACTATCAGCACCTAACGCCAATAACTTCAGTACTCTTTACTTTCATCCGATGGCCAGCTACGACGAGTTCTCAGTGTCTACAGAATATTTAAGGAACCAGTCACTTGCTGAAGGTAATTTCAATGCTTTTAAACTTTTGGGCAGTCGTGGACCAAATGCCCAATCCAGCGCCTCTTTTGTTGACCAAAAAACTGGAGTATTGTTCTACTCACTAGTGAACTTAAATGCTGTTGCTTGCTGGAAGACATCAAACAAGGAGTACTTAATGAAGAACCAGGGTAGAATCTACATGAACGAAGTCACTATGGTATACCCGACTGACATAAAAGTCGACTACAAGGATAATCTCTGGATTCTGTCGAACCGAATGCCTATTTGGATGTACGGAAAATTGGACCTTAACGAGGTCAATTTTAGGGTGTTTTCAGCACCTGTAGTTGATGCTATAAGCCATACTGCTTGTGATATTACACCTAGGTCTGATATTTTGGACAAATTCGTGAAAAAGATTAAGAATGCTACGAATACAATTGTATCGAAAATAAAGCCCAATTCCAGTATTGTTGCATTGCCCTTGTCTATTATAACTATGACTTTATTGAGTTGGGCAACTTCCCTTGTACTTTAAATGTACCTATATGTTATTTATGTACTTGCTATTACATTCCTTAAAATATTGCGGAGAAAGACGGTCAATAAAATTGTGACTGTCAACTACACTTAGTCTTTAAAAAAGATGAAAATGAATTTACATTTAGTTTATTTGAAGAATCAATTTAAAATGTCATCAATTTTATTTATAGGTATATTTATTTATTTATTAATAGGAAAACAATAGTTTCTAACAGTAAACCTGAAATGATACAATGAATTTAAATTCTTAAACCTGTTAAAGTTTCTCAATATTTCGATGTTATAAGTATAATAATGCGTAATATTAAAATAACCCAGCTACATTGTTTCATACATTTTAGTTGTTTAAATCTAAGAATTTCTTGTTGTGAATGAAAGGTTTGTGTCACTGAAAAGTACCTTTATGACTTTTAGAAGCACTTTATTAAAAAAATTAAGTAAATGCATGCACATTTGCACTTCATAATAATGTTTATGCAGTCTTTTAAATAGGCGTTAGAGTTTAAATTGCTTTAAACGCGGCTTATCTTCACGAGTTTAGGTAGTTATTTGTGCTAAAATATTATTAAGAATGTGTGACTAACCAGTGATTAAATGCTAGTCGTTATAAGTAAAAGGTTGGTGTACAATAAAAAAAAAATACATTTTAAATTCTCACTAGCATTATATTAAAAAAAAAACGATTTGCTTTTAAATACATTCCAATACAAAGGCCCGTATGTGTGAAGAATTTATGCCGTTTTGCTAAAGTCTTCACATTCTAATGTGAACCTTACTTCTTCTATGATGTATCCTAAATTGCTAGTTATGGATATAGATAATACAAAATTATTAATAGTTAACTAGATAGAATACAGACTGCGTGTATGCTACGTAGGTACATGTGATGACAGCTATACATTCCGTAACAAAACCGTATATCGACTAAATTATTATTTGTACTTAGTGGTTTGTGCCTTAAAAGTGATATCATAAGCTAATCTAGTATATAATGTACACGTTACGTTGAATTTGTAAATATTACCTTTAATAAACGCTTAAAGCTGGAGCGTGTTTTATTTAGAACAGCGGCATCTGTTGCATGAAACTTGAACCTGTTGTGTTTTGTAGTTTTGTAGATAATAACTAGATGTCAGCACTAGTATTATTGCAATGAGAGTTTTATTATCTTGGTTAAAAAAAATTAAATTACATAGTTATTAATAAGTATGCTTATATATATTAATACCGACAGCATAATGGTTTATATTTACCCCTGAATAATAATATGGAAATAATACATGTAGTTAGTAAACGTTCCCGCGTTTTCGCCACATTGAGGAATATTGTCGATGAATTGAAAATAATTCCACACTGTATACCTACTGCTTTCCACTGTTCTATATTTCATTCTGATCCGTCTCGTTCTGGCGTCATTGAGTAAGAAATATCAATATATCTATCCTCATAAACTTTCACGCTTGTAAAATGCAAGGGATGTTTTATGTGATACCAGAACCATTCGATTTTATTACAGTGCAATCATTATAATAGTCTACTCAGTCTACTCTTCCTCAAAGAAATATATATACAAATATAAAATGTTAAATATAAACAAGCTGTAGCTAGGTCTCTCGCGACCCTCACATCTGCTAAAACAGTGTTCCGCAAACTTTTTGGGTTCAAGGTGCATCTAGGAAGATAAAATTTTTTGGAGGTACACCATAAATTAAAAAATATTTTTTAAGTAATAAAAAACAATGTTTCTTATTAGTCAAAATAACTATATTTTTTATTTTACAGTTTAATTGAGCATATACGGTCTCATCTCTCCGTCGATCGTCTTGAGGGGTTCCCTTTTTTGTTTTTTATTTTGGTAAGAGTTAAAAATCCTCTTTCACATAAATAGGTCTGAGCTCCATTCCAAATTATGTTCGTCGAAATATTCTTCTTTTACTTTAAATGTTTCATATCTAGTTGTATGGTTAGGCAGTGGCAGACAAAATAAAAAGACCTCAGAAACTACAGAATAAAAAATAAAAAGTCCTCAGAAATCAGAACAGACTTGTCTGTAAGTGAATTCTGAAAGCTGCTTATATGCACTGACCTCAAGCACTTTGGATAGGAAGGGAAGGGAAATGTTCAGGAAGGGAAGAAAAGAAATAGAGCGAAAATATTCAGGAAGGGAAGAATAGAAATAGGGCGAAAATGTTCAGGAAGGGAAGAATAGAAATAGGGCAAAAATGTTCAGGAAGGGAAGAATAGAAATAAAATATTCAGGAAATGGTAGAATAGAAATAGGGCGAAAATGTTCAGGAAGGGAAGAATAGGAATAGGGTGAAAATGTTCAGTAAAGGAAGAATAGGAATAGAGTGAAAATGTTCTGGAAGAGAAGAATAGAAATGAAACGAAAATATTCAGGAAGGGTAGAATAGAAATAGGGCGAAAATGTTCAGGAAGGGAAGAATAGAAATAGGGCGCAAATGTTCAGGAAGGGAAGAATAGAAATGGGCCGAAAATATTCAGGAAGAGAAGAATAGAAATGAAGCGAAAATATTCAGGAAGGGTAGAATATAAATAGGGCGAAAATGTTCAGGAAGGGAAGAATAGAAATAGGGCGCAAATGTTCAGGAAGGGAAGAATAGAAATGGGCCGAAAATATTCAGGAAGGGAAGAATATAAATAGAGCGAAAATATTCAGGAAGTATAGAATAGAAATAGGGTGAAAATGTTCAGGAAGTGAGGGACTACTCTTTTTGGGAAGAGGGATGACGTAGGCCTTACGCTACTGTCATCTTGCTCCACAACATTTGAGCGTATAAATAGGATAATATTTTTGATGTCCTCAAAAGACAATAAAGAAAACTCAAATGAGTCAATAGAGATACTTTTTAAAGATCCGGCGTAGTTTTGGATTAGATGACAATTGATATCATTATAACTAATAGTGTTTTTGAACTCGGTTCTTCGGAGAAGTAGTTAATAGCTTAATAGTTAATAGTGCTTTCGCGTAATTAATATCTGTGTACATAAATATTTTTCTTTAGGCCGTCTATTTAGGTTTGTGGGATAACCGTATTTTTCCGAGTAACACTTACAGATAACCATGGCACACCAGTGTGCCGCGGCACACCCTTTGCGGAACACTGTGCTAAAAGAGAACCTAGATTTTTTCGAATCCTTAGAGTTGAATGAAACGATTTCTAAAGCAAAATGTAACCATCATTCGACTGTCTAGTTGGTCTCGCGGTTGGCTTGTGCGACTGCTGATCATGAGGTCTCGGGTTCGATTCCCGGGTCGGACCAAGTGTTTGTATGATCTACAAATATTTGTTTCGGAGTTTGGGTATTTTCTATGTATAATATGTATGTATTTACAAAAAAAAAGTATATAAGTATATTTAAATAAAGTGATATAATAATTAAAAATAAAAAACCCGACTGCGTTAATATTTAACAATAAAAAACATATAAGTTTTATATTTATTCGTAATCACCAAATTCTTTATTTTGATACTACACTCGATGTATTTTGAAGACATTTTTTTTTATATTATTTTTTGGCGCCAAAAATCCTTATTTTTTTTTAAATTTTGATGTACCTACCCAATGTCACTCACGACTAGGACGAATCTATTGACACCACTCACATAAAAATACGACAAGCCGACAAGGCTCTAGGGCGTGCCAAAGAAATATACATACATACGGTTGGCCTAGTGGTTTAGGCGATCTGGTCGACGCTGCCTCCGCCCTTGGGCGACTTTTGCCCAATTTGGGTGGAGCCAGCGTCGCAACGCATTATTATTTGGGTTTCTTTTCAATGTTTTCTCTCTAATTACAAGATTCTGATAGGTAAATAGGTATAATATAACTATTTTTCCCACTCTTACTATTGCGAACCCTTTATTTTATGAAACCTAAAAAGTTTAAATACCGAAAAAGTTGTTGAAAATCTCATTTAATTTAACTATAATTTATTAAGTACATAATTAACATTTATCAATATACTTATAAAACATCACCTAAAGACGCGTGATTTGATATATGCAGTCGGCGGTCATGCGTTTAGGCCTAAAGATACCACAGGCTTTAGCTTCTAAAACAAGTTAACTAAACATTGTTAACAATGTATTAAACAATTTACAAATACAATTTAGACATATAAATTTTGTTTTTTTTTTCGCGATTATATTTTTTTTACTTTGGTATTTTGGTAGCTTTTATTTCGGTCAAAAATTACTATGAAGTTATTAATGTGAAAGAAGGTTATAAGTAACTGTATTTAGCTTTCAAACAATATGTTAATTGCATATTGGAATTTAAAGATTTATTTCGAATATTGGCTTCAAATTTGGGCCTGGACTGGACTAAAATATCATCAATTGAAAGAAGCAGCTCATGATCGCGAAGGATACCGTCTGCAGATCTACCTCCAAACTTCATTTTGAAGATGGCACCCCATGATGATGATGTTGGCTTCAAATTAATCTGTTAGGTATATATAAAAAGCATTGACGAAGAGTTCTAACATAATCCAATAAACGAAATAACTAAAGGCACACGGAACTAACCACCGTAATAGGAATTGCATTTAATAATTATTAATTATTATTTTTACAGGAATTAACGCGATCACTTATTTCAAGGTATTACATACCTCTGTTTTGCCTGACTGAATTCCCGTAAAAATAATAATTATTACATCATGGAACTCGAAAGTTTAAAAGTTAGGAATTGCATTCTCATCATTTACTTATTAGTATCTTTTTTCTCGCTGTATGGCGCACCGGTGTGGGTGGCGGCTCTGACTGCCCTAAATAAGGCTCGCCTCTGGCGGCCTCAGAGGGTATTGGCGGTCAGAGCCATACGCGGATACCGCACGGTGTCGACCGAGGCGGCGTGCGCCTTGGCCGGAACACCCCCGTGGGATTTGGAGGCGAAAGTGCTCGCCGAAGTTTATCGACGGGTGGCTGAATATCGGGCGGAGTATGGCTATCGTCCTCCGCCCGAAGAGGTACGCGAGTGGCGTGAAGCCGCCCGTCAAGCCACTATGGCTAGATGGTCGTTCCGGCTGGAGACTCCACGCGCTGGCTTTGCTGCCGTGGAGGCTCTCCAGCCGGCCATCCTCGAGTGGGCAGGGCGGCAGCACGGGACCCTTTCCTTCCGACTGACGCAGGTCCTTTCCGGGCACGGTTGCTTCGTGAAGTACCTGCACTCGGTCGCCAGGAGGGAACTGAGTCCCGCCTGCCACCACTGCGACTGCAGTGAGGACTCGGCCCAGCATACGCTGGCGATCTGCCCCGCATGGGCATCGCAGCGCCGGGCCCTTACTGCAGTCATCGGAGAAGATCTCTCGCTACCGGCCGTCATACGCTCCATGGCCGGTAGCGATAGCAGTTTTACCGCGGTCGCAACCTTCTGCGAAGATGTAATCTCGCAGAAGGAGGTGGCGGAGAAGGCCCGGGAGGATGTCCACTCGGACCCAATCCGCCGCCGGCGAACCGGGCGGCGGAGGCGCGCCTATCAGCGCCTCATGCCGCCCTGAGTGTGGCCGCGGATCGTCGGGACGGGTTTTCCCCTCCATCCGCTCTAGTGGCCACCCGCGAGAGGGCGACGTACGCGTGTGCCGTACGTCGCCTACATTGAGAGTCCATTAGGTGACGGTGCCCGCTTCTGTGCGGGCAGTGGCTGGGAGGGGTCCGGACGTGTTAATAACTGCAGTTCCCGGATTCCTCCCTTCACAGGCGCAGAGTGGCACACCGTGTGGTTTTAGTCGGTTCGAGTCCGACACACCGCCCCGCCGCAAACCCCGGTGGGTTGACGGTCCGAGGGGATTTCCCCACGTTAAAAAAATAAAAAAAGTGGTTTAGGCGGTCGCCACGCCGCTTGCCAATTCGCCAAGTGTTGTGGGTTCAAATCCTACATGGGACAACACTTTGTGTGATCCACAAAATGTTCTGAGTTTGGGTGTTAATTGTGTCCGTTTCATGTATGTCTGTAAAGTCCCTCTCGACACAGGATGTTAATTCCTAATGCGGGAGTTGTCTTTAAACGGTTTTTTTTTTAAATAAAATATAAAAATAAAATACATACACTCGAAAAACATAACCCTCCTTTCGCAATCGAGTAAAGAAAAGAAAATTGTAACGTTCGAAATTTAAATATGAAAAACCGCAAAAAATAAAAATCCTTTAGTGTGACCAATGATAGTCAGTACACACTCGACACATTTTAATAAATTCTAATAAGTGCTATCTCCAAACATATTTACAATACCTACTATTTATGATCTCCATAAATTTAACTATTTCAGTGTATCATGGCCAGTAAAGTGTTGCCATATATCTCGGGAATAGATTGTTGTTCGGTCGTGTTCAAAATATATTGCAAATGGTTGTGATCGCAAAAAGTTCTGGAAACAAGCCGACTTCAGAAAATGAAAATGATGCTGAAAAGGTACGTTGTCAGTACTGCATTAATACTTCTTCCTCAGATACACTGATTCACTAATTTTTACAATTACTTGCAAAGCGTCATACTGCAAAATTCTCAAAGATGCTAAATCCGTATGAAGATGCATCATGTACCTAAAAACGAAACATGATTCTAGTATGTCTTCGTACCACACATTGACTAATTGCTAAATTATAAACAACTTTCAATAAGCAAATCGGTTTGTTTTTCTATCTGTATCAACTTAAAAGATAGGATTTTCAAAACGAACTCTGGCGAGCTTCTTCTGAAATCAACCTCCAGCCATAGAATCTCCAGTACATACATTCGAATCCGAGACCTCCGATCAGCAGTTGCATACGCCAACCGCTAGACCAACTAGGCAGTATTGGCATATATACTTATACCGATTACATTGTATTTATTTCATCTATGATATTGAGTATTTAAGTAATTTGGTCATATTAAGGTGGAGGATCTGCAATGGACGATCAGGCAGAAATGCGCAGAATGCGTCAAAGGTCCCAGGAACTTTATCAAGACATTGATTATGATTGTTTGTATAGCGATTGTATGTCAGCAAGTACGTATTTAATTTTCCAGTATTTAATTCAGAAATTATGCAGGATATTAATTAGTTGAGAATTACTTTCAGATTTCAGCTTGTGTGAGGAAACTAATTGACATTCCAGTGACGACATACACGCACTTCGACTTTAACAAGACTCTTCAATATCCTAGCGTTACATTTTGCAGAGACCCACCTTACAAGTTTGAAAAAATAATTGTAAGAAACGCTAATTTTTATAATATTCATTACACGAAACATATTTAAAATTAAAAGATATAGTGCAACATCAACATCATATAAATACTAATTCCAAACTTCCAAGACACAAGTGGTTAGTGTTTTAGGCATGTCTATAATAATAGTCATAAAAGTTGTAAGATCTAATTTATCTAGAATTCTAGAGCATCTTTAAACACTGGACGAGTGATACACGAGCTCGAATAGATAGGAAAGATACATTATTAGCATTAGTACACCTCCACACCGTCTATAGAGCATACATTTTAAATTTCAGGTCTATTACTTCAGAAACATAGGACTTTCTTACAAACGTCCAACCCCCGTTTTACCCCCTTAGGGGTGGAGTTTTGTAAAATCCGTTCTTAGCAGATGTCTACACCCTATAAGGAACCTACCCTCTAAATTTCAAGTTTGTAGGTGTTATAATTTCAGAGATTTCGTGATTAATAAGTGAGTGGTATTTCGCTATTATATATCCCACCAAAAACATTTTCATGTAAAATGTTGCTAAGACGACTGTATATGGCTTACCCTGTGAAAAAGATATCAAATCTCATGTAGAGCCAAGCTTCTGAATCTACACGCCATAACTCTTTCAACCCTAACTTCACAAACTCTATATCTCAGTAAAAATGTATGGCTTGGCTGTTTCGTTACTTTAGAAACTAAATATTCGCATAACACATTACCTACTTCAGAAACTAGATATTTGCAAACACATATGACGTTCATTTCGCCTTCGTGACTGTAGCGAAACGGCGAAGCCATACATTTTTACTGAGATGTAGAGTTTGTGAAGTTAAGGTTGGTAGAGTTAGGGCGTGAAGATTCAGAACCTTGGCTCACATGAGATCTGATATCTTTTTCACAGGGCAAGCCATATGCAGTCGTCTTGGCAACATTTTACATGAAAATGTTTTTGGTGGGATTTCATTTCTTTTTGTAAGTTGCTTAAGGCAGTTTTTTCTTCTTTTTTTTTGGGTGTGTTTCTCGTACATCTTCTTTCTTCTGTTGAAAAAGTCCGTGTATTAAAAATAAAACCTCTAGCATCAAAATTTGTGAAAGTCTCATACAAACTTCCATCCCCCAAATTTGAGGGTTGGGGGGCAAAAGTAATAAGTTTATGAATTTTTTTGGTGTTTTTATACTAAACTTAGTTTACATACCAAATTTCAGCTTTCTAGCACTTCAGGAAGTACCCTGACAGTTTTGATGATCATCAGTGTGTCAGTGACGAAATCGGTGTTTTTTAGGTATCAATAAAATCCAAAGTATTAGAGTTATGCAATTAAAACTTTGTATGTTTCATTAGTCTATTGGTAACATGATATCCTGAGAATTTGAACGATCTGGTATAAAGGGAACCAAAGTTATGAGGGTTCAAAAAAACGACGAAACACTTCGGGAAAAGGTAGGTAGTGTCCTTGCGCTTCGCTTGGCTCGTCTTGGCGGTGGCACGACCGTGCCCCCAGATATAGATGTATATAGAAATACAAAAGTATATTTAGCATCTGTCTGGTTATCATAGCATTGATTAGACGCTCTTGTATCAAATGTGTCAAGATGCTGTAGTTTCTCAAGTCTAGTCCCGTTTCCTCATCCGAGACTCGAGGTATACTTTACACTAGCTGCCTCGCCCTAGCCGATTTCCTTTCCCAAATTAACCTTCATTCTTATTCCTCTCTCCTTAAATAGACTTGGTATATTCCCAAAGAATGTTGGTGGTCGGTCATAAAAGATAGTAAGTAGTCCAAATTATTTTGCAATGGTACACGTTATACCCAACAAAATAAACTAATCATCGTAAAAACCGACTGAGTGAGATTGTTTACAAAAATTGATTGGCTGGTGATTTTAATTTTTATAATCTTAATATACCCAGTGCGAAGCTCACTATTCTTGTCGTCTTTCTCGTCCTCGGGGTTTAGTTTTAATGTCTAACACTTTTCTGGTCATGTGGTCGGATGGTCGCCTCATAACGTGTCCGTTGCACCGCAGACGGCTCTCCTGTACTTTATCCGGGATAGGTCTTACTTTGAAGGTGCCTCTTATGTGTGTGTTTCTGACATGATCCAGCCTAGTCACACCACCTGCCCACCTGAGCATCTTCATCTCTGCGCAGTGTATTTGAGTTTCGTGCTGATTTTTGAGTGGCCAGCATTCGGCTCCGTATGTCATGGCCGGTCGGACGGCTGCTCTGTATACTCGTCCCTTTATGCGCACGGGCATACGGCTGTCGCATAGCACGCCTGATAGTGCTCTCCATTTCGTCCACCCGGTATTTATGCGATGGGTGCCATCAGTGTCTATTGACCCATCTTTACTGATGACTGACCCTAGGTACTTTAAATGGTCCACTTCTTTTAGCTGGGTGTTCTGCAGGCATATAGTGTGACCGTTGTTGACACCACTAAAGTTGCAATGCATGTACTCGGTCTTCTCTCTGAGTATGAAATATACTTACATACAATTAAAAAAACATAACTTTACAGTCGCAGGTGCAGTAAGGTAAAAATACAGGCAATCGATATTAAAGTATTTATGACACAATTCGATCTTACAACTTTTTGTGTCGTAGAACTGCTTGTGGGACTCGTATTTTTTTAATTCTTTTAATATTTTTACTATGGTACTTATCCTCTTAATTTTTTTTACTTATTTAGGACTACGCAATGAGGGGCTACCCACAGCACTCAAACGCCTGGGACAATTTTGACTTTGCAAATAACAGCCTGGACCGTTTGTGGGACGAGATAACATTCAACGAAACAGACATGTTTGTAGCCGCTGGCCTCGATGGATATCCAGAAAGTGAGAAATTATCTATGATTAATTAATTCCTCTATGTTGTGATGCATTAACAATACTGAGTGTACTTCTTTCGCATCCCTCATCATCGCTTACCGTGAGAGAGCCACGCTTCGGCATCAATGGGCCGGCTCGACCGAAGTGATACCACGGCCTCAGAAAACCGGTGTGAAACAGCGCTTGCGCTGTGTTTCACCGAGTGAGTGAGGATACCGGAGGCTCATACCCCAACCCCTCCCCATTCCACAAAGGCCGGCAACGCACTTGTGACGCCTCTGGTGTTGCGGGTGTCCATAGGCGGCGGTAATCGCTTACCATCCGGAAAAAAATATATACCGTGGGTGTTATAAGAGCCGACTGAGGGATCAAACTAAAGCAGGATGACAACACTACAGAGCGATGGAAAGCTTGAAATAAACCCAATATACCCGTCTGGCCACCGTACTATGCCTAATCTACTTTTTAAGAAGAGATTTAAAGTCAACAGTAGACTACTTAGCTGAGAGAAATAGAAAGAATTCCTTTAGTCTTCGAATCGGCTCACAACAATAAGGGCCCAGTTAGACGACTCGAAAATTCTCTTGCGGCCGCCGCGCTATATCCACGTATTGGCCACGTACTTGTTTTTTTAATAGCAATTTAAACTTTATTGACTAGTCCACAACGTATAAATTCTTAGTAGTGACTAAACCGCGGGTCAATCTTGCTTGAATTTTCTTTGTGTTGTCGGTACAAATAATATATAATTACATCCGCTGCGCGCCTGTGTGGTCCACCAGGACCCCTCTTGGTGGATCACGCAACAGCCGCGCGGCAGCCGCGCTGAGGTCACGCGTGTCATATTACGCGCCCTTATAGGTATGACTGAACGGTTGGCCTACTGACTTAAGCGGTTGCCACGCCTCTTACTACTACCCTAAATAATGTGGGTTCAAACCAAACATGGGACGACACTTTGTGTGATCCACAAATTGTTGTTCTGAGTCTGAGTGTTCTTTGTGTCCGTTTCATGTATGTTGGTAAAGTCCCCCGTGACACAGAATGTGTAATGTGGGAGTTACATTAAAAAAAAAAGTTATTGCCCAGTCACACAAATAGTTATTGTCTTGATGTTGTTTATTTTATTATTGTTTAAACGTTTATAAATTTTATTAGACATAGACATTTCCGCGACTATGGGTATCGCGCAAGGCCGCTGCTACACTCTGATCCCAAAGGTCCTGAGTACGGAAAACCTCAGGAATAAGGGATATTCAGTGACTCTGCAGCACACACAAGAGGATATCGACACTACTATCAGTGCATCACCACCCGGTTATCATGTGTACATACATTATACGAAAGAGCCTTTTACTGGTAAGAAAATTACATAAAAAGTAGGTACCTACTATATTGAGTAAAATAATATGTATGTAAATAAATAAATAAGTACTATAGGTACTCGCACTTTAAACGACTTTAAAGGAGGAGGTTTCCAAAGCGGTAGCTTTATTTGTTTTACTAAAGTAAAACTAAAGTAAAAGTAAAAATTCTAGATCTAAAGATCTAGAATTTTATTAATCGACTTACTTTAACCAACTGGCTTCGCCTGCATGTATATCGGTTATCGTGCTTATGTCCTTCAAGGATTAAAGATCTCCATTGTAAATTTTATCCAAATCGGTTCAGCGGTTTAGCTGAAAGCGTAATAGACTATGTTATTTTCGAATTTATTATATGTCTATGGATTTGGAGAATCCTATTCTTAATGTGGATGAATATACTTCAATTTTTAGACACTAATACCAGTCTTAAGAAAGAAAAAACAAGGAATTTGAAAACAGCTTATTATAATTAAAAATTCTGTAAGCGCATTGAATGACTGTTGGTTGATTTTTAGCTTGTTTTACCTTCTAGAACTTAAAAAAACTGAATTCCTCAGAATAAACAATAGGTAAAATGTTTAAATACTTTATACTACCGTCACTACCGTGTTTACTAGGTACTACTGTTATCCAGATCTCAGACGCTGTGTTACTGTTGCTTTCTTGTCTTTTAGAGGTAACCGTATACAATGGTGGACTTGTAGACAGACTGTTTGTGAACGTTGGTGAAACTTTGCAAGTTAAATTGAAGGTGGACAAGTATGTAATGATCAGTGATGCTGACACCCCTTGCACAAATGAGGCTGACTATAGCACAAATGCTGTAAGTGAAGTTTTTCTTAGTCTTTCTCCTTTAGATTTATCTATTCATATTTTAATCTTCTTCAATAAAATTAATAACTAACTGATCCGGCGAACTTTGTACCGCCATGTTTTCTTTTTCGTGAAAAAAATTAATTAATATCTATCCCCGCTTCAACTTTTTACGGATAGAATACAGTCGCGGACGTAGAAAATATAACACCTCTGATTTTCTTCTATTTTTTAACCGACTTTAGAAAAGGAGGAGGGTCTCAATTTGACCGTTTTTTTTTTTTTTTATATGTGTTTGCGGACTTTGTCGTTTATTAACCCATATTGATGATTCTTTTCTTAATGGAAAGGAGATATCCCAACGGTGGTACCATGATAAGGACACTAAGATCTGATGATGGCATCCAAGAGAAATGGAGAGGAACCTTCGAAATTCGTAGGGACGACTACTGCATTTTTATTTTATTTAAAAGCTGGTGCTTTCCGTCTGCTCCCATTTTAATTTGATCATTCTTGAAGTCGATTTTTTTATTAAAATTTTACTTGTTTCTATAAAAATATTTCTGCTGACAAACAACAATTTTGTGCAGTCGATCGGAAATTATGCACATTATACATTTTGATGGCTCATTTATATCTTATATATATAATTCTCCTGTCACAATGTTAGTTACCATACTCCTCTGAAACGGCTGGACCGATTTTTATGAAATTTGGTGTGCATATCGGGTAGGTCTGAGAATCGACCAACATCTATTTTTCATATTTTTTTAATGGCAAAACAACGTTTGCCGGAACAGCTAGTAGGTATATAGATTTGCCTTACCCTGCCATCTTGCTGTAGCACACTGAGGTGGTATAACATGAGATATAGAACCAACAGGACAGAAACTAATTAATGCAAAAAATAAATAAATACAATTATTAAAGCACAACAAAACTGTGGAATGAACTATCGCCTGCGATATTCCCGGACCTATACGACCTTCAAACCTTCAAGAAAAGAGCGAACTCCTTCTGAAAAGGCCGGCAACGCACTTGTGACGCTTATGGTGTTACGGTTGTCCTTCTCGTTTGCTTATCCCATAAAAAAGCGGTTTGGACATCGTGTCAAAATTATGATTTATTTGTCAGTGCACTACACGGTACGTGTGGGACCTTGTCGGCAAGACAGCTGGATGTTCAGGGCCGTGGATGCAGAGTGACCTGCCCAGGTGTAGTAACTTCACCAGCATGAGAACACTTATCACTGAATATTTTAAGTAAGTATGAAGAACAGACTCCTTTTCTAAGAAGCAAGTGTTTCGCGTCGGTGTTCTTTCGCTAAGACCTTGATTCTCTTAAATTGGCCTATATTTTAGTTTAACCACTTGATTTAGCTTGGGATGAGGTCATTTTTAGGGTTCCGTGCCAAAGGCAAAAAACGGAACCCTTATAGATTCGTCATGTCTGTCTGTCCGTCCGTCTGTCTGTCTGTCTATCCGTCCGTATGTCACAGCCACGTTTTTACGAAACTATAAGAGCTATACTGTTGAAACTTGGTAAATAGATGTATTCTATGAACCGCATTAAGATTTTCACACAAAATTTAAAAAAAACAATAAATTTTGGAGGTCCCCATACTTAGAACTGAAACTCAAATTTTTTTTTCATCAAGCCCATACGTGTGGGGTATCTATGGATAGGTCTTTGAAAATGATATTAAGATTTCTAGTATCATTTTGTTCTAAACTGAATAGTTTGCGCGAGAGACACTTCCAAAGCGATAAAATGTGTGTCCCCCACCTGTAACTTCTAAAATAAGAGAATGATAAAACTAAAGAAAATATATGATGTACATTACCATGCAAACTTCCACCGAAAATTGGTTTGAACGAGATCTACTTTTACTTTTAATACGTCATAAATCGTAAACCGCAAAAAAGTACACTATTATTAAAACATCAATCAAAGTTACAACGAACTACAAGAACTTTTATACTATGTTACTTGCTGCTTCGGAACCCTCCATGGGCGAGTCCGACTCGCACTTATTTAAATGGCGTGGGAGTGCCACGCTTCGGCAAGAATGGGCCGGCTCGACCGGAGTGATACCACGGCCTCACAGAAAACCTTTGTGAAACAGCGTCTGCGTTGTGTTTCACTGAGTGAGTGAGGATACCGAAGGCGCGTACCCCAACCAATCCACCATTCTTTCCCCATTCCCCAAAGGCCGACAACGCACCATGGGCGGCGGTAATCGCTTACCATCAAGTGATACCATACTTCTGTTTGTTTGCCCCCTATTCCATAAAACAAAACATTTGTTAGTTTTCTAACAACGTTTACGTTTGTAGAATGTCTTGGCTACTTGGCTAGGGGGCTGGTTATAAATTGTCAATTTTTAAAAGTGTAAATACAAGTTTTTCTAGAAAAAGACAAATATCACTAGGAATCGAAAATAAATTCATCTTATAAATTGACATATTATTATTTGTGATGAAAACATCAGTGACGCAGTCATAACGCATTATCCATAGAGGTATATAGCCAGGCCTCCAGCGGTCCCTCGGTTAGAAAGAGAGAGACGATCGCGTTACCTATCTGTCTCTCTCTACTCGCGTATGCGCAGTTAGCGCGGAAAAGCAGCATAGTACGTAGAACGATTCGATTAATTGTTGTGATTGGATTACCATTATTAGTCCTTTACTGCGCATACGTCAGTAGAGAAAGACAGATGGGGTACCGCGATCTTCTCTCTCTTTTTAACCGTTGAACGTTTCCACTTACAGGCAGCCGTATGTCTTCCCTACTCTATCTATAATAGCGCTATGGCATTATCTCAAAGGCATCTTTTATCAAAGAGTATTTTTTGAGAGACTTAACGTTCATGCAGTTTCAATGTCGGCGTTCAAATAGGCGGTCGCGGCGGTCGCCACGCGCCGCTTGCCAATTTTCCAAGTGTTGTGGGTTCAAATCCTACACGGGACAACACTTTGTGTTATCCACAAATTGTTGTTCTGAGTTTGGGTGTTAATTGTTTCATGTTTCATGTATGTCTGTAAAGTCCACCGCGACACATGATGTTTATTCCTAATGCGGGAGTTGTCTTTTTAAAAAAAAAAAATGTTTCAGATTTTTTTCCACATTTCAGTTTGTATCAAGTTCACCAATGTCCAGTATGTATGCGTACCTGCGTGTCTTATCTATACAACGGCTATGTGGCCGATAGGCAGAAGCAGTACACCTGGGACCCCCACACTTCTAAACTGGTGAGGTTACGTGATCACAAGGCGGCCTCCTCCTTGCAAACACAAGTAAGAATCGAGTTTTAAGCCGAGTCTCCACCGAACAAAAGCTGCCAACTTTTGTGTTGTCAACACGTGTTGGTGACAAAAGTTTCTGTAATTTCCTTGTGTTGTTTCCACAAGATTAAAAAAAAATGCTTTGTTTCAAGGTTTCCTTCTCTTTCTAACTCAATTGTACTACCATTTGTTTGCTTCTTTAGCCAACTCCACGACACTCACGAGATGAATAGCAGTGATGCCACTCTGTATCTGAACTTGGTCTGAGCAAGCAAGTAATCACGCCGAGATCGATACGCTTGGAAAGTTCTAACTAAACTATAGGCCAAAAAGTGCAGCATAGGACGTGACGTAGGAACCAGTGGTTTGGATGAACTTATATTTTACTAGTTGATGCCCGAGGCTCGGTTATCGCGGCAAATAGTAGCCTATGTGTTACTCTGATGTATAGGCTATATTACTGTAAAGTTTCGTCCAAATCCGTTAAGTAGTTTTTGCGTGAATAAGTAACAAACATACACACATATATTAGTGTGAAGTGTGACTAGGATTTAATTTTTGACCCTCTAAGGTCTAATTTAGCAGTCAATAAAGGTGATGATCGCAGCACACATGATATATATAGCAATAGATAGCTTGCCTCAAAATATTTGAAAATTCTTCTACGTAGTTCATAATGTTTGCATCGGTTTTTTTAGGTTTGCCCCTAATGCTGGTTATAATTTAATTTACTGAAAAATAACTTGTCGAAACTGGCACTTAAATGGTAATAAAGCTTTTTCCTGTAGGTATTCCTGTTCTTTAACAGTATGATGGTCTCGGTGTACGAAGAACGTTACAATTATGATGGGAATATGTTACTATCTGATATCGGAGGCAGCGTGGTAAGTATAGATAGATCTCATTATTTTAACTTTCTTAAGTGTTTGGTAATATGCACTGACATAATACTAATATTTCGTCTTAGGTATTAAATTAGTTTTATCAGGGAATATCGGTTACGCGCAGTAGGTACTATTATTAGGTAGGTATTTTTCAATCTGACGGGCATATATGAGACGTCCCAGAGGCCAGACCACAGAACAAAAAGTTGTTCTGTGTCTTAGACTATTGTTTTTATCTAAAGCTGATCTGGGTAGAATAATATATTCAAATATAACAATACTAGCTTTTGCACAGAGTTTCGCACGCCTACTTGTTGGTTATCGCGATAAAGAATAGTCAATGTCCTTTAAGAATCAAAGTATATCGATGTCAAAATTCACTGAATACGGTTCAGTGGCTTAGGCATACAAGTGTATCAGACAGACAGAGTTAGTTAGATATTTTTGCAATCATTTTGATAATATTACTAGTGAGATGCAGTATTTGAACTGGTCTTTATTTCATGGTATAAGTAGTAAAGCCTATCTTTTTCTTCTGAACAATGTCACACAGCACACTGTTGAAGACGTTTGTCTATGTTATTTTGCTAGCTCTTCTAATGAGAAATCATCATGTTAGAGTAAGGGCTTGGCAATAATAAATAGGGTAGTTGACTGTATTGTAAATAAATACTGATGTCTCCTTCTTTAAAACGAATAATACACAACATCTCGGAACACATAATTATTAGAGCTTTTCATTTCTATTATAAATTTTAATCAAATAAACATTCAAACAAATTGCTCAATTGCGTAGTCTAAAACAGTGACGTCACAAGTTTGTGTTCAGTACATTTTTCGGGTTGTTCCGTCTTCATCCCACTGAATCTCATCCCACTAGGTCATTTTCTCAACTCGTCCCAGTTTTTATTCCATATTCATCCCAAGGCACTTTTAATTACTTTTTATTCTTAACTGATCCAATTTTGTTTATTCTTCTATTCGGAACTCATCCCTTATGAAAATTTAGTCACAAAAACATCGCTGAGTACAGTTTGCAGCAAAATTTTAAGAATGTGAAAAAAAAACATTGTTGACAATTAAATGTATCGTGTTTGAGTGACTAAATTGAAATACTGTTTAATGGGATAGGTTGATTTACGTAATAAGGTCACTAAATAAAACAAAAAGAAAGATGTTATCAAAACAATGCTTTAGACTTGACTTAGGGTACATCAAAAATCAACTCGGGTATAAAATGTTTAAAGGTATATTTATCAAACATGGTGTAAAAGTATAATATCGATATACAACAATGTAATCAAGTTGTATAATTGAAGTTAAAGTAAGAATAATAAGATTCACAACATCAATCTTTCTATAATTAACAATTCCAAAGTACGGTATAAAATCACAGATAGACATTTTAATAATATCCAGCCAAGATCATTAGTCGTGATCATCATCATCAGTGTAGGTATAGGTTAATAATATTTATAGGGTAAAAATATTTATTCGATTGAACTATTGATAAAATTGACTCTGGGTACAATTATTAAAAAAAAACATAATTTGACAACCACCTTATCTGTTTTTTTTAAATATCTCTTTGACGCTATTTAAAAAAAAACTAAGACGGTCAATTTTAATAATAATCGAATAACAGAAAATCTTTATAAGACTGTGGCACTTCCACACCTGATGCAGTTTTAAAGATGGTACGTTTTACTGCTTGACTACGGTTCCTTGAATTGTGTAGAGATGTTTTAAATCTTAAAAATTTCCGTAATGCCGAAACTAAATTCAATCCTTGATCATGTAAATTCACTAAATCATCTCGATAGACTGTAGGTACAGGTTCACCCCGTAAGGATTGCAGTTTATCCTGCACTTTTAATCACTTCTTCAATTATATTTTTTACTTCTGCCTCTAGACATGTATGGGGATTTTCCTTTAAAACTTCGTTTAAAATTTCCTTAAAAACATAAGACTTCATTTAACACTTTCACGATACCAGGACAAGATGGATTTTACACACCGCCACGTTATGCAATCGTTTTAGTTTACCCGTTTCATATGAAATTCGCGATATTGTATAGGAACAATTTTCTAGCTCACATACCAAAATACACATCGGTGAAGTGTTAATTTTTTAACTTTATTAAATTATAAAATTAGTTGTATAAATAAATAAATAATTCGGACATCTACCACACTACGCCATCTAGTCCCAAGCTAAGCAGAGCTTGTATTATGGGTACTGGACAACTGATACATTATATACTTTTTTTTTGTAAACATACATGTTATACCTACATAGAAAACACCCAAACTCCGAAACAAATATTTGTAGATCATACAAACATTTGGGTCCGACCCGGGAATCGAACCCGAGACCTCAAGCACAGCAGTCGCATACGCTACCACTACGCCACCGAGGCAGTTAAATAGCCGAGGCAATAAATGATTGTGCGATCCGTTCTTTTGAGTACTTTTGCGGTGGGATGAGTTGAGAATAGAAATTGGGATGACTTGAGAACAAAAAAATAATTTTATAGGTGGGACGAGTACGGAATAAGCATTTGGGATGATATAAGAATGGGATGACATTGAGTGGGATGAATACGGAACAACCCCATTTTTCATACAAAGTTATCGTTTTAACAGATGATAAAAAGTAACTAATTTGACTAAGGTGTCAACTACCCTATTCTACATATAAAATCTCCAGAAGCTTCGATCAGTCGCTTAGTCCTGAAGATAATCCATTTTCTCAATTAACTTTCAGGGTTTCCTTCTAGGGCTTTCTGTAATAGGACTTTTGGATGTATGTAGCAAAACATGGGTCATATTCGTGGATCCTTTAATCCAAAGTAAGAAGAAGGAGAAAATAGTCCCGTCATGCGAAACTGCCGATTTAAAGAGCAAACAAGAATGCCTTGAGAAATGGAACCTTAAGACTAAGAACTGAGAGACGAATTTGCTTCGTTTATAAGGATTATATTACATAATTATATTATTATATCATTTGAGCATTTTATTCGTGTTTAATATTTTAAAATCATTTTTTTCCTTTTCATCATTTCTTTTTTAACTCTTTTTTCATACTGTTCTTTTTATTATTAGACTAGTTATCAAAGAAGTTTACGTACCTTAACATAGATCTTAGAAAAGGTGTGATCAAATAATAGGTCTTTACCTATGAAATTGCCGTTTTGTATGCAGTAAGTGAAAGTACTTATTTTTCAAACTTTTTTATTTCTGTTATTCGAAGTAATCACCCATGCAATCGACGCCTCTTTGCCAACGCATTACGCCACACGCACAACGCCAGTTTATTGATGCCCTTCTTGTAAAAATCAGCTGGACGGGAGGCAACAAACTCTTCAAAGGCATTTTGTACTGCCTCTCCGGAATTGAATTTTTTACCCACTAAAAAGTTGTCAAAATTTTGGAAAAAGTAATAGTCGGTAGGTGCAAGGTCTGGTGAGTATGGCGGATGAGGGAGAGCTTCCAACCCCAGCTCTTGCAGCTTGGAGACAGTCTGTTGCGCAGTATGGGGTCGCGCGTTGTCGTGAAGGAGCAGTGGGGACGACCGATTGACCAAAGCTGGTTGCAGATGTGCAAGCTTCTCCATCACTCTCTCCAGTTCTTCACAGTACACATCTGCATTAATGCTCATGCCATTTTGTAAAAAGCTGTGGTGAATCACACCCGCTCTAGACCACCAAACAGTGACTATCACCTTTTTAGGGGTCATTTTTGGTTTAGGGCATTGCTTTGGTGCTGAACTAGGGTCTAACCAACTTGCTGAGTGCTTTCGATTGTGGAACAGAATCCATTTTTCGTCGCACGTAACAATGCGTTTCAAAATTCCTTCATTTCTTTGCCTGTTGAGCAGCGCAAGGCAGGTCTCGACGCGTACGTTGCGCTGGCGATCGTTAAGGTCGTGGGGCACCCATCTATCAAGCTTTTTTACCTTGCCAATTTGTCGCAAATGGATCAATATTGTCTTGATGCTTACATTAAAAGCTGCTGCTAGCTCAGCTGTAGATTGAGTTTCGTCAGCTTCCACAATCGCCTTTAATTCATTATTGTTAACTAAAGTCTCCGGAGGACCACGAGCTTCATTTTTCAAGTCAAAATTTCCAGAACGGAACCGGGAAAACCAATAACGGGTTGTGCATTCGTTTGTACAGTTCTCTCCGTAAACGTTTTTGATGTTGCGTGCCGTTTGTGTCGCGTTGGTGCCACGACGGAACTCATATTCCATAATTACAGGAATTTTTAAAGTATCCATTATGACGAAAAATGTTCAAATGTAATGAAAATACAACGCTAATCAAAAAACAAAAGATTGAGTTTGTAAATAGAATGTCATGGTTTTAAAACAAAATTAATTTGAATTTAGAATACAGAGCCATTACAAACTTTTTTTAATTTAAAATGACCAGTACTGAAGAAAGGCAATTTCATAGGTAAAGACCTAATAATATAAAAGTTTAGAACTGTACAAAAATTTTTTTTTTCCATAAATTGATAGCGTTTTTTGTTCACATTTCTGTTAAACCCTGCACACGATAGATCTACACTAGTATATAAAGAGGTAAAGTTTGTGAGTTTGTCACGTTGTAGGGGGTACTTTCTGGATCTACTGAACCGATTTTGAATATTCTTTTACCAATAGAAGGCTACGTTATTTGGGAGTGACTATATATACCTAATAACCCGAAAAGTGGAAAGACTTTTTCGTGGTAGCTGAATTTTCAAAGTAAGTCGGAGAAAAAAATGTTTACCGCCCAACGAAGTGGGCACGGGGCAGCTAGTGCATAATAAATAAATATCACTTTAGTGTCTTAAATTAGTTTTAATAAAATTAAATACTAAGATAGGTCACATGACACTTTACCTAATTATATAGGTCTTTAATTTGAACAAACGCGAGTCTGTAATCGAGACTCTATTATTTCTACGTTCTATCATCATCAGGCTATCACAGTCCACTGCTGGACATATGCCTCTCTCATCGCACCTTACTTGGATCGATCTGCGTGCTATACTCTTACAGAACCAAAATCGGACACTAAGATAAAGTAACGGCATTATTTCTGTGATGTATTTGACGTACAAATAGTTTCATAGCTTCGCGTTGACGTAGTTACGATGCTAAACACGTGAATACTTGTGTAGCTACATTTCGAGCATTCGTAGATATACGTGTGCTAAAATTTTATTGTTATAAACTATTCGTAAATATGTATCGTAATGCAATATACGATCAATTCTGGCGGAGGTCATGAATACTTCACTCATAGAGGTTGCTGCACCCAAAAAAATTAGTAACATTCTTAAATCAAAACTCCTTGGATATCATTTAGTGAAAAAAAAAGATTCAATCAATTGGAAACGATATTTAATTAACAACAGTATGACCTACAACGTAACCATAAATCGCATAAAACGTAAATTTTTAGCTACGAAAATACTTTTTAAACATAATAGACAACGGATTTGCTCATTTCATTTTGTACGGCATGGGTTCCATACAATTTCAATACCTCTTTTAATACATTATTCCTCAACTCCGGACAAAAATCATGTGACAAGGGAGAAAAATCGAGGGTTGTTACCACCTCCCCTTCACCTGTACTCAGTTGGACAGCTTACAAATGACGGCATAGTGCTGAATGTAATTGTTTTTTGCCCCTGTATCTTTATAAAAAGGTCTCCCGGTGGTTCAGATGACCCATCAATTTTCGACACGGGTCCATAGTCTTTAAATAGAAGGATTTTTTAGATTACATAAAAAAAATGTTGGAAGTTTCAAACCTCATAACAGTACAAACTTAAGACAATCGAGTGATGGTGATCTTCTGTAGCTATCAGACTATTTTTTTAGTTTAAGTTCATCATCATCAATGGTTAGGTATAGCAAGAGATGCTCTTCAATGGTAGGTACGTTAAAATTAATATATTCTAAACAGGTCTCGTCAGGGGACCAGCGACCTAATAAAAGCTGTTTCCGATTTTAGTCGGTTCGATTCCGATACACTGCCGTGTCGCAAACTCTGGTGGGGTGACGTTCCGGAAGGGGTTCTACACGTCAAAAAGATAGGTTGGGTCTTCAGATGTCTCATATCAAGACCTAACATATAGGGCGATCTCCTATTACCTTAAAGATTGACAAGAAGACAATAATGGCTATTATAGGTTATAATAGCTCTCAATCAAAATATCAATTTGTTTGAAAAAATAAAAGTTGTATTAGTTTTAATTTAAAAATGTAAGGAACGCGAAGAAACCCCGCAGGCAGCCAGTGTTAGCAACAAATGTCATGTTGCACTAATCCAAGCTGTTGGCAAATGTCGAACAATAAATGCATTGGAGGTGACGCATGCGCCGGTAAGGTGCATACACAGTGGATAAGCAAAGCGATTTGGTATTTTGTACATTGCTTGGGGATACACGGTCGTCCTCTAAGCTACTTTTTGAATATATAGGATAGGTAAAAGTAAGAGTTCTGCAGTCAAATGACAAACGAGAGACTGCAATGTAGGAAAAAAATACAAAATACACTTGCCTCAAATAAATTTGGGCTAAGGATAGGAAGATATTGATGGTAGATCACCATTTGCTCAAACTCAAACTTTTTTTTGTGGAATATTCGGGCAAACAAGCAGACTTATCGCCTGATGGTAAGCGATTACCGCCGCCCATGGACACCTGATACACCAGAGGCGTAACAAGTGCGATGCCGGCCTTTGGGGGATGGGGGGGGGGAATAGGAAGAGGGGTTGGGGTATGAGCCTCCGGTATCCTCACTCACTCGGTGAAACACGGTAGTAATAGGGGTTGTTATTTCGTATATAGGTCAGTCTGGAAGTCTGTCATTTTTGGAGTTAGAAACATGAAACTTTATTTTTTGGCTGCTGATTAAAAATGAATTGATACGTGTTTCAGCGTTTCTGAATATTCTACCCCTAAGGGGGTGAAATAGGGGTTGAAAGTTTGAAGGGAGTTCTTCATTTTTTTTAAGTAAGAAACATGAAACTTTATTTATGGAATACTGATTTAAAATTAATAGATACGTATTTAAACGTTTCCAAATAAATGACCCCTAAGGGGGTGAAATAGAGGTTGAATTTTTTTATGGATGTTCGTCATTTTTAAGTTACAATCATGAAACTTTATTTTTAGGCTACTGATAAAAAAGAGTAGAGATGTATTTAAGCGTTTCTAGATATTCTACCCTTAAGGGGGTGAAATAGGGGTTGAAAGTTTGTAAGGAAGTCCGTCATTTTTAAGTGATAAACATGAAACTTTATTTTTGGGGTACTGATTTAAAATGAATAAATACATATTTAAACGTTTCTTAATATTCTATCCCTAAGGGGGTTAAATAGGGGTTGAAAGTTTGTATGGAACTTCGTCATTTTTTAAGTAAGAAACATGAAACTTTACTTTTGGGCCACTGATTAAAAAAGAGTAGATACGTATTTAAGCGTTTTTGGATATTCTACCCCTAAGAGGTTAAATAGGGGTTGTTATTTCGTATATAGGTCAGTCTGGAAGTCCGTCAGTTTTGAAGTTAGAAACATGAAACTTTATTTTTTGGCTGCTGATTAAAAATGAATTGATACGTGTTTCAGCGTTTCTGAATATTCTAACCCTAAGGGGGTGAAATAGGGGTTGAAAGTTTGTATGGAAGTTCGTCATTTTTAAGTAAGGAACATGAAACTTTATTTTTGGGGTACTGATTTAAAATGAATAGATACGTATTTAAACGTTTCTTAATATTCTACCCCTAAGGGGGTGAAATAGAGCTAGAATTTTTTTATGGATGTTCATCATTTTTTTAATTAGAATCATGAAATTTTATTTTTAGGCTACTGATGAAAAAATAGTAGAGACGTATTTAAGCGTTTCTGCATATTCTACCCTTAAGGGGGTGAAATAGGAGTTGAAAGTTTGTATGGAATTCCGTAATTTTTTAAATAAGAAATATGAAACTTTGTTTTTGGGCTACTTATTAAAAAAGAGTGGATACGTATTTAAGCGTTTCTGGATATTCTACCCTTAAGGGGGTGAAATAGGGGTTGAAAGTTTGTAAGCAAGTCGGTCATTTTTTAAGTGAGAAACATGAAAATTTAGTTTTGGGCTACTGATTATAAATGAGTAGATACGTATTGAAGCGTTTCTGGATATTCTACCCCTAAGGGGTGAAATAGGGGTTGAAAGTTTGTATATAGGTTATTCTGGTAGTCCGTTTTTCTGGAAGTCCGTCATTCTTGAAGTCAGAAACATGCAACTTTATTTATGGCTACTGATTAAAAATGAGTAGATACGTATGTAAGAACATGTTCTACTGGAACCGGTTGTGGTTCACGGTGCCGTTCTCGAAGTTGTTCAAAAATATGTGTGGTACCTCGGGCAGACTTTGCAGTTAAGTAGAAACAACTTCGAGGACGAGGTGAACAGGAGAATTCAGCCGGGTTGGGCAGCGTTTGGGAAACTTCGTCGGGTCTTTTCATCGTCAATCCCACAGTGCCTAAATACAAAAGTCTTCAATCAATACGTCCTACCTGTCATGACATACGGTGCCGAAACGTGGATACTTACGACACGGCTGGTCCACAAGTTCAAAGTCGCTAAGCGTGCTATGGAGAGGGCTATAATAATAATAATGATTTATTTTTCTCATCACAAAAGCTCAACGTTTCTCTAAGGGATCGCACCAAGAATGAGGTGAACCGGTAGAGAACCAAGCTCACTGACATAGCCCACAGGATAAGCAAGCTGAAGTGACAGTGGGCTGGCCATATTATTATTATATTTTTTTTTTTTTTATGTATGGTCCGCCAAAATGACTCTACTCTGCCTGATGGAAAGCATAAGTAGAATCCAAGAGTGGCGGTCACCATAGTCACTGCGAATGCAGACAATGCAGTATGGCGACCCACACCATGGCGGCCTAGTGATGCTTCTGCATCTTTTAGTCTAGTCAACAAGTATGGAACTTGTTGACTAGACTATTTGGGCCTCCGGTCTCGCACTCACCAACGAAACACGACAGCACTGCTGCTGTCATTTTACGTTAATTTTCATATTAGCCGCAGAACTGATAAACGTTGGGGTAAACGGGTTCGTGAGTGGTGACTGCGTCTCGGCAAACGTAGCGTAGAACTTCCACAGGTCAGGTGGAATAATGATCTGCCCAAGACGGCTGGCAGGAGCTGGATGAGAGAAGCTGAGGGTCGAACCAAGTGGCGTGCAATTGGAGATGCCTATGTACAGCAGTGGACTACGATGATGATGCTGAGATACGTATTTAAGCGTTTCTGGATAATATTCTATCCCTAGGCTAGACTGGAAGTCCGTCATTTTTTAATTTAGTAGCCTGAAACTTTGTCTTCAGGCTTTTGATTACAAATAAATGAATACTTATATCAGCATTTATGGGAAGCATCTATTCCTAAAGGGGTTAAAATAATGGTCGAAATTGTGTGTGAAAGTCAATTTTAATGGACTATTGATTATAAATAAATACGTTTAAAAAGATGAACACAGTATTCATAGATACTTACACAGTTTTAATTAAATACATATAATCAACTTCCACGCGAGCAAAGCCGCGGGCAACAGCTAGTTATAATATATTTTATTGCTTACCCAGACGTTGTAAATGTATACTTTTGGACCTATAGCTTTTTGTAGCGTTATGTAGGTACTTACATATGCTTAAAATCTATTAGTTTTACACTTTTTATTTTTTTTGGGTATGCTAAAGTGACTACTTTGCCTGATGGAAAGAATGAACAGAATTCAAGAGTTGTGGCCACCATATTCATTGCGAATGCAAACAATGCAGTATGATGACCTACACTATGGCGGCCTATTAAGGTGCGTCTACATCATTGGGCCTCTGGTCTCGCACTCACCAACGAAACACGACATCACGAATGCTGCCATTTCAAATGAGTATGGTTGGTTTTCTGTGAGAGATTAGTTCCGCTTCGATCGAGCCAGCCCGTTCGTACTGAAATCACCGTGGCTCTACTGCCTATAAAATACTACCAATAAACGATAAGTATAAAAAAAAACTGGCGTCTGGTAGTGTTTGCAGCATAAACAATTGTCCTCACGTTTTAATATATTAGGTCTTTACCTATGAAATTGCCGTTCTTCAGTACTGGTCATTTCAAATAAAAAAAAATTGTAATGGCTCTGTATTCTAAATTCAAATTAATTTTGTTTTAAAACCATGACATTCTATTTACAAATTCAGTCTTTTGTTTTTTGATTAGCGTTGTATTTTCATTACATTTGAACATTTTTCGTCATAATGGAGACTTTAAAAATTCGTGTAATTATGGAATATGAGTTCCGTCGTGGCACCAACGCGACACAAACGGCACATAACATCAAAAACGTTTACGGAGAGAACTGTACAAACGAACGCATAACCCGTTATTGGTTTTCCCGGTTCCGTTCTGGAAATTTTGACTTGAAAAATGAAGCTCGTGGTCGTCCGGAGACTTTGGTTAACAATAATGAATTAAAGGCGATTGTGGAAGCTGACGAAACTCAATCTACAGCTGAGCTAGCAGCAGCTTTTAATGTAAGTATCAAAACAATATTGATCCATTTACGACAAATTGGCAAGGTAAAAAAGCCTGATAGATGGGTGCCCCACGACCTTAACGAACGCCAGCGCAACGTACGCGTCGAGACCTGCCTTGTGCTGCTCAACAGGCAAAGAAATGAAGGAATTTTGAAACGCATTGTTACGTGCGACGAAAAATGGATTCTGTTCCACAATCGAAAGCACTCAGCAAGTTGGTTAGACCCTAGTTCAGCACCAAAGCAATGCCCTAAACCAAAAATGATCCCTAAAAAGGTGATAGTCACTGTTTGGTGGTCTAGAGCGGGTGTGATTCACCACAGCTTTTTACAAAACGGCATGAGCATTAATGCAGATGTGCACTGTGAAGAACTGGAGAGAGTGATGGAGAAGCTTGCACATCTGCAACCAGCTTTGGTTAATCGGTCGTCCCCACTGCTCCTTCACGACAATGCGCGACCCCATACTGCGCAACAGACAGTCTCCAAGCTGCAAGAGCTGGGGTTGGAAGCTCTCCCTCATCCGCCATACTCACCAGACCTTGCACCTACCGACTATTACTTTTTCCAAAATTTAGACAACTTTTTAGTGGGTAAAAAATTCAATTCCCGAGAGGCAGTACAAAATGCCTTTGAATAGTTTGTTGCCTCCCGTCCAGCTGATTTTTACAAGAATGGCATCAATAAACTTCCAATGCGTTGGCAAAGATGCGTCGATTGCATGGGTGATTACTCCGAATAACAGAAATAAAAAAGTTTGAAAAAATATGTACTTTCACTTATTGCAAACAAAACGGCAATTTCATAGGTAAAGACCTATTAGATACAATTGAATAACTCCTTCTGCTAGTGATAAATAGTGAAATATTAAGTGCTACTCCTTACAAAGTAATATAATCTTAATATGTTCGCTACCTAATGCCAAATTACTCAACCCCGAACCGTGTCAATGTTCTAAATTAGTTGCTACTTATTTAACCGATCGATGATCAATCAGCATCTGTATCATACGTTATATCTGGCTCTACCTGTTAATTACGGTTCGAACGCTTAATTGGTACTTATGGCAGAAATATGACTGTTGACAGATTGACATTGCATTACATTTAATGTTGAATGTTGCCGCCTCCTATGTCTAAGATGTGTCCTTTACCTGATAAAATATCATACTTTTAACTATCTGATATCATTTTCTGAGCCTTCACAAAGTGAAAAATTTGCAAGGATGCTGATTAATTTCATGAACTGATGAACATGATCTATTTGACGGTAATCTTCCTAGAGAATAATCTGAGAGAGAATATAACAGTTTTCGTAAAATACTTGAAAAATTTCATTTCTATGTATAGCAAAAGTACAGAAAACTATTTATTTAAATATAAGTTAGAAAATATGAGTGAAACTAGCTACATAGAGTGCGGTAGATATATATTTTAATGGGTTCTTGCAAGACGGCTGGCAGGAGCTGGATACGAGAAGCCGAGGATCAAACCAAGTGGCGTGCAATTGCAGAAGCATATGTCCAGCAGTGGACTGCATCAGCCTACTGATGATGATGATGATATATTTTTATCGGTCAATGTACTAAAGTCGTTCGATTAACAAAGGATCTCTAGTTATAAGTTGTGTTTTTTATTGCAAGTATGGGTGCTTTTAATGTATTTTGAATATTGCTTTAAACTAGTTTAAACCTATAACATATCGTGTATACTTATAAGAAATTGTATCAATATAGAACACGATAATTTTATATTGAGTAATATTTTACACAAAATAATGTAGCGTAATGCCGGCAATGTAAGAACTACACTTTATTGCGATTTAATTAAATAGGTGATGTTAGGGCATTTTTCTTGAGATACTCAATATTGACTTTTAATAATATAATTTATTTCAAAACACAACTGTTTAGATTGCCAGTCAAATATATTTCTCACCCATCGTACTGGTAATACAAATACGATCTAGTCGATTAATTGAGATGAGAGCTTATTAGTTTCATTTTAATGTACTTACGATATATTATTTTATAAATATTTAAACACTATGAACATATAAATACTGTAAGCCAATGAAAAGTATTTAAGCATTGTTTTGTTTTCTCACCATAAAATATTGGAAAACAACACTGTTTTTCATCTTTATTTGTATTTGACAATATACGTTTCTTCGTTAGACCACATATGAATCTTTTGAGATTGATTATATAAGTTCTGGGCAGTTGGGACAAAATCACGACAAATCTCTGTACCTAACCAACACTCAGTGCTAAAGGGCCCAAGTGTTGGTTGGAGGTTTTCGTCGCAGTGGTACCAGAACTGTTTTGGAAAACTGGTGCTAAGAGCATTTTCGTTGCTTTTCACATTAGAACAATAAATAATGCTCTAAGCTTTTCACCCAATAAGTGACCTCACCAGGGACCAAACAAGGTCAGGTGTTCCTTCCTATTTCAGGACGGGATGAATGAAAAAGACCAAACTTTTTTAGGAATAATCAGTGATTCTTACAGTAAAATCAAATATTTGAGTGTTTTTATGTGTTTAAATCGAACCGTGGTTTCAAAACAATATTGCAGGGCTAAAAGTTATGTGACGAGCACCATTTAGTACTTTTAAATATTTTTTAAACAGCCTTATCGTCTCAAAATACCGTATCAAGTTAAATTTGATCTATAGTCTAGTATACACTCTAGTCTATTGTCGATTAAGAAAACATCAACAATATTTAACTTACAGATACTAACACAACAACATTTGAAGTTATATAAGACGTTCATCTTAAAGGTCAAAATCTGGAAATATCATCGAGATTATATCAACAATTGCTCTGGCTGTCTGGCTGCGGTATCAACGTTTTTTTTTTATGTATGAGCCTGCCAAAGTGACTTTACTCTGCCTGGTGGAAAGCATAAGCAAAATCCTGGTCAATTACTAGAGTGGTGGTCAATTTACTCATTTCGAATGCAGACAATGCAACATGGTGATCCATACGCACTCACAAACGAAACATGACATCACGTATGCTGTCATTTTAAAATAATCTTCTGTGCGAGTAGTACTGACCCGGTCGGCTAACCCGTTCGTGCGGCAATCAGCGTCACTCTACTACTTTTGTCTCTGGCCAAGGCAAGTTTAAAGTGCTTCAAAATGAGTCACCGGCCTCAGCTTTCTGTGAAAATATAATTGTATAAACAAATGTACCTATAGTTAAAAGCAAGAGTGTATTCTCACATCAATTATTGTCTTCAGTACGAGCCCTTGAAGGTCGAGGATACCCACGCACACTACAGCGCACCATTACACCTATACCAAACGTTTTGCGCGAGCTCATCTCGTGAATCACCGCCGGGCTCGCCAACTGTTATAACAGAGTACTATTTAAAGCCTACACCATGTGTTTATCCGAACACGAGACGTTCCCCGCAGCTTCACATATGATGGATATTGTTCTGCTCTTAACAGCTATAGCGTGATGTTAAATAATCCATACCTTTCCTCAAGAATAAAGTTATCAAATACTCAACGGTATTTCAAGTCGGAATTTTAGTTTTAAACATTAGAGCATTTATTTTTTTATATAGAGGAAAGAGGATTAGGTCATGTCTAGTTTAAGTTACAAGTATGGGACCCTGGCCTTCTGGAGCTATCGATTAGATTTCCACCTATTTTCTTCTCTTTCCTTTCTATTATTATTTCTCTTACCTTCATGTTGAACTCCAAATTTCTCACCTTATGATACATCCTATGCTGTCTAATTGACTACTCGGACTTGTGCCTATTAGGTGTGTGGGACTAAAGTTATTGTAGTTGGTAATTTCTTTTTGTGTAACTCAATGATTAACTCTTAGAATTTTTAATAAGCCTACATTATCAAATCAATAACCATTAACAGTACACTCGTTAAAAAAATTGGAAAAATTTCCAAAATTTACCTTTTTACAAGCTTTTTATTAACTTGCAATGTATGTATGCTTGTATGTTCGGGTGGAATCTTGCAACTCAATTTTGAAGCAGAAATCTTTAACCGATTTTGTTGAAATTTTGCAAGCATATGTATACAGCGTGACAATACAATATTATAATGACATGGAGCTGATCTGATACTGGAGCTGGAAGGTGGCCATAGGACTCCGTAAAGAAACATCGCAACATCATCGAGTGTGGACTCGTTTGATTCGTCTCGAGGCATTCCGATAAAAGCTTGTTTTTAAAAAGCTTTTTTAGTTCAATTTATCTTTTCTAAAGTCACACACAAGAATAATCGGAGAGTGTCGCAGGGGACTTACAAACATACATACACGAAACGTACACAAAGAACACCCAGACTCATTAATGAAAACCATGCACATAGCGTACCTACCCTGTATTGATAGCAGTCTGAACTAACGAACATTGGTAATGAAAGTCAAATAATAGCAAATGAATATGTTTCTTCGTTCCCGGCGAGCATTTCGACCATTGTAAGTAAACAACTACGCCCACTGATGGCAGCTGAAACAAAACATAAATATGTAAATTAAAGAAGATTAACATTCTATCGATTTCTTTTTTATTTTGATCAATTCTGATTGTAACACAATGATAAAGAGATATAGTAGTGTTAAAGGCTATCCTTTAACAGTTGGACTCCAAATACTTGACTTGGACTGCCAATCTTGGACATAGATCTCTTCTTAGAAATGAGGTTTTTTTTTATGGAATAGGGGGCAAACAAGCAGACGTATCACCTGAAGGTAAGCGATTACCGCCGCCCATGGACACTTGCAACACCAGAGGCGTCACAAGTGCGTTCCCGGCCTTTGGGGGGAGGGGTTGGGGTATGGGCCTCCGGTATCCTCACTCATTCATACTTGTTGACTAGACTAAAAGATGCAGCAGCATCACTAGGCCGCCATGGTGTGGGTCGCCATACTGCATTGTCTTCATTCGCGCAGTGAGTATGGCGACCAATACTCTTGGATTTTGCTTATGCTTTCCATCAGGCAGAGTAGAGTCATTTTGGCGGGCCACAGATAAAAAAAAAAAAAAAAATCGGTGAAACACAACGCAAGCGCTGTTTCACACCGGTTTTTTGTGAGGCCGTGGTATCACTCCGGTCGAGCCTTCATGTCGAAGCGTGGCTCTTCCACGGTTAGTCGCCCTTACAACACCCATGGGAAGAGTAGGGGAGAGTTGGATAAAACTGCGCGTCTGATAATTCCACGCATCAATCAATGTATTGCAAAAACTAATCGCTTGTAGCGCTTTTCAACGCTTAAAAATCATAGTCCGAAGTACCTGGACCTTCCCGCGCGCACTGGAGGTGGTTGTCTCCGAGCGGCGATTGAGTAACACCACGTCGTGTAAGTTTTTACCTACGTTATATTTTTGACAGGAGGTAGGCTATTCTGTATTTATATTGCAATACACTTTTCCTTGTATTCTAGTGCTAATACACACATCAAAAGTGTCTAGGGATCAAGCATTTTTATGCGGATTTCTTGAGATTGAGATGTGGCTTTGTAATAAATTTATGATTTTATAAATTTATATGGATCCTTTTTGGTGCATTTCATAATTTGAATCAGGAACTGTCAATCAAATTCGAGTAAAAGATGAAAATCAGCTGTCAATATTTTCCCTATAAAAACATACAACGCATTGAAGACATTATTAGTGCTACTGTTTCCCTACTACTGATTAAAACCAACGTTATTATGGAGCGGCGACGTCATTTAAGCAGGGAAGAAATGCTCAGAGCCGTGGGAATGATAGAAACTGGTTCCCGGCAACGTACTGTGGCTTTAGCTCTGAATACAAGTCAGAGTGTTATCAGTCGACTTTGGACACGTTACCGAAGCACTGGTACCGTGGCTGAGCGCCATGGAGGACGGTATCGCTGCACCACACGGAGACAAGACCGATACATTCAAATCTTAACTCGAAGAGCTCCAACAATAACCGCCATGATGTTAGCCGTGAGGCTTCATCACTCTTCAGGGAACTTAATTAGCGACCAAACAGTCAGAAACCGCTTGCATGAAGTGAACCTTCATTCCCGAAGACCGCTACGGGTACCACCTATAGCAATGCACAATCGTAGGATTCGATATCAATGGGCTCTTGAACACAGAAATTGGGCAGAAGAACAATGGCGTTTCGTGTGTTTTTCTGATGAGTCTCGTTTTGGTATGAGACCGGATACAAGACGTATACGACACTGGAGAACCCCTGGACGCCAACAGCGATTAAAATCCTGCCAGGAAGTCCATCCTTATAGTGGTGGAACCATCATGGTATGGGCGGGTATTTGGATCGGCGGAAGAACTGAGTTGATTTGGATCAGAGGCAACCTCAACGCTCAAATTTATGCTGAGACGATTGTATCAGACGTCATCGTTCCTCTACAAGTGCAAATCGGTCCCTTATTTCAGTTAATGCATGATAATGCACGACCGCACACCGCAAGAGTTGTAAGACAGACTCTCGCCGCAGCTAACATCAATGTCCTGCCCTGGCCTGCTCAGTCGCCAGACTTGAACCCGATTGAGCATGCATGGGATATGCTACAGAGAAGAGCCCTGCCGAATATGGAGGGTATCCAGTCGCAAGAAGACCTTTTTTGTTGTTGCAACGAACATGGGCGGCCATTCCACAGCGTGATTTGGATGAACTCATTTTGAGTATGCCAAACCGATGTTCTTGTGTTGTTAGTGTTCGCGGTAGAAACACGGATTATTAATTGTTTAAGTTACCTAATAAAATTTTAAAGAAAACTGTTATTTCAGTCTTTTTTTCGAACTTTAATGTTAGTGGTTCAAATGTCAAAAATCGCTTTATTAGGAAAATGGCAAATTTCTTTATTAATACAAAGGTGACTTGGTTTATCGTTACTGTGACAAACGAAAACACTTTATTTGATGAATCCTTAAAGAAAATTTTAATTAATATCAATCAGGAGAAAAGTTATTGCAAAAATATATGTTGATCCCTAGACACTTTTGATGTGTGTATATCGTAGAATTAATATCCAAAAGAATTTATTTACACAATTAACTTTACTGTATTATTTTCAGGTTAAAAATGAAATGATCTAGTTTGTCAATTCCGCGCCTAGGGCGCTGTATTATCCAACTCTCTACTACTTAAACGTCTTTTGGAATCTGTTTATCAAACCTTGTCCGAATTATAGGTCTAAGTTCTTAGAAGCACGGTATTATCCAACTCTCCCCTAACAGTCTCATAACGGACAATGTTTTTTTTTAATCATCAGAATGATTATTTCTCGAAGCTTCCTTTTTAAGGAAAGGCCTATGTCCAGCAGTGGACTGTTGTTGATGATGATGATTATTCTTAATTAATTATTCTTTGAAATCAAAATTATAAGTATTGTAAAACGCAAAGCTTTTGTAAAAAAGAAGAGTGTTTCATTACTCGTCAATACTTTTAATAAAAAGGTTCGTAAACCATCAAGATTTATTTCTTCCTTACCGTGTTTCGCGTTCGATATATTTTATTGCCAATATTCTTGTGAATCTTTTCAAATTAGCTACACATTTATTGCTATTTACAATGTGTTGGCTGTAGTGTATGTAATTATTGAGACAATTTGATCAGTGCCATCTATCCGAAATAGGTTGAACTACTTAGTATCTTTAGAGTCTATATCGCGCAATAAAAGTGTTATATTGGAACGAAGTTCCTTATGGATGGGGTGTTGCGGAGGGGTACCCTAGCCGGCAAAAAACGTCCGGAACGTAAGATTGACGCCTCGGTGTCAAAATGGTAGCGTATGAGAATGAGGTGATTGAGGTCTCGGGTACGAATCCCGGGTAGGATCAAATATTTTTTTTGATCTGCAAATATTTTTTTTTAGGAATTGGGATTTTTGCTATGTATAATATGTATGTATTTAAAAAAAACGAAAGAACATTTTTGTATAGCGTAGTAATCTATAAGTTGTATGTAACAAGTACGGAGTAACTCTAGACAGAACTAGTTTCAGTAGAGATTACTAGGTGGCAGCACAAGTAAAAAGTTTATTTTTATTTTTTAATTGTATAGATAAAAATCATAATAAAAATGTATACCTACCTGAATAGTTATTTTCTTTATACCGTGCATAGAAGTTTTATATATTTTAATAAATAATTTTAAATTATGTGGTTTTTAAAGAGCGTGAACGAAAAATTTATTATAGCGCCATCTGTAATTATTTGTTTTCTTTAATAATAAGTTTACACACCAAACACGGACGTCTGATTCTAAGCTAGGCATTTATAGCTTTAGAAAAACTGTTTTACTCACAAACAGTTAGACAGTACAAGGGTGATCAGTAGACTAAAATGTTGTGTATTATACTAGGATAGACAATGTCTTCGCAGTCATTCCACTCAGATCCATAACCGTGAACTCAATTAAAATACCCCAGAAGGCAGTGACTAGAGTGACGTAGAGATATCGCCTCTATGGCAGTCGTTTATCATGGGGAGTGTTCTGAAGAGCTCTTCCAACTGATCCCCCCTTATCCCTTCCTCTACACTACAGGAAAACACGTGCCGGTCTCGGAAGTCACCGCTTCAGGCTGGTAGACATACGCTCTCGCACTCATCGATTCGGTACTTCTTTCCTGTGCCGAGCGGTTAAAACCTGGAACTCACTATCAGCGCACGTGTTTCCGTCCCACTATGATCCCGGGTCCTTTAAGCGGAGCCTGAAATTCATCTAACTAGGCCGCCCTAGTGCTGATCACCATACTGCACTGTCCTTGTTCGCATTGAGGATGGTGACCACCACTCTTGGATTCTGTATGCGCTTTCCATCAGGCGGGGCAGAGTCATTTTGGCAGCTCAAATATAATAATAATAAAAAACTTATAAAATTCATATTTGTCACTATATTTTAAGCATCCACTTAAATCTCCTTCCTGAGGCTATGGTCATTGGATTATTATAGGTATGCTGTTGATGTTGATCTACTTAACTTTTATTCATTTATTACGTTTTTTAACAAAATTGATAATTTTCAAAAGCTTTTTCGAAAATCATGTGTATTAAAACGGGTCAAAGCAATAACAGCTAAATTTGGCAAGTGCGGGGTACTCCGTTTTTGTGGCAGTGGCACACAGCCTGTGACGTCACTACGTGCTATTTTAACCTCGCTGACTCACTCGAGGCCGATCACACATAGGAATTTGAGCGTTATATGTCTTCTGTAATGCGCCTTACATGGCAACATGGGAACAAATTCATTCGTAAACTTTCCATACCATAATACCTATGCTTACATGTTGAGTTCTAGCCCATTAAAATACAGCTATCCAGAAATAAACGCCTTTTCATTTTCAATAATATGACATAATTCAGTTCAGTCTGTCTGCGACTGTAGACTACATCGGTTGTCTCGTGTTATTGTGAAAACAACTTTATGTTTTTAGTTGTTAGAAAATTATTTAACTACTTTTATAGCCCCAAATAAATTCATTCATAAAAAGATGTTTTATCTAGCATGGATGTTAGTCGATCCAGCTGGTCTAGCGATTAGTAATTCCACTAACACAATATTTCGTCAGTGGTAATTCTAACTGCTAAGCTTTACATCGTTTGTATTTTTTAATGCCAAATCCCCGTTAGGAGTAAAACCTGTGCCGCGAGAGACTTTACAAACATAGATGAAACATTAAGTTTAATTTACACTTATTATAAATATTTCAACGAGTAATTCTTGTATAGTGAATCTCTGTAACGGCTTCAACGATTGTCATGTTTAGTATGCAGGGTGTTTCGGTGGCGATAAATCGATCTAGCTAGGATTCATTTTTAGATAATTTACCAATAAAATACCGAGCGATCATCCAGGTACTAATTCTGAAATGAGCGTGAGAATTTGTTCTGTATTTGGATTAAATTTTCCAATAATAAATTGGTATTTAGAGATACATATATAATATAACTGCATGTATCAGGAGTCTGCCTTTTTTCAAATTTAGACAACACGATATTTCAACATTCAGAGTGAACTTGTGTCTGCTGATTTCAAAGAAGACAATATTTAGCTTTTTTAAGAGGTTCCCAATTCGACTAAATCCATGTCATCTTTACCTTTTACCCTTGACTAAAGTAATACTGGGTACCTATATCTACTCTTTCAATTAAAAAATATTTTTCAAACTTATTCACAAAATTATGGAATATTTGGTAACAAAATGAAAAAAACTACCGAATTATAAATTTAAAATACTTTTTTGATATGTGTGTAAAAATAAATGAATGAATTCTCTGGATGGTTAAATATAGCTAAAAAAGTATAATATTGATCAAAAGATGCTATTTTTAATCGAGTATAATTACCACTATAAATTAAAACTATAAATGGCAATATGTTAAAAATGTATAGCAATGAACCATCGCCTTTACAAAACAGATGTTTATCCTCATTAATCTATGCGTGAACATCATTTATTCATTTTTATGTATGTATGTATATATATATTTTTTTTTTTTATGTGTTCACCGATTACGCCGTCAGTTGTGGACCGATTTTAAAAATTTTTTTTGGTTTCGAAAGGGTATGCTTCCGAGGTGGTCCCATTGCCAGAATATCAGGATCTGATGATGGAATCCCAGGGAAATCGAGGGAAACCCTCATTTTTTATAGGCACAAACTATGTTTTTCGTATATTTTCTGAAGTTACACCGGTATTTGCGTCTGGTAGTCATCATTTTATGATGATGAGCTGATGATGTAAGGTACAACTCCTTAACGGTTAGGAGTTGGAGGATAAATCTTTAAATATCATATGTACATATGTTACCTTTAATCGTATTCTTTCAAATTATTTAGGTAAGCTGATGATGGAAGGTGGAAGGTACAACTCCTCAACGGTTAGGAGTTGGAGGATAATTCTTTCAATTTCATACGTATCTAAAGTCGTACTACTTTCAAGTTATTTAGGTGAGCTGATGATAGAAGGTTAAAATCTTCAACAGTTAGGGATTAGAGGATGATTTTAATATTACACGTACGTATAGAACTTAATTTGTATTTTTGATGATGAAATTTGATGAAATAGTTCAACTCACTACTTACCTACGATTGTTTGCACTAAAAACTGAAAAATAAAAACTTTTTATAAAAAAAAAACCGACTGCCAAAAAACATCCAACGAAAACTCTCTGCCAAAAAAACACTTAAAAGCGTAAAATAAACTGGTTCTTCATAAATTGCCTATACCTAATTCTTTATTCATTTAAATAGTAGTATTATAATGTGTGCTAGGTACCTAAAATCTGTTTGAAGTCGGTGCCAAGTGGTGCCAAGTGACTATCGCTTAGACTTTTGTAATTTTTCGTATTCTTTTTGCTTAGCACCGACTTCAAACAGATTTCAGGTACCTAGCACACATTATAATACTACTATTTAAATGAATAAAGAATTAGGTATAGGCAATTTATGAAGAACCAGTTTATTTTACGCTTTTAAGTGTTTTTTTGGCAGAGAGTTTTCGTTGGATGTTTTTTGGAAGTCTTTTTTTTTTAAATATATTTTAAACAAAGTAATAGATTTATCATCATCATCACTACATAGTATAAAACAAAGTCGCTTTTTCTGTCCCTATGTCCCTATATCCCTTTGTTTGCTTAAATCTTTAAAACTACGCAACGGATTTTCATGCTGGTTTATTTAATAGATAGAGTGATTCAAGAGGAAGGTTTTTAGGTATAATAAATGCATAATATAGTATGGAGGCACTGTTAATTTTCGAGGTTTCTAATGTGATGTAGCAAATAAACACATTTTTTTGTGCTTACATTGCCAACGCTGGTTGCACCCTACGAGATAGATCAAAATAATGTAAAACCTTAAAAAGTACTACAAAAAAGTTGACGACGGCATATGTCTATCTCTTAGGGATAACCCACAACAACCGTTTTTTATTCCTTTCTTTTCACGAGAAATAATGGCTTATTTACGAAGTGATTTTAAGCAATACAGAATGAATCCTTATACAATTAAGTAAATTAAATACATTGTGCATATTGTATAGATCAAAATGGCCCTTTACAGTATCTAATTTAAATGAATATATTCGAAGATATTACAGATTTAAAATGCACGAATCGTGTCGTCGGCGGGGGCATCTGAAATCCACCCGTGCGAAGCCGGGGCGGGTCGCTAGTATATAATAATAACTTATAGATAAGGTTACCTAAAACACGAAAATCAAACAAAGTATTCAAGTGTAACCCACTAAGACCTTCCTTCATCCTCAATCATATTCATAACTAGCTGCACCCCGCGGCGTATCCTGTGGTACAAAATAATTTAACTGCTTTTATAGCCCCAAATAAATTCACTCATAATAATCACAAATTTTAACAAAAAAAAAACCGACTTCAATCTGGACCAAATTTAAATGGGACCATACGGGAATATTGAGTTATTCGTTAATTTGTCGCGTACATACATGATGCAAATTGAAGACTTATATGGTTTTCTCATGGATGACATGTCAGAACTGGACCAAATTTAAATGGGACCATTCGGGAAGCACCAGCTTTCAAATAAAAAAAGAATCATCAAAATCGGTTCACCCAGTCCAAAGTTATGAGGTAACAAACATAAAAAAATAGAATAAAAATACAGTCGAATTGAGAACCTCGTCCTTTTTTGAAGTCGGTTGAAAAGATTGTTTTATGTAGCATGGATGTTAGTCGATCCAGCTGGTCTAGCGGTTAGTAATTGACACAATATTTCATCAATGGTAATTCTAACTGCTAAGCGTTTGTTTTTTTTATGCTAAATCCCCGTTAGGAATACACCCTGCGTCGCAGGGGGACTTTACAAACATACATGAAACGGACACAAAGAACACCCAGACTCAGAACAACAATTTGTGGATCACACAAAGTGTTGTCCTACGTGGGATTTGAACCACGACACTTGGCGAAGCAGGAAACGGCGTGGTGACCGTTAAACCACTAGGCCAAACGTGCAGTAGATATATATACTGGGTTTGACTCCCCTTCTGTGACATTAACCATTAAAATTATACTTCTGCCTACCTGTATTCGAGAGCATAGGTGTGTATGTTATATTCGAACATAAAGTAGAAGAGATATGAGGTAACTGAAGAGCCGATATAGACAATTTCATAGTGTTTCATAGAATCTGAAGCGTACAGACGTTTGTGCTAAAAATATCAAACAAACACTACTTCCCGGCGCTCGGCGTTATATATTAAAAATAAATAGAGGTTGAATATCAAATGTGAAACGAAACTCAAATTGTTTCAGTTATAGACTAGGTTTTGCTCGCGATTCTACCCGCGTGTTTGTCGGTAATTGTAATAAAAAGAAACTTACGACGGGTTTGCTAATCATTGATTTCCATTAGTGAAAGAATTTGGAATTTGAAGGTTTAGTTGTGAAAGCGTATTAAATATACAAATGAAGTAACATTCGCGTTTTTAATATAAGTTGGACTTCGTGTATTTAACTTTTACTAGATAAAATTTAAATAAACCCATACGCAAGCACATAATCAAGTAATCATGTGCCAAAAATGCCCTACATCATTTTGAAAAAGAGCTGATACTCTTACACTGCTGGACTGATATTAACCAAACATATCTAAGAACCAACGCAAAGAAACTGTCTTTCAAATGAAAAAATCGCAACGAAATCGAACCCGTTTTGAGAGCTACGACGCACGCGGCTACGCCACAGACAGACACACACACAGACTGACAAACATCGACGTCAAACTTATAACACCCCTCTTTTTGCAACGGGGGAAAAAATGACGAATTTCAATACTTTTCAATTCATCTGTTACTTTACCCCTTTTTGAGTTAAAAGGTAAATAGCAGCACTACTGACTTAAAAGTTTCTATATAAAAGTTTCAGGTTAGTAGCTCCAGAGGTTAATGATGTGCGTTAGTGAATCAGCCAGTCTAGGCAAGTAATAGTTACATATTTATGTTTATGCCACAACTTAAAGGAAGCCTGAAAGTAGCAGTCGTGGATGAAGACGGAAGTCGACGGATATAAGACGGGACTACCAAAGGAAAAATGGATGGATTGCGTGAAGGAAAATTTGACTAGGGGATGTAGTCAGTGAACTGACGAATGATAAATGAGAACAGCAGAAGGAATCTCATTGCACTGACCCCAAATATAGTTGAGAACAGAGTAAGAAGATCATGGGATGCGTCATATAACTCAACAGGAAATTAACCTGTCAGGAACTGGCCTAATTGAGAAAAAGGCAAAATTTACTAAACAAGGCTATTATAAGATTTAGAGATATATCTGCGGTTTAATTATGTAGCTTTATTTACTTCCTGTCTGTTAGAAACTGGGCCATCAGCCGTTTCATTTCGACAGAGATTAAATCAAAAGACTTCAGGATATTTATCCACAATAAATCAAGTTTTCACACGGTTGAAGTTAATTAGGCATTTTAAAACTGAAAAATAACATACACGTACATACCTGTAACTGTAGTTTTTTTTTTCGTTGAAGTTCCTCATGACTCTATAGTTGATCATAGGTTCGATTACCATTCAGAACACAAAAATCAACATGCGTGGGTGTGGGTCAACATGCTGCATTGTTGATTGTCACCATTACTCTTGGATTCTGTTCATACTTTCCATCGGACAGTAGAGTCACTTTGACAGGCCCATATGTAATAATACTTATACATATATTTTAGTCTGTGCTTGAGAGAAATATGATGAGTAAGTATGTTTATCAGTTTTCGATCAATACAAATATTAAAATCGTAACTTGTCGCTGTCTGTGTATGAAAGACTAGCTGCCCCCGCAACCTCGTTTGCGTCTAATAATTTTCCCCCGTTTTTGAAACATTCTTCATTGGTGCTCCGCTCCTATTAAACTTATCGTGATGATATATAACCTATAGCCTTCCTCGATAAATGGGCTATCTAACACTGTAAGAATTGTTCAAATCGGACCCGCGGTTCCTGAGATTAGCGCGTTCAAACAAACAAACAAACTCTTCAGCTTTTTATAATAGTATAGATATATAAGAAAGATGTTATAAAGCGTAGGGCTTTATGAACGCAATAGATCCGAAAACAATGATTTTTAGAATTCTTGTCTGTTTGCCTATTTGTTTGTATGTCTGTTCGTCTGTACATTTGTGCATGCTAATCGCAGAAACAGCTTAACGGATTTTATTGCAGTTTTCACTAATGCGTTCCGCTTTGCTCTACTTAACATTTAGTGTTTGTTTCATTTCAATCGGTTTATAAATAAAGAAGTTATATCAGTTTTAAGAATCACCGCGATAACCGATCTTTACCTACCTTTAAGCAAAAACTAGTATTTAAATATTTCTGTCCAAGCCAGCATTTATAAGTAACTAGCGACCCGCCCCGGCTTCGCACGGGTGGATTTCAGATGCGACGACACGATTCGTGCATTTTAAATCTGTAATATCTTCGAATATATTCATTTAAATTAGATACTGTAAAGGGTCATTTTGATCTATATTAAATGCACAATGCATTTAATTTACTTAATTGTATAAGGATTCATTCTGTATTGCTTAAAATCACTTCGTAAATAAGCCATTATTTCTCGTAAAAAGAAAGAAATAAAAAATGATTGTTGTGGGTTATCCCTAAGAGATGGACATATACCGTCGCGGACTTTTTTGTAGTACTTTTTAAGGTGTACAATACTGTAGTACATTATTTTGATCTATCTCGTAGGGTGCAACCAGCGTTTGCAATGTAAGCGCAAAAAAATGTGTTTAATTGCTACATCACATTAGAAACCTCGAAAATTAACAGTGTTTCCATACTATATTATGCATTTATTATACATAAAAACCTTCCTCTTGAATCACTCTATCTATTAAAGAAACCCGCATCAAAATCCGTTGCGTAGTTTTAAAGATTTAAGCAAACAAAGGGACATAGGGACAGAGAAAGCGACTTTGTTTTATACTATGTAGTGATTCGTCACAAATGCTTTACAGTGAAATTATCCATAACTGCCACTCCCTCTCAACCCAATCCGTGTCGAAATTATCGACACAAACCGTACGTCACAACAACAGGTGATTTTCCTGCTATATTTATATCTGGAGACGGGCCTTGGAGCTGTTCCAGTGGACTATCATTCATAAACAACCTTGTGTACAGACGAAATAGTAAATGCATCGAGATATTACGTAATTATATCTCGATGAGTAAATGTGTTTTATGTTTTCCAACGGCTTTTGTGTGGCATCATGAAATTTATACAAACAAGATTCATTATTTCAGATTACGTCATACATACATATATAAACTATTATATATGTATATGTATTTAAAATAAAGTCTCCAAACATAGGTTGTGATGTGTTGAAATGTATTTTGAATGTGTAATGTAGCAAAGATATGTGGTGAGACGAATCTTGTTATGGTGGTTGATTTATCAGAAATATACCTTTCGTTGCAGTTCAGTTGAGCATTAGGTATATTGTTCAGTTTCTAGATATTAATTTGAAATTGATTTGAACTTTTAAAATGGATCGCTGCAATTCACACTTCTATACCTATACGGCTATACCGACATCAAAAAAGCTATTAAATTATACAGTCTAGCATATAGTATTTAAATTGATACTTGTTTAAGCTAAGGCCTTATGGGACTGGCATACCCTAATAGGGTAAAAGTCCCTTAAAAATAAATAAAGAGAAAAAAAAATCCTATGTCCGTCTCCTGGTTCTAAGCTGCCAAATCTGTTCAGCCGTTCTTGAGTTATAAATAGTGTAACTAACACGACTTTATTTTATATAGATAGAAAAGAATGTGGAAAAAGGGTGTTTAAATGAGAGTGATGCGTTTGCATGCGTGCGCAAATGCGTGTGTGTGCCTGTCTCTCTCTCTTATTGTGTGTGTGTGTGTGCATGTGTTATTTTAGTTTCAATTTAATAATTTTGTTTATTCTAAATCCTAGATCCGTGTTAGGTTAACAGGATGTTTGTAGACAGACCACGCCTTTCATGCGGTCATGGCATTTGTTTAGCCAGACAGCTGATGTGCTGGTTAAATATAAATAACACTGTCTGTATACTTTTATATAAAATCTCTATAGTTTCAGTAAATGCATCCAATGCTGAAATAAAATCTGGTTCATCCACGCATCTCTGTATACAGATCAAACAAAATGATACAGAAACAACACCACAGAAATGAAACAAATCAACCAATTAGTTTGCGAGAATTAAGAAGTGTCACCACCCCTATACATTCCATGGGTATCGTAAGAGCTGGCTAATTGAGCAAACTACACGGGACCATAGCAATGCAAAGAGGAGGAAAACTTGAAACGAACTCAATAGCAAACATTCTTGAATAGAGGCGATAGCGATTGTAGAAAGAGAATCGACGCGAAACACTTGCATCTTGGCTGAGGGGCTGAGGCTTGAAAATTTACTTGTGCCATTTGGTTTGTCAAGTGGAGTTAATTTTTTCAAGTGATCCAACAGCTCATTTAAGTTTGATTTCTATTCCTATATAGTCATATATAATTAAATTAAGAGAATGTATACATGCCTAGGCGATGACAGCATATCTAACATATGAGGATATTATCGGTCATGTTGTTAGAAATTCTTTTGTAATTATAAGTCGCTATTGTCGTCAAGGACAGGAGGTGATTATATGTTTTTTTTTTTATCTTTATTAATTCAGAGACTTTTATTACATGGTAATATGTTAGTTCCATCGTACCTTATCCTATGTTATATTCTATTTTATAATAAGTCAAAGCTTTTGATTCGTAAATATTTCAAATAAATCAAGTGCAGCATTTGAGGTTGGGTTTCCTAAAATGTTAATAAACATACCAATGCCTCCCTTTGTGTTCGATACTTGACACACTCCGTCAGCAAGTGTTGGACATCATCAAGAGTCCCAAATATCTCGATTATATGATATACCATGTGTCCCAAAATTCAACGATAAGCGGGCGCCAAAAGGTAGACCTGCTCCTGCAGCTGCACCTGCTCATGAGTACATAAGGAAAAAAAATAAAAAAAATATACCTAGTTTTTTTTTTGTTACAAGAAAAAATTAGAATTTCTATGCTTAAGATTTTTTTTATCTTATACCTAAATAGTGCTACTATTCACCACAACTCTTAAAAACACAAAATTGCCCGCAGTTTTTACACAAAAAACGTTCAAAATCATTTTTTATTCCCAAAAATTATGAAATAATTTTACTCTTAGTGTACTCATGGTCTATATCATGAAAGGTATACATTTTCAAAGAAATTCTAAATTTTTCTTGTAACTAAAAAAAAAACTAGGTATATATTTTTTATTTTTTTTCCTTATGTACTCATTAGCAGGTCTACCTTTAGGCGCCCGCTTATCGTTGAATTTTGGGACACCCTGTATAATGTAACTGTAAGTTGGCATACCAGGCACTCACTCGAGCCACACGTTACCATGTAACACCAAGAGTCAACAAGGAGCCTTGGCTCTTACATAATAAATATTACTATCATCGTTACAATTCGCCGTGTTACAATTATTACCTACAAGTCGCTATAATTTCCATATCTTAAAAAATTATAGAGGATTAAATATACACCTCGCTGCCTCAGCGCTGTAGATGTAGATATATCATATCTTGACGTAGAACAAAAGTTAATGGGATCCACGAATTGTTTTTCTTATTGTAGGTGTTTTGTAGTGTTTACGTGGTAGTAGAGCCACGCTGATTTCAGCACGAACGGGCCGGCTCGACCGGGGCGGTACTACCCTCGCACAGAAAATCAACGTAAAATGACAGCGTTCGTGCTGTCGTGTTTCGTTGGTGAGTGCGAGACCGGAAGCAGAAGCATCACTAGGCCTCCATGGTGTGGGTCGCCATGCTGCATTGTTGCATTGCCTGCATTTGCAATGAGTATGGTGACCACCAATCTTGTATTCTACATTACGCTTTCCATCAGGCACAGTAGACTCACTTTGGCAGGTCGATATAAAAAAAAAGATTATGTGAAAGAAGAAGAAAGAGTATGGTGACCATCACTCTTGGATTCTGCTTATGCTTTCCATCAGGCAGAGTAGAGTCATTTTGGCGAGCCCATACATAGAAAAAGGTGCTCTTTGTGTCAGTTTCTTGAAAGTTTCTTAGAACGAGGTAAAGTATAAAATATTGCAGAAGTGGTCTTTAAAAGAACAATAATAATATAATTGAAGACCCGTCTTGTTCGGTGATTGTATATTTAAAATAAAGCTATTTAATATAACGACTTGGCTACTACCGGCAATTGGGCCAATTACCCTTTTTATTAGCCAGGGATTTAAATAATTAATTGAATAAGTTTTCGTCCAAATCGCTAGTGATTAGTAATTCTGACTGCTAAGCCAGAGGTCATGGGTTCGATTCCCAATCAGGACAAATTATTATGTGTATATACATTGTACATGTACATACACATACAATACTTTGATTGGTTCTATGTCTCCTGTATAATTTATCGAATTTCGACCACTGGGCGACCTAGTTGGACTAACACACTTCGGCAGTACATATATTATGCATAAAAACACGATAAAATAATAATAAAACCTGAACGTTTTATACACCTCGGCTTACCTTTTCGCAGACATCGGAGTGAGTATTATAATAATATGTACCTATATTTCTATCGATTCTCAACTTTAATCCTTAGCCAAATTAAATATCAAATAAAGCATTGGTGACACGAGCGAATCGTGGAGAATTCCTGACATTCAATAGACTTATAAAATGACGGTTAGCGATACCGATCAAATTATAATCGCGAAAAAAATGCAATACATTTTCAACCACATGTAGGTATAAATAGAACTCTTATTTGTAGAGCTAGAGAAAATACAAAGCTGACATAGAAATTTAAGTCTTATGTCCAGTGAAGTAGAGTTTAAAATGTTTGTCAATTGTGTCACCTGTTATCAAAAATAGATTTGGCAGGGTGCAAGTTGTCAGGTGGTTCAATAGATATGTGACGTTGGCCAGTGGCTGAGTCATGCGTTAGACAGGTCACCACGTTAACTAGACTTGTCTTCTGGAATGGGGATCTTCATTGGAGCTCACTCAAAGTAATTAATTATCACCAGGGAGATCACTGCCGTGTTATGAATTATCGTGGTATTTGTAGTCATTTGTTTTGATGCATGAATAATGTAGTAGGGTCTTCAAGGTATTGTTGAGTGTGGAGATCATCACAATATATGGTATGTATCAGATACTAACTGACCCACGCAAAGTCGTTTACGTCTCCTATTGTCCGTAGTGTAAAAAAAACTCCCGTTTTGTAACATTCTTCATTAGTGCTTCGCTCCTATTGGTCTTAGCGTCATGATAAATAGCCTTCCTCGATAAATGTACTATCCAACACTGAAATAATTTTTCAAATCGGCCTAGCGGTTCCTGAGATTAGCGCGTTCAAACAAACAAACTCTTCAGCTTTATATAATAGTAAAGATAGTATAGATTAGTATAGACGTATAAATAATAATATTTCAGACTAACTCACAACGTTATCTAGTCTCAAAGTAAGTAGAGCTAGTATTATGGGTACTAGAAAACTGATATAAATACATCTATACATTTTTGTAAATCTTATCTTTACATACACACATCAAAAGTGTCTAGGGATCAACATATGTGTCTAGGGATCAACATATATTTTTGCAATAACTTTTCTCCTGATTGATATTAATTAAAATTTTCTTTAAGGATTCATCAAATAAAGTGTTTTCGTTTGTCACAGTAACGATAAACCAAGTCACCTTTGCATTAATAAAGAAATTTGCCATTTTCCTAATAAAGGGATTTTTGACATTTGAACCACTAACATTAAAGTTCGAAAAAAAGACTGAAATAACAGTTTTCTTTAAAATTTTATTAGGTAACTTAAACAATTAATAATCCGTGTTTCTACCGCGAACACTAACAACACAAGAACATCGGTTTGGCATACTCAAAATGAGTTCATCCAAACACGCTGTGGAATGGCCGCCCATGTTCGTTGCAACAACAAAAAAAGGTCTTTTTGCGACTGGATACCCTCCATATTCGGCAGAGCTCTTCTCTGTAGCATATCCCATGCATGCTCAATCGGGTTCAAGTCTGGCGACTGAGCAAGCCAGGGCCAAAGCCACATCTCAATCTCAAGAAATCCGCATAAAAATGCTTGATCCCTAGACACTTTTGATGTGTGTAGTTGCAAATGAAGTAGGCAATATAATATGGCTTGACTTTGCAAGATTACAAATGTTTACTTACCTGCTGCAACGAGCCTGTAAAGGCAAGGTGTTTCTTGTTTTCCAACAGCGTTAATTGCAGAACACATTATAGTCCCAAAGTCCACGTCAGTACTCGGGGTGTACCGAAGAGTGGAGGTGTTGCCGGAGTTAGTGTATAAACTGACACATTAAATATGATTTAGCAATTGATAGATAGAGTGATTTTCACAATTTTCAGCAATAGATAGAGTGATTCAAGAGGAAGGTTTATATGTGTAATACATGCATTTAAATATGCAATACCTGCATTTAATTTAAAGTGGCTCAGCGTGCAATGGAGCGTGCTATGGTGGATGTTTCTCTGTCCGATAGAATTCGGAATGAGGTTATTCGACAGAGAACTAGAGTATGTCGGTTACTCGACTAGACTATGTCGCACCGAGAATCAGTACGCTGAAGTGGAAATGGGCCGGTCATGTCTCTAGACGTACCGATGCCGCGATGGTCGGTGGAGCCGAAATGTGCTTGAGTGGAGACCGCGATTAGGCAAACGTAGTGTAGGACGCCCTGCGGCTCGGTGGACTGACGGTTTAAAGAAAGTGGCTGGCAGCAGATGGATGCGGACTGCCTAAGACCGCAGGATAGTTAGCGCTCCTTGAGGGCGGGGAAACTCGAGACCTCAAGCAAACCTTAATATTATAAACTGAATAATACACACATCAAAAGTGTCTAGGGATCAAGCATTTTTATGCGGATTTCTTGAGAATGAGATGTGGCTTTGTCCCTGGCCTGCTCAGTCGCCAGACTTGAAACCGATTGAGCATGCATGGGATATGCTACAGAGAAGAGCTCTGCCGAATATGGAGGGTATCCAGTCGCAAGAAGACCTTTTTTTGTTGTTGCAACGAACATGGGCGGCCATTCCACAGCGTGATTTGGATGAACTCATTTTGAGTATGCCAAACCGATGTTCTTGTGTTAGTGTTCGCGGTAGAAACACGGATTATTAATTGTTTAAGTTACCTAATAAAATTTTAAAGAAAACTGTTATTTCAGTCTTTTTTTCGAACTTTAATGTTAGTGGTTCAAATGTCAAAAATCCTTTTATTAGGAAAATGGCAAATTTCTTTATCAATGCAAAGGTGACTTGGTTTATCGTTACTGTGACAAACGAAAACACTTTATTTGATGAATCCTTAAAGAAAATTTTAATTAATATCAATCAGGAGAAAAGTTATTGCAAAAATATATGTTGATCCCTAGACACATATGTTGATCCCTAGACACTTTTGATGTGTGTAGTTTTATTCTTAATCTTAAAAACTACTGGTTCAAATCTATACAAATAAATAAAATTGGAGTGTCTGTTTGTAATATTAAAATAACCGCTTTATAGTAAATGCGTATTATGTATACACGGTACATATACCAAAATAACATTTTTTACAATTTTTGTCTGTCTGTCTGTTTGTATGTTTGTTCCGACTACTCTCCGGAACGGCTGGACCGATTTTGACGGGACTTTCACTGATAGGTAGCTGTTGATATAAGGAATACCTGGTAGGTTACCTGGTAACACCGTTCAGCTAGTTGTAAATATTATTTTAGTGATGGATGGCTCATTTATCGAGGAACTGAGCGTCAATAAAACTTTGCAGAAACGGGAAAAAATTGAGAAACGCTGACTGAAGCTGCGCAGGATAAATGATACAACTGCATGGAGGCGCAATGGGTAAAGAGGTCGGTTTGTCACTACCCAGATTTTAAGTAAATTTTTGTTCCACAGAGGTCTGTTGTTGTATGCTGTAACAGATAAATCCATAGTATTTAATCCTTTCAGATTTTGGCTGACAGTCGATTTTTTTGCGTTGCCGACTTGTATATTTTGAACATTTGTTACTTCAGAAGAATTTAGTTACTTATGAAACGATTCCGACAATTACCCCCTTTACTCATAAACATTATTTAACTTTAATGTTCTGTGTTATTTTTAAATTTAAAGCTGTAACTTTAACTTTAAGTGAAAGAATGGGTAAGGGGATAAGGGGTTATTCTTTAAGTGAGAGAGTATACTCTCTGTTTGTTTGGTCCCGTTTAAATATAAAGAAAAAATACCAGCGCTAACAGTGTAAAATTAATGAAGAATGAAGAAAATAATTTATTAAATTACTTCATGACATAAGCCTGTGCCTAGAGCACGTTAATCCCTCGGTAAAGCCGATTTTCATGAACATCTATGGCAAGAGTTATTGAGAAGTCAGTATACGATATATATACGAACAACTAGTTTAACCTTCGAATTTAGTTCGCCCTCGGGGTTGTGGAGGTCTGATGCTAGCCGCTCTGTGGAAAAACTGATATTCAGGTAAAATCCATTGAACTAGTAGCCGACCCCAATCTTGGGTATAATAAAGGTTAGGGAGATGATGAAGATGTAAGCCCATTGTATATTCTTATTGACTTTATTTAAAGTTAATTATGTAATACAATAATGCAGTAATACCACCCACACATACTCGTAAAATAAAATTCTTAGAACAAATCGTGGTAATTCACACAAATTCTAACATAAAGACATTTTAAATACATTTAGCTAACGACAGGCAAATGTCTTTTTAGATAGGATTTTCCATTTTATTGCTTTCGAATGGACTTGTATTCAATTGTTTAGAACATAGAGTCGCTATTTATTTGGGTATCCATCCAGTGAGCCACAGATGGGCCATTTTGACAAAAATGGCTGCCCCAGCTGAAGGGATTACATATTTTTAACCGACTTCCAAAAAGGAGGAGGTTCTATGTTCTACTGTATGTTTTTTTTAATGTATGTTCACCGATAACTCCGTCAATTGTGGACCGATTTTGAAAATTCTTCTTGTATTCGAAAGGGTATGCTCCCTAGGTGGTCCCATTGCCACCATATCAGGATCTAGGTACCTAGCACACATTATAATTAAGTATAATATGCATATATTTAATTAAGTATAATACATAATAATTCATTTAAATAGTAGTAACTATTTAAATGAATAAAGAATTAGGTATAGACAAGAATTGGCACATAGTAATTTATGAAGAGCCAGTTTATTTTACGCTTTTTAGTGTTTTTGGGCAGGGAGTTTTCGTTGGATGTTTTTTGGAAGTCGTTTTTTAAAAAAATAAATAATATACCTACATTGACATTCATAAGAGATAAAATCTTCTTAATAAAACACCGCAGTTTTTGTTTTTTTTTATTGAATAGGGGGCAAACGAGCAGACGTATCGCCTGATGGTAAGCTTTTACCGCCGCCCATGGACACCCTCAACACCAGAGGCGTCACAAGTGCGTTGCCGGCCTTTCAGGGTAGGGGAGGGGATGGGGGGAGGGGATTGTTAAGGCCTCCGGTATCCACACTCACTCTGTGAAACACGGCGCAAGCGCTGTTTCACACCGGAAGCTCTCCCACGGAAGCTGGTGCTTTTGAATTGAATATTCTTTGACTTAATATTTTTTTTCGCTTAACCCTATTTTTTCTGAAATAAAAGTACCGTAAGTTACTCCTTAAGACATCAGTTATCTACCAGTGAAAGTCCTGTCAAAATCGAACACGTCAATTTTATTTATCTGAATAGAAACCATTAATAATAATCATCATCAATACCTACATAATATATAATAAAGTCGTGACTGGTAGCTGTCTGTACATGGAAGATATATCAGGAAAACAATTATAGGGGGGCTTTATGAACGTAATAGAACCCAAAACAATGATTTTTAGAATTTTTGTCTGTTTGTCTGTGCGTTTGTGCGCGCTAATCTCAGGATCGGCTTAATCGATTTGAATGCGGTTTTCAACAATCTGTTGTGATTTGCTTCACTTAACATTTAGTGTTTGTTTCATCTAAATCGGTTCATAAATAAAAAAGTTATGTCAGTTTGAAGAATCACCACGATATCCGACATTTACGCGGGCGGAGCCGCAGGCAAAAGCTAGTATGCAATATACCTATAATTATAAATAACTAGTTGTTGCCCACGTCTCCGCCCGCGTGTATGTTGGTTGTCGCGGCAAATATTAGCCTGTGTTTGTAAGTGTTTGCGTGAAAGAGTAACAAACATCCATCCATCCATACTTACAAACTTTCGCGTTTTATAATATTAGTAGAATATGTATTTTTTTAACTTTAAGGGATGATTGCTACTATTGCTAGGGTTCCTCGGTGGTGTTTTTTTGTTGCAAGTGCTGAATGCATTGAAATTTCGAATTTAAAATTTTGAACGTAATTAACTCGTATCTATTTACATTTTGGTAGTATCATTCTCACTAAACTGTTGATGTGATTACAAAAAAAAACTGTTTTTACATGTTGTAAACGTCTTGCTCGATGCATAAATATCATTAATGATCCATGTTCATCGTCTCGATCAGAAAATATGATTAAACAAAATAAAAGGAAAGTAAAAAAAATATGGATACATTTATAAATTACGTTACAATATCATCTATCCTTATATATAAAAGAGGAAGGTGACTGACTGACTGACATACCCAGAGATCAACGCACAGCCCAAACCGCAGAAGCTAGAATCCTGAAATTTTGCATGTAGGTTCTTTATATAACGTAAGTGAGCACTAAGGAAGGAATTTTTGAAATTCCACCCCTAAGGGGGTAAATCAGGGGATGAAAGTCTGCGTGAGCGAAGCCGCGTGTAAAAGCTAGTCAAATAATATAATTTAGATGTGAACTGTTAAAGGCTGTTGATAATGTTGATGAAAGCAGTAAAATATGTGAAAATGTCTGTGTCAAAAACACAGAATGTGTTTAAAAAATGCATTAAATTCATTGCAAGTGAGATTCATTTTACAAAGATGTTAGTATTACAAGGAGTTTACTTCGCGTGAGAGCATTTTGACATGCAATTGATAAGAATCATCCTAGTCTACACTGGATTTATTTTGACCGTTTCAATATTTGTAATGCACTAATTCAATTCCATCGTATCGGCTCATTTATACAACTAAATTCGTTACTGAAATACTATCTGATATATTTACAAAACCTTGTGCAATACATAAACGTAATTTGACAATACTTTTTTAATCTATGGCAATTGTCAATCACAAACAATAAGTACTATTAAAAAAAGCAAAACACATAAAACGAATAAATTAAAAAAAAAAGAATGTTCTACATTCAAAATTTTCGTTCACTAGGTTATTCAACACTGACTAAAGCAACAAAAGAACACGGCCACAGCACGTTTGAGCAGCAAGATGTGTAGTGTAACATATCACGACGCAACAAGGCGCCACAGTTAGTGACAATCAGAACAGAAAAGATCTAAATCGGTCGTGTGCCCTGCCGGCTATTTCAGCTATGCTATTTATACCACGACAAAGATCGTGGCGCGATGTGGGTCGAGATACCTTTTTCTTTCGATATACAATGTACGTGCGCACCTTGCATAATAGACATGATTTTTTTATTTATTTGAATGTGTTGCTATTGCATGTTTTCTAACCTTAAAATCACAATTAATATTATTAAAACAATTACCGTTAAAATTTTCTGTCTTTCGTTGGTTTTCCATGTTTTTAAACGATGTAAGCTTCTTATCGAACTTTCCAAGGGAACAAATTTGAAAAATACGCAGTGATGAAGATAAGGTTTTATATTTTTAAAACAGGTCAGGTCAATCCATAATAGTAAGGTCTAGTCTAAGACGACAATTCTGAAATTCCTTCTGCAATTTACGTGTTTGAGAAATAAAAGAATGATAATAGTATGCTCTCTATGGCAGTATTGACAAATGGTTAACTTTATCTTGAAATCTTTAAAGTCAAACAGTCTTTAATTTTTTTCTTATTCTTTGATTAAAACACATGCTTCATATTACCTACCTAATAAAATTTTAGTTTTATAAGAATAGTTATTATACAACGATGTTGACATACTGGAAAAGAAAATATTTAAAAATTTACCGATTGTTCGAACGCTCGTTCCATTTTTAAACGTGTGAATGACGTGTAATAGTTCTGTGTATATCTGTGGTATGTATTAAAAGTTGTACATCAAAATGTAAAAATATAAAACACATGTACATAATTTATGATTTCGTAAAATTTTGCAGATGATGCATTCCTAATAATAGTTTGTTGTTAAAATCGATAAGATTTAGTGTCATTTTGCAGTGTTACAATGTAAATTTTATTTATAAATGAATATACGTAGATATATTACGGAAACAAATTGCAAGATGGCAATATTCAGCCCAACGAAATTATTGCTAACTACAGAACACTTGTAACATTAGCATCTGACTGATTTTAAAATCTAACACATTACAACGATAAAACTGGGTTCGTGGAGGCTCTATTTATTAAATAACTTTATATGATATACAACTGGATATGGATACTTTCTTACTATGAACTTGCAAGAATTAACCGATACTGATAATCAATATTGCTAATAACCGAACCCGAAACCGGAGAAGATAAGCTTAGGTCTAGCCTGGCTTGTAGCTGTAGGAAGGCACTTTGAACATCATCTGTAATTTAGACTACATAAAAATAAATGATATTAAAGAAATTTTAGTGCTTTTATTTTATTTATTATTTATTTTAAAAATACAACTCCATTACGAATTTTTATCCTCTGTCGCTTGGGACTTTACAAACATACATGAAACGGACACAAAGAACAAACAGACTTAGAACAACAGTTTGTGGATCACACAAAGTGTTGTATCATGTGGGATTTTGAACCAACGACACTTGGCGGAGAAGAAAGCGTCGTGGCGAACGCTTAAACCACTAGGCCAGGTGTGCAGTCAGAAATTTAATGTTGTCGCTGTCTGCCTAACTGATACTCCGTAAATTGACTCTCCGTGTTACTTAAACTAGAGTCTCCGAGTTACATCTTCGATGTAACTTCGAGTTACAGCTTAATACTGGATAATTAAAGGTAGTAGAGTCACGATGATTTCAGCACGAATAGGCCGGCTCGATCGGGGTGGTACTATCCTCACACAGAAGATCAAAGTAAAATAACAGCATTCGTGTTGTCGTGTTTCGTTGGTATGTGCAAGACCGGAGGCCCAATGATGCAAACGCATCACTAGGCCACCATGTGAGTCACCATGCTGCATTGTTGCATTGTCTACATCCGCAATGAGTATGGTGAACAACACTCTTGGATTCTGCTTATGCTTTCAGGCAGAGTGGAGTCATTTTGGCAGGGCCATACATAAAAAAAATCAAAATGTATGTATTTGCAAAATGTGCAGGATTAACTAGCTAATCTAGAAAGTGTCGTACCATTTACCAGTTAGAACTATGCAACCTCACTCAACTCAAGGTAGTCGGTAGGTAGTCAACAATTCAAGGTAGTAGAGCCACGCTGATTTCAGCACGAACGGGCCGACTCAACCGGGGCAGTCCTACCCTCACACAGAAAATCAACGTAAAATGGCAGCATTCGTGTTGTCGTGTTTCGTTGGTGAGTGCAAGACCGGAGGTCCAAGGATGCAGAAGCATAACTAGGACGCATGTTGCAATGTCTGCATTCGCAATGAGTATGGTGACTAACACTCTTTGATTCTGCTTATGCTTTCCATCAGGCAGAGCTGGCAGGGCCATAGATAAAAAAATGGATGTCTTTTCAAAAATGTACAGAAATAACTAGTTAATCTAGAAAGTGTCGTACCATTACCAGTTGGAGCTATGCAACCTTACTCAACTGGTAAAAATCCACTACATAATTTCTTAACTTTCTGTAAAGAGGAATCACTTCGGTTGAGCCCAGTCCGTTTGTGATGTTGCAGAGCTCTTCTACATTATGTATCTTCTATGTAATGTTTTCCTCAACTCCAATCCATTGTAGCTATAACGCTCAAGACGGATGGAAAAAAAATGTTATCTAAATCTTTGTTTTCTCTAGTAGAGCTATAAGCTCTATAGTTTATGGTTTCCATCCTGTGTACTTCACGCCTGATTTATCGGGACTATCTTAACATCCAGTTTGGCAATGAACCTCGTATACCATCAAAACTTTTGAAGTGTTTCTTGGTACTGCATCAAGTGGAATGGTAGTTATTGCTTGTTTGTCGATTACATCTCGTGTGATTTCATATAAACCTATTTACTAGATGTTAACTGCGAATGTATGAGTTTATAATCCTGAAAAATGCGAAAGTAACTCTCTCTGTTATCGCTTTTACGGTTGAACCGCTAAACTGTTTTAAATGAAATTTAGCAAGGTTATAAAGATTAAAAAATGATTATCTAACTATGTTAAAAATGGGTCTAGAAAGGACGAAACAAAAAAATGATTTAGATAGAAATCAGTACACTAGTCACGCAATTGTCGCATTCTAAGGGTAAAGACTGCGGGACCAATAGGCTTATTAGTAACGTTAACTGAAACGACTGTATTCCTTATACAACTTTTTTCATGGTTGGCAATCGAACTTAGGACCTCCGGCTTAGCTTTTAGGATCACTAGCTCCTAGGCCTACACGCCCATCAAATATATAAGCTGAAATGTGCATAAGTAGTACGTACAAGAAACCTCAGACGGAACATGAAACTTATAAATAAATATACAAGTCCAATAAAAGTCAGTTGAGGACAAAATAGCGATTAGTAATGAGTAAGCAACAATATAGCAGCCAGAATTTTATTTTTCCCGTTAAACTAAAATAAATGTAGGACTCGACAATCGGACATTCTTGGCACGGCGGCGCAGCATTCAATAAGCGGCGAGCATTCGTACGTCAATCATTGGACTAGATACTTTGTGTTGCTGACTAGGCACCATATACCTTTTGATCTATGAAGCCCTCTGCCTACGTGGCTTCTCAGTTCTAGGTGTCTATGGGTGGCAGAAGTCACCATAATGTTATCAATTTCTTCCCCGTCCCCTTTGGCCAAGAACTATTCCAATAAAGAAAAATAATTCCGTTTTGAAAACTGGTTTCCAATGTTCCCGTTCCGTCTACTCGTTCACCCTGTTACAAAAAACTTTGTTAATAAAAAACAACTATACGCAAGTATTTTCAGAATCATTTTATAGTCACTCACGCAATTCAAGCCCTCAATTGAAAGACCTAGTCCCACTACAAAGACGTATCATCACCGGTAGTACATATTTGTGTTATGGATAATCCATGCATATGCTTGGAAATTAATAGCGAAACCTTGTTGATAGAGAAGATTTACTTAAGTATTTGTATACTTAAATCTTTTCTCTACTTGACTCTCTTAGCTCTTTAGCTGCTATTCTTTTATCAAATTCAAAATCATTTATTCATATAAGACACCAAGTGACACTCATGAACGCCAAATTGAAGCTATAGTTAAAAATCATAGATCGACACAAACAGACGCCATAGCATGTGCTGTATTGTCGAGGTAAATTAGGCGAAAACACCAAAAATCTACTGACAGCCTATGTCGATCCATAACTTCCAGTTTCCAAAATGCGTAGAGCCTCATGAGAAGAATACTGGCAAAGAAATACATGGCTACTCTTTTTCAAAGTCTGATTTTCAGGTATAATTGTGTTAGTATTACATAGGTAAACAGTATGCAAGATGTTGCCACCTGAAATTCCTTTTTATTAAAATGCTCCAAAATCTAACGCACAAACAAAAAAAAAACAATCAGTGATAACGTTGAAGGTTTCAGTCTATTAAACATAGAAATCATTCAAGGTGCACATCTACTTACATTCAGTTGCAAAATCTACTGTTAAAAATAATTCGTGACTGGATTAAGAGGCTAGAGTTGCAGTTGAACGAACCAAAATAATAGTATTGTCTAAAGCATCGCTGACTAGGCCGACCAGTCACCCCAAGCAGCACCCGTTCACGAGTCATCGAGTATCAAGAATAAATATTAATTAATTAGGTAAATATACGACAATTTATATAAGAACATTTTAACACATACTGAAAATGAGACTTACTAAATATGCAAAAAGATGAACTGCAACTAAGATTTACTCTCGCGAATTATGTTTTCACACTGCAATTCAATTTATAGGCATCGTTATCATGTACGTCATGAACATTAAATGCCAAGTATTCATGATATGTGTGGTCAATTTGATGAAGTATTTCATTAATTCATTTGACATTGTGATTAATGCTTAAAGTCATAATTGCGCGTGCAACAAAATGTTTATTACTACATTGCTAAAGAGTTTATTTGTGACTATCTTACCTGCAAACTTCATTCGAGTTTCTCTAAAATATCCATTGATACACTCGATTCCTAATACTTGTTTCATAGCCCTTCTCGATAAACAGGTTGTCTAGCAATAAGATCTTTATTCAATTCCAAACAGTAATTCCTGAGACTAATATGTTTAACAAATCACCAAAAACCAAAATCTTTATAAGTTTAGATAACATTAAAACTATTAATATTACTCTCTTTATATTATTTTCATTTTTAGATATATACCTAAATATAATGAAAAATATAAAAAAATAGTAAACAACCGACTCCGGATACAGGGACCAATCCGTGAGCTAATTATTACTATAGGACGGTGTATATGTACGATAATGGAAGTTTTTGAAAACGATAATTAAATAAACGCTTAAAAACTTGAACTGACATCCGAACACCCTTGCCTTTGTTCAATTTATTTAAAAAAGATGAGAGATAACGTCTGGTATCCGAACATGGCCTAAAAGCAGATGAAGTTGAGGTGAGTGTGCATGAAACTATACGTCAAAGTCATGGCATGATTGCATTATACTTAGACGACCTCTTAACATACCAACGCACACGTAAGTGCACATTCTATTTCAAGAACAAGTAGCACCGTTCATTATTCTCATTTATATCTGATCTATTAAACTCGCATAACTGAGAGCCTTACTGAGGCACCAGAGACGGCCTGGCGGCACGCCAGCTCCGACGATGTGTCATACTGGAACCAATTATGATGTGTAATATTAATAACCAAAGACTATGTGCAGTTTACAAAATATCGAAATTGAAATATCTACATTTATCGCGGTAACATCAGAATTGATCACCTTGTGGTGCTAATTCACCATGCATTCTTTATCACTTATACCACGGGGAGTGCTCCGAAGAATGGGTTGGAATTATATCCCCCGCAACCTGCGGACCACAGTCTCTCAACATTGCAAACATTTTATATGCATCATATGAATAATTGATAATCCACAACTACGCAGATTTTATTAAACTTCTTGCCTCACACTAGAAACCTACATGTAAAACGTCAGTTACGAAATAAATATCGTATCGGATGGATACAACAATCAAGAAAAAGCATACTTCTACGTCAGACGCCGCCAACGTACCTACTCTTGAATTGCAGGCAAGTAGTCATTTACTATTAAGTGATCAGCTTTACTCTGACTCCAATCCTAAAGTAGCGGATTGGCTATCAGCATGTTCCCAGCCATAAATGACATATACCAAGACTTTTTGCAAAGGTAACACTTTGCGCCGACTTCACTAAATGACAATGACTGACACGCAAATAATGTTGAAAATTTGTGCCTCTTGAAGTCATCGGCAGAAAGAAATTGTTTAAGTAATGGCTCTTTTATACGCTGTAGATGATGCTACTGCAATTAAAAAACCTTTTCATTACAACATATAACATGAAGCTATTATCGTGCTATTCGTGAGGGCTATTCCTACAATTTATAATCTTGGTTATAGGCAGTCACTGATTTGTTTGGATTATGTTAAGAAAAATATTCATTTATACACAAAGTTTAGCGACGTTCATAATATCAACACTAGAAATGACTGCACGTTTGGCCTAGTGGTTTAACGGTCACCACGCCGTTTCCTACTTAGCCAAGTGTCGTGGGTTCAAATCTCACGTAGGACAACACTTTGTGTGATCCACAAATTGTTGTTTTGAGTCTGGGTGTTCTTTGTGTCCGTTTCATGTATGTTTGTAAAGTCCCCCGCGACACAGGATTTATTCCTAGGGCGGGAGTGGTCTTTTAAAAAAAAAAAAAGTCCTGCTGGCGGTAGTGTAGAGCCGTATGCCGTCTGTATGGACAGGAAGACTCAAAACTATGGTCCTTTCTTCAAAAGACCAACCCAGATCCTATACTGTACTCGCATAGATTTTTTTTTGTTTTAATGTAATTATGGATTTTAAAAAAGGACACCTCTGTGGTTTCTTTCGGCATTTCTTCCTAGAGCGAGTCTTAGGAAATGCCGGCTTCTTCTAGCTGTAAAGCCTGACGTGTAAAAATATATAAAAAGATTTACTTATAAATAAATATCATTTGATACCAAGTGTATCAGGAGAAATAATTAGAAGAAGCGTAGGGGAGGTAGGGGACCATTGGGCACTTTTTTACATAGATGGTAATAAAACTGTTATTTTTTAACAAACTCTAAATTTTATTTCACATATATCTAGCACACATCTTTGGTAGTAATTATTGCAAAGACAAGTTTTTGTATTTTAATCAGTCTCAAAGTTACAAAAGATCTTCTGACACATATCCAAAGTGCCCAAACCTCCCTATTGGGTGGTTTGGACACGCCAGTAGGGAGGTTTGGGCATTGTATTTAATACGTTACATATCGCTATATTATACTACTATCCTTAAGTATTATACAATATTGCTATTATAACTTGTAAAACAAATATTATTTCTTATCATAGACTTAAAAATTAACAAAGTAAAGAAAGAATAAATCCTGCAAGATGTTGGACTCAATTAAATAAATATAATTAATAATTATTATAATTAATAACTATATATTATTATTAATTAGATATTATATAATATATTATATTATTATGATATTATATGTGGTTAACATTTTTCTTACTTCTTTTTTCACTTTTTTATAATATATTATAATTATATTTTATTATTATTATAATATATATGAATGAAAATGAATGAATTGATATGAATTATTATTATTAAACATTATTATTATTTTACTTAATTAATTATTAGCATTGCCCATGCCCAAACCTCCCTCCTATGTGCGTGCCCAATGCTCCCCATACAGTATTTTTTTTAAATAAATTTGAATATGTTTATTTTTATCAGATGTTGAATCCTTAGTAGCAGGTAAATTTAAGCTTTTATAAACACAAAAGAAGAAGTTAACGTAAATACTTACACTTTCTTGCAGATTGCTTTGTTATCTTTCTCCAAATCACAACCAAAATATTCACTTCCGTACGCAAGAAACCGTTAACCGCATGTAACTTTGACAATCAAGTGAAATAACAGATGATGTTTAGATAAGAGGTTTTGCCAGTTACTAAACTATAGTGCTAGAGTAGAAAACAAAAATAATCTACTAAGGATTTCGAGAAATAAAGAGGTGCCCAAACCTCCCGACTGCCCAATGGTCCCCTACCTCCCCTAACAGAGAATCTAAGATTTTAACAAAAGCTGACGCTTCCTCTTTATTATACAACTGCTTTATTAGTACGCAAAAAGGTTTACTGCAACTAACATTCAATACTTTTTATAATACCAAGCTTATTTTTAAGGCTACTGATGTCATGCTACTGAAGTTATATAAATATTAGTTTGACTAATATACATGTCAGGACGTAGACTCGATCGCGTGAATTTTAATGAACCGTCATGTTAATTAGATAAAATCTATTTGAATTTTACGATTCTATTAAAATTACGATCGATATTTTTATGATTACCAGCTCGGAGAATAAGATTTTGTGTTTTTATTTGGGAAGGGTGATTGACCGTTAAACTTTGAAACGTTCTATGACGAATTTCAAGAAAAACCATTGTAAGGTCCGATGAACGTAAGCTACATTTAATGGACATAGGTCTTTTGATCCAAAGTAAAAATTAGGTGATTTGCAATAATATTCTCCCATGCCTGGAAAAAAAATTGCAAAATCTAATAATCAAGACACAAATGCATTACCGCCGATTAGATCACTTCGTCTCCCTAATATTGAAAAGTGAAGAGGTTTGGACCTCTAGGAATTATCCTCTCTTGGCGAAAAAGAACGGAACGCACCGAAACATGGCCCTCCCATGAATAAGTTTATTCTTGCCAATAGGTACATCTTCTTTAATTAAACCTACAGTAAATCTGATATGAAAGACATTACCAATTTAATGAAACTGAATAAAAGAGGATATGTTTACAGAAATATGCAATATCTAGCGACAAGATGACAAATGGTCAGTAAAGCCGACCTCAAACGAAATGGGTCGTAACGGGATTATTAATAACATTTATAAGAAACATCAAAGTATATGTATGAAATATGAACTAAATTAAATGCTCTGTTTATGAAGAGCTTGTTTTTAGTACTTGCGTAAGGAAAACTTGTCACAAGTAAGTAAATAATAAGAAGTATTCAAAATATTCTGATTTTTGTAACATTACTTTTTAACTAGAAAAAATGCTTAAGAATGAGTATGACGAATAGATTTAGTTCTTTTTGTGAATAAGAGTAAATAGCATTTTATTTTATTTTATTCAATAGGTACAGATACGCTTTTGGACGGACTTAGTAAGGACGTCCATTAACCCGGCCCAAGGCGAAATAGAGTCCTCTTCTCTATTTCTCACTTGGGTAAGTCCTGACCGGCGCGTCCTCGTCGCGGGGGTGGGCACTACATGCTTCAGTAGGCCGGAGTATGCAGGTGGCGGAGTTCGGCCAGGGACCCTGTCCTGTGGGGTATAACGCAGGACCTTTACCAAGGCCAGCAGCCGACCTCGGTGGAGTATCATGCCTGCCTGCGCTAGTCTTGCGCAGTCGAGCGCCGTAAGCCAGGATGAAGGAGTCCTGGAGGGTTGAGCTGATTGGGGTCGGGGTTAGATACCTCCATGAAGCAACACGCCCTGTTTGGTCCGGAATTCAGGCGAAACGGTAGCCCTGTAGCTAGCCACCACAGGGAAATGGACACGCGTCCCGTACGGATGAAGTGGTACGGTCCGCAGGCGAGGTTCAGGGGGGTGTTCTCCGGGAGAACACTGGGACTCGGCCATGCTAACGGAGCGAGGACAGGCGGCACATCTGGGGGCCGCATGTCTGCAGTTCCTGATGTCGCGCATGAGTCCCAACCCAACGACCCTATACCTCTTGGGTATTCCTGGTGTCCTTAGGGACATCCCCAAAGGTGCGGGCTCCACGGAGGGTGGGAAGCTCGAGAGGTGAAATACATACATAAACATAAAATGGACAACCCAAAAACAAAAAAAACCCCAAAAGTGGACGGTACGGCAGCAGCTGGACCGGACACCCCAAAGATGAAAGGTACGGCAGCAGCTGGACCGGACACCCCAAAGGTGGAAGGTACGGCAGCAGCTGGACTGGACACCCCAAAGGTGGAAGGTACGGCAGCACCTGGACCGGACACCCCAAAGGTGGAAGGTACCGCAGCAGCTGGACCGGACACCCAAGGATGAGGTCCAGCAGGACCTCCTTCCTTAACACGAGCCTTCAGGGAAGCTTCGGCGACCCAGGAAGGCAAACACAAACAGCCTCGTATCGACACCGAAGACAAAGCAGACCGCGGAAGGCAGATAGGTCGCTGGCAAGCCGGTGACCAGGACGCCTAACGCGAAAACACCCGCTGGACGGACACAGCCTTTAACGAGCTCCACGAGCTCAGGCCGGACCCGGCCAGCCCCCGCAGCTGTTCCGGATGTGGCTCGACCCACAAGCCTGGAGCAGACCGCGGGGAGGAGGTCTCAACAAGGCGAACCAGCCACGGACCCTAGCCTGTCCGGATGGCAGGTCGCCATGTCCATGAAGAGGAAGGGGAAGAAGGCGAAAAACGTAGTGTCGGCGCCCCAACCCCCAGCTTCTTCCGCCTGTGCGGCACAAGACAAGCCGCACAAGAAGAAAAACAAAAGGCAGCGTCGCAGAGAGAAGGAGAGGCGACCTGCCTTAGACACAGACACGCCTCCGGTGCCTACCCCAAGGCAAGGTACCCGTCCGCAGGGGGGGAGTAATGCGTCCGCTGAACCCTCAGCGCCGCGACGCCCACCTCCTCCCAAGGGCAAAGGGGCGCAAGCAGGACCTCAGGGTGGTAGTACCCAGGGGGGCCGGTACTCCGCCAAAAGGGCGCGTCTCGACGAGACAATATCTCCGAGAGGCGAGCCTAAGAGGCGGAGGACCGGACCACCAGGGGAAGCCGCTCAGATTGACTACGCGAGTACGGTCAAGGCAGACCTAATGGCGGCAGTAACTACTGCGGCCGTGGAAAACCTAAGCCTTAGTCAGTCTGAAGAGGTCCAAAAACGAATTGAAGAACTGCTGTTCGAGGAGTCGATGAAGCCGGGCAGCAGCAATTCAGAGGGCCCAGCGTTTCGAGGAAGGCTGATATTGACGGACGGCTACCTAAGACTCTGGTGCGAAAACCAGCCTACGCTGGAATGGCTGAAGCGCAGCGTGGCCAGCATCACCCTTTCCACGGGGGAGAAGTTGGTAGTAAAGCGCCCGAGCGAGATGACAAAGCGGGTCCGCTGCGGCATCTTGCTCCCTGGGGTCCACGAGGACCACAGGAAGGTAGCACACATGCTGCGCTTCCAAAACCGGTGGGCAGACATCGAAAGATGGCTCCTTCTGAAGATGGACAGGCAAGCGACGGACACGTTTGCTGTAGTCAGCATACCGGAGACGGTGGTAAAACCCCTGGTCGAGCACGGGCGCCGGCTCAGCTTTATGCTGGGAACGGTGTACGTCAAGTTCCAGGGGCCCCGCGGCAAGTTTGTGGAGCATCCACCAGCCGAAGCCGACTCCAGGGGTGCAGAAAACAGTGCCTGCACCCTAACGATGGACACTGCGGAGGGGGCAAAAGATGCTGTCGACATAGTCTCGGCACCTGAGTCCCAGGCTCCGACGCGGTCCGCCCCCACCTCCGATGCGGAAGAGGAAGATCTTCTTCGCGATCGCACGGACAGTGGGGGTGAGTGCGCGGAGGGGCTACGCAGGTTGGCCATCCGAAAGGAGAGCGGAGCCGAGGACGAGGACATGGCAACGGAGGAATCTGATTCCAATGGCGCTGTCTCATTCCTCGGCGTGTAGCATCCCACAGGCTAACCTCCACCACAGCTTGACCGCGACGGCTCAGAACCGAAAGTGTTTGGAGGTCAACAAAACAGCCGTCATACTGATCCAAGAGCCGTGGGTCAGAAACGGCACTGTCTGCGGACTCCGCAACATGGGAGGTAAGCTAACAGTTTACGCGGGACCAGAGAATCCCCGCACATGCATATACACTATAGCTGACATAAACATGCAGGCCCTTACTAGTTTCTGTTCTAGAGACATATGTGCCATAAAGGTGCAGGGAGCCCAGGACACCGGCCTCGCGCATGTGGTCATGGCATCGGTCTATATGCCTGAAGCCGATGACCCACCACCGCACGACCTATCGCGGCTGGTCCACTACTGCGAGGAGGCGGGACTCGAGCTAATCGTAGGAACCGACTCTAACGCGCACCATGCCTTGTGGGGCTTGTCTACAGGAAGCGACAGAGGTAGGAAGCTCGTTGAATACCTATTTACGACAAACCTTAACATAGTAAACACAGGTTCTGTAACAACATTCGTCAACAGACGAAGCAAGACAATCATTGATTTGACCCTGGCAACTGAAGAAGTAGCAAAACACATCTCAAACTGGCACGTGTCCAACGATTTATCATGTTCGGACCATAGATGGATTCGTTTCAACCTTCAGGTAAGCATACTCACGGCACCACCTAGGCGAAACCCGAAAAAAACCGATCGCGCGCAGTACTCTCTGCGGATCGGCCAGGCCCTGGAACAGGGTACTTCCCTGTACCCAACTAGGATCACAGGTACCGTAGAAATCGAAAAACAGGTAAAGTTCCTCACAGACACTATGATGGACTGTTACCATCATACATGCCCCCTATCCATCCCACCAGCAGGCCAAATGAAAAATAAGAGCTGGTGGGGGCCTGAGCTGGAGAGACTCTGGCACGAGATGAGGAAGCAACTCAATAGAGCGATGAACACCGGCACAGACCAGGACTGGGATAAATACAAGGCCACCAAGTCCAGGTACAAAAAACGACTCAGATACAGGAGCACCAACTCATGGCGGAACTTCTGCACAAATATTGAGTCTACTGCACAGGCCAACAGGGTAAGGAAAGTTCTCTCCAAAAACGCAGCCATATCACTGGGGTCCTTACGAAAACCAGACAACTCCTTTACCACCTCGGCGGAAGAGGCAGAACGTACTCTGGTAATAGCACACTTCCCGGACTGTGAAATAATCAGTCCAGGCGGATGGCCAGATGAAGAAACCATCCCAACGGAGGAGGAATGGCAGCTGGCCCACAAGGTAATCGACCCATATAAAACGCAATGGGCAATCGACAGCTTTGACTCATTTAAATCTCCAGGCCCGGACGGAATCTTCCCAGCCCTGCTTAAATGGGGAGGGAAGACACTTACTCAACGGTTGACCTACGTCCTGGGAGCCTGTCTGGCACACAGATATGTGCCAAGACAGTGGAGAGATGTCAGAGCAATCTTCATACCAAAACCAGGTAAAACCGACTACTCGGATCCCAAACCCTTTAGACCAATAAGCCTAACCTCTTTCCTCCTAAAAACACTAAAGAGGTTATGCGACAGGCACCTGAGGGAAACGGCGCTGACACAAGCACCACTACACCCGAACCAACATGCCTACAGTCCAGGTAAATCAACAGAGTCGGCACTTCATGTGGTCACAACCAAAATTGAGGTGGTGATCAAAAACAAGTTGATGTGCTTAGGCACCTTCATAGATATAGAGGGAGCCTTCGACAAAACGAAATTCACCAGCATAACAGCAGCACTGGTAAGGCACGGAGTGCATGCAGTCAAAGTAATAGTCGGTAGGTGCAAGGTCTGGTGAGTATGGCGGATGAGGGAGAGCTTCCAACCCCAGCTCTTGCAGCTTGGAGACTGTCTGTTGCGGAGTATGGGGTCGCGCTGTCGTGAAGCAGCTGCAAGAGCTGGGGTTGGAAGCTCTCCCTCATCCGCCATACTCACCAGACCTTGCACCTACCGACTATTACTTTTTCCAAAAAGCAAAATACCACTCACTTATTAATCACGAAATCTCAGAAACTATAACACCTACAAACTTGAAATTTAGCAGGTAGGTACCTTATAGGGTGTAGACATCCGCTAAGAACGGATTTTACGAAACTCCACCCTAATGGGGGCAAAACGGGGGTTGGACGTTTGTATGAAAGTCCTATGTTTTTGAAGTAAGAGACTTGAAATTTAAAATGTTATACTCTACAGACGATGTAGAGGTGTGCTAATAATGTATCTTTAGAAATCAACTCCCTTTTGGGGTTAAAACGGGGGATGGTACTTTGGACGCAAACGAGGTTGCGTAGGTCAGCTAGTATATGTATATAGGAAACTAAGATGTGCATTCAAATTAAAGCTTCCTATAAAGAAGGAGAGAAGATATGAAAGCATTGAGGCTTTCGTGAAAGACATCCGACTTCACAGTCGGATGTCTTTCACACGATATTATAGTTCCTGCACATTCTGTTTACTGGGAGGAACACTTAATAATTGTGGTATACGTACAGATCGTGTGGGTATTTTAATTTCAATCTTTTCTACGATATTACTATCGATTGTACAATTTTGTGTAAGGTGCACAAGTCCACCCATTCATCTTCTATTTTCCAAAGATCTTAAAGACATTTTTTGCAATCCATCAACATACTCCGGTATTTTGCGTCATAACCCACATCTTGAACAGAGAGCTCTCACGAATCTCCTCTGTACCGCCTCTATCCGGTCTATATGTATATTATAAATTGTATAGAAATTTTGTGCCTAAAAATTCCATAAAAATGGTGTCATAATAAGTTTTGATGGCACAGGAGCAAACGAGAGATGTGTCAAAGTGACTGATGCAGCCTATCTACGCCTACAACTCAGGGGTTATAAGGATGTTCCACTCTTTTGAATGCTCAGAATAATATATATTTTCGATATGGGACAACAACTGCATTATACTGTTACATGAGCACACCAGTAGAGAAAAACAAAGTTAAGAAGAATCTTTTAAAAATATAAATTCAAATATTTGATTCACTAACTCATAAAATTTAAAGTTAGATAAGCATTGAATATACATGACATACAGCTTAAAGGTTCGTTCATTTCTATAAATCCTTTTCCATTATTTATCTTTTCCTAATGTTTTATCTATAACCTTATTTTTATTCAATCTTTCTCTGTCAACTTTCGTATCTTCATCCTTAATAATCTTCTCTTTATCTGTCTCTGTTACTCCAAACTAAAATACAATCACTAAATACATTTAATCTATATTTGGAATTTGTGTAAAATAATATATTTCGAGACACAGCCAAATCGCTTTCTGCCATCGTTCGGTGTATAAAATGTGTAACCTCCGTGATTAAGCCTTTTGTCGTATAACTGTTTGATCATCACTCATCCTTATTAAATGCTTTAAACCAACCGTTCCAAGTAATTTGTTTATTTTAGGCGTCGTATTTTGTAAGTAATGTGGGTCGTAACTTTGAGTTTTTTACGATATACGAATGACTGTAAATGTTACGAACACTTACCCGCGAGCTTGCCCGCAATTGTTACCGATTTAGATTTTATGAAGCAGAACTAAAATTGACATTGGATGTTCGCAGCGAATTCTAATAGTTATTTAAAAGATAAGGTTAAAAATATATATATATTAAGTTATATAGTTTTATTTCTAAAGAAATCCAATCAAAAATTAGTATTGTAATGGGGAATCGTTGAATGCAAAATTAGAGACTTTGCTAATATACATTGTTCAGTCCTCTCACCAATAGAGCGATCACTTTGTGATACTTGTAATATCTATAGGACCCATGAGTATAAGCATCAACTCGCTACTAGGCCACTGGCAAGAGAAATGAGCGTTTACGGCGATCCACCGTGTTCTTAATCTAAACTAAAATCATCAAGCACTTACTGGAGTTGTGTGGCTTCTTTGTTCTCGGCGTTCCAAGAGATCTCTTGGGTAGTTCCTTCTCTGCGTCGTCACACAAACATGCTCCAAGTGCTGTATATCTTCCAAGGTATTCGAATTACAACAAACTCGTATCAGCTATCACGGATATTCGAATTACAACTCACTCGCTTCAGCTATCGCGGAACGCGCCTACAAAAATCGCGAGTACAAACCAGACCTAACAAAACGGTAAATCACTAAAGGGACCGGGTCGATGGACTATTAGCTTAATATCAATTAATTACGGTTCTCAAAACAACAATCGTCGACCGTTCACAACACGAGTCTTTCTAGTACTCTCTTAACCTCAAACATCAAAACGTCAAACACTAAAAAAATGACAATCGAAAAATGTTGCCATTACAATGACGTTCGAAATCCAACATACATTATACTGAGGTCTCTTTTAGTGCTACTAATTAATAGGCATGTTATTTAGGATGACATGGGAAAAATGGTAATAGAAAAGATTGGAAGAAAAGGTACATAAGAAGGGTATGCAATGGTAGAAAAGGTATTATATAACTTTCCGCGCCACTAGTGATTATTCACTAGTGGCGCGGATGGGCTATGGAATGATTACAAAAGTTCAAACAGGTATAGATTGCGTACCCGTAATTTTAATTTTTGCCGAGTGATTTCTGAAAAGTACGATTCCTATAACTTCAGTATTAATATACTTAAAATATTTTGTGAAAGTTAGTATTATACAAGAATATCATCATCATCATCAACCCATAATATTCCACTGCTGGGCTCGGGTCTCCTCTCAGGAGAGGGTTAAGGCCATACGAGAATATCTATAACTATACTAATATTATAAACGCGAAAGTTTGTAAGTATGGATGGATGGATGGATAGATGGATGAATAGATGGATGGATGGATGGATGTTTGTTACTCTTTCACGTAAAAACTACTGAACGGATTTGGCTGAAACTTTACAGTAATATAGCTTATACATCAGAATAACACATAGGCTACTATTTGCAGCGATAACCGAAATACACGCGGTCGGAGCCGCGGGCAACAACTAGTACAAAATATTTATAAGAATTATTAAGTTTGGAATTTGAAAATAGCAGAATATTAATCACGAGTTAGCAACGAAACTGTGTTTTGTCAAACAATGCGAATTAAAATTAAAAAAAAACTGATAATAGACAACATCTTTAACTTTTTTATTTGAACTCTAAATTTAAATCTTGCGGGTTATTTGACATATTGACTTTTATGTCGGTAGCATTATTGTGTGTAAATCTATTAAGGTCCCCTGCGTCAACACGAGTTTATTTTCGACTGTCCTCGGAGAGCTGAATCTTCTATCTGTTATATTTATATATTATCAGCTTCCCATTTACTTTTTGTTTTTTTTTTTAATTAACATAACCTTTGCAAGTCTTGTTAGGAATTTTGTCTTTTTACCAGAACAAATTTGGAATATGGCAGAACTTTACTAGCCTTCATTTGTATTAGCATTTTAGAGCAGATATCTAGAACTAAATATGCTGAGATATTACATACCTATAGAAGTTTAATAAAAATATATATTTACATACATGTATGAGAAATTAGGGGTAATAAATTCTGAAGTAATACTTTGAGTATGTATCAAAAATACGCTAGTGATTAAAGTATTAGCGTTTAGGTGAGAAGATTCTCCCGCCCTTCACTTCAGGCCTCGACTGCATGTCAATTTAATATCTCTTTTATGGTATACAAGATTATTTTTATCTCAAAATCAAATACAACTGTTCCAAAATGACATGTAATGCATATTTTCCATTATTTAGATTGTGTAGCTTCGATAGGCAGATTTATAAAACGCCGAACGTCATTAATGCACCACGCGTTACAGAATGCGAGCGAGTCACAGTTATTTTAGAGCTTTGTACATAATTCAGATTATGTGCTTTTGATAATGGTTTTGTTTTGATAATTAAAAACAACATTTAACACGAGCGAAAATAATTTGCAAAGTGACCATAGTTACTAACAGTACTAAGTACTTACTTAATGTTAAAATAAATGTTATTGAACAGTCATTTAAATTAATCATTAATAAACAAAAACAATTGTAACAAAGCCTCGAATTGTCTAGATAGGTTTTAGTTTCTTTATTATAAGATTACCTCTAGAAGAAGAACAAACCATAAACGTATGTAAAATTTCGATGCTGCCTTCCTAGCCAAGTTGCATTCTACAAACGTAAACTAACAGAAATATGTGTGGTGAATGATGAATTTCAACGCCAAGACACGTGGTAAAATCTTTTTTTTTTTATATCGACCTGCCAAAGTGAGTCTACTGTGCCTGATGGAAAGCGTAATGTAGAATACAAGATTGGTGGTCACCATACTCATTGCAAATGCAGACAATGTAACCATGCAGCATGGCGACCCGCACCATGGCGGCCTAGTGATGATTCTGCATCGTTAGGCCTCCGGTCTCGCACTTACCAATGAAACAGGACAGCGCGAGTACTGTCATTTTAGGTTGATCTTCTGTGCGAGGGTAGTACCGACCCGGTTAAACCGGCCCGTTCGTGCTGAAATCAGCGTGACTCTACTACCTTGTCAAATAGTCAATAATACAAGAGAATAGAGGCGTTAGCGATTGTAGAAAGAGAATTGACGCAAAACACTTGCAACTTGGCTAAGGGGCTGGTCAAAGTATCGATATAAAAACGGGTTTCTTTCGGTAAAAAATTGACTATAGGTAAATTTTCTTACTGTAATCACACTTCACATCACATCACACTAATATATAAAGGCGAAAGTTTGCGAGTGTGTATGTTTGTTACTTCTTCACGCAAAAACTAGTGAACGGATTTGGATGAAACTTTACAGTAATATAGCTTATACATCAGAATAACACATAGGCTACTATTTGCCGCGATAACCGACATACACGCGAGCGGAGCCGCGGGCAACATCTAGTGTTTAATATTTGTAGTATATTTTATAAAAAGGTGTATATATCTTAAAGGTAGAAGAGTCACGCTGATTTCGGCAAGAACAGGTCGGGTCGACGGTCCGGCGATACTACCCTCTCATTTTAAGTTGACGTTTAGTATGCAGGGGGTTTGGGGGGCGATAAATCAATCTAGCTAGCATTCATTTTTAGAAAATTTACCAAGAAAAAATACCAAGTCATCCAGGTACCTTGTGGTAAAACTATTAAATAAAGAATGAAAAATAAACTTACACTTCGTCGGTTTCGTATCCATTTGTCACAGATATAAAGTGTAACGGTGGATTAACCAAGACGGTGGCAAAGCAAAACGTTATAGTAGTACAAGCTTACAATACTCTCCAATGCACACCAAGTAGAACGTCTAGAATAATGAATATGAATGAGTCCGAATTACTCGAACTGACGGTATTTTTATAATATCTGACAGACTTGACCCAATTCAATACTAAATTCACAGTATAATAATACTAATAAGTATAATATAATACTTACTACTCGTAGATAATATTAAACATTGTTTATCATAATTATTCTAATGATAATTAGCATACAATTATTATTTGATAATACAGGATTGTGTAACATTAAAGATTTATTATGCTGGAAGTTTGACAAGCGGAAGGCGCCAAGATATTAATCTTATAAATAAAATCCTCGTGTCAAAATGTTAGTTACCATACTCCTCTGAAACGGCTGGACAGATTTTTATGAAATTTGGTGTGCATATCGAGTAGGTCTGAGAATCGACCATCTATTTTTATACCATTTTTTTTTATTGCAAAACAACATTTGCCGGATTAGCTAGGAATATATAATATTGTATGCCTAGTAATTGTTAAGATTTAAACGAACTAGGCATTTATACGAGGTTGGAATCGTTACTTATAACACAAACTATATTTGAAGTTCTGTAATAAATAATTACCAGTATAAATATATTTCTGTGGAGTTATGCAATTCTATTAGCGAGTGCGTTTATAGGATGTATGTCATCGGTTTATATTTGGACGATTTGTAGAACTAAACGTAATTGAGAACGCTGTAAGACCAAATATTTGTTGTTTTAACTGCTCACGGTAGTTAAACAATAATAAATATTACCGTGGTAGTGCTTCGTCCCATTTTTTATGTATGGCCCTGCCAAAATTACTCTAATCTGCCTGATGGAAAGCATAAGCAGAATCCAAGAGTGGTGGTCACCATACTCATTGTGAATGCAGACAAGGCAACAATGCAGCAAAGTGACATACATCAGGGCGGCCTCGTGATGCTTCTGCATCATTGGAAAGCTTAGCTTATCTTAGAAGTTAAACAATAAGAACGTAGAAGAACTATACAAGAGGTATAGTTATTACCTAATATTAAGTCTCTCAAGAAACTGTAGTTAAATCTTCCACTGCTGCTATGCTGCAGCACATTAAGTTAATGATATGATATGATGATATGACCCGTAGGCCCAACTTTACTCGTTTTAGTGTCCGACTTGAATTTTAATGGAGCTGACGTATGGATGGTTTACAAAATTCTATCGGAACCAAACAGCAATGATGCGGAAACTCTATTCAAATTCATGTAGATTGTGGTAAGTCGATAAGTATGTAGCAACATGTTCAGGATACGATGGAACTGTCATATGCTGTGCGTCAAAGTTTCAGAACAGAAAATAGAATTTAAAAAAAGGCTTGACTCCTCTACACTAATTCATTCCACAAATGATGGTACGCTCTTGAATCTTTTGAGTTGCTGGTGTCCATAGATTGACCCAATGGTGGAACCAACTAAACCTTACTAACCTTAAAAAAATATATTGAAAAAGTTTTTTAAAATACAGTGTAAACTGCATGTAACGTCATCCGATTTAACGCCAAACTCCCTAAAGCGTCGAAATCACTCGGCTTTGGTTGGTTTAGCTTGTCGTCCATACAATGACACTCTCTATTTAGCATTACACCCACTCTCAATAACGACAAGAATTAAACAATAAAAAGTACTTTTTAAGTTGCCAAAATTAGTAATAACTGCGCAGCTTTGTACGTTGTTTTGTCCGCTTTATTATCCTAACCCGTAATAAACTCATACATACCGAACTTTCTAAGAAATCCGTTCTTTTGTTTACAAATTGGGATTGCTTGCACGTGTAGACTGTTATTAGTAGGAGTACGAGATTCAATATCGCAAAATATGAATAAAAAAAATACAACAAAATTAATGGTGCATTAAAAGACGTCAGACGATAATAACAGACTATACACAATAGCGTTCAAATAAGGATTATTTTTTATGTCATTATTAACACTAGTTTGAAATAAAAAATATATTTTTCAAATGCAGATTTGTCTTCTCTCCATTTAACGACAACTCTATATAACGTCAAAATATGCAGAGTCCCTTGAGTGTCGTTATATAGAGTTTACACTGTATTAGAAATTACGTGAATTTTGCTGTTTTATTATAGATTCACTTGCTTTTTATTTAGGTACTTTCTTTAAACATACTTCAAATTTTCAAAATTGTCTTATATGGGACTCATATAAGACAATGGCTTGAAAGTAAAAAAACCAAGTTTGAAATAACAAAGGCAATAACTATATTCAAATCATTTTCGTGAAATATAATCTAATGTTTTTTTTTTTTAAAGACAACTCCCGCACAAGGAATAAATCCTGAGTCGCGGGGGACTTTACAAACATACATAAAACGGACACAAAGAACACCCCAGACTCAGAAAAACAATTAGTGGATCACAAAAAGTGTTGTCCTACGTGGGATTTGAACCCACGACACTTGGCGAAGTAGGAAACGGCGTGGTGACGTTAAACCGCTAGGCCAAACGTGCAGTCTTCAAAACAGTGCAAAATTAAATAAAGTGGTGGTAGTGTACACGTAGGATTTCATGCGTGATATTGAATAAGGTATCAATAGATTTGTAATAATAATAATTATAGGGTAGGTATTTAAATTTTGCCAAAAGTTTTTAAGGAGTCAGGTTATATTTTTTTAAACATTTTCAAGAACAGATAGGAGATCGTATCGAAATATTTAGATTAGTTTAGGGAATCAAAAACAAAATTTAAGCTGGATCTTTATATCTAGAAAAATATATTGCAACACTGATTGCCATCACGAATGTATCATAATTTAATTGAAATCTGGCGAATGTCACAACACGTCAACTAATATCGCTGTATATTTTAGTTTTCATACGACAGCCGTAAACCAACCATGAGTGCGATGACATTGAATTATATTTGACAACGTTAGATTTAATAGTCAGTATTTTAGTGACGTACGGGAATACACATACGCGATGACACGGTACATTATATAGTCTATATAGATATATATACAACAACCTATAATTAATTGTCCATAAACCCCTTACAACCCTATTTCACATCTTAAAAAGTGTCCTTTCTCAGGCTCTATCTGTGTACCTAATTTCATTTAAATCGGTACAGAAGTTTAGGTGTGAAAGCGTGTCAGACAGACAGATAGACAGAGTTACTTTCACATTTATAATATTAAAGTAAGGATATACGTAGGACTTAAGTGAGTTGGCGAAATGAAGGTTTAAACCATCTCTGATGAACTTTTCGGTATAAAAGTGTGAGTGTATTTAAATAGATAAATGAAAGGGGGAATTATAGTGATGATCTAAAAGATGTTTTTTCTTTTGACAATGTAATACTAATTATACGTAGTATTGCACGAAATTTTTAAAGTAAGTTTCTGTGTATACAATATGCCTTTAAATTGCCAAATAAGTATAGCTCTTCTTTATGCTTAGAAACATGTACTAAACATAATTTAATATTCTATCCCTGATGTTGCATTTGTTAGATCTACCGCCGCATCTGTATTATGGAAATATAGAACTTCATTTTAAGTGCAATATAACGTCGTTTTAAATATTTACTTGCATGTTTCTATAAACTACGCTTATGTGCACTGTACCTTTGCTTCCCAAAGATGTAATATGAAGAAAAACGATAGCTCTGTGTTAATACATATAGATGCTTTGGGAGGTTAGTTCTTGTACTGTGCTTTAATACAGGTCTAAAACCTGGGTGATATTAGGCTGGCATCGTCTAATAAGTAACTTATCGGTGTTTATTTATTGTGGAATACCACACACCATCTTCTTTTAAATAAAATTCTCGTGTCACAATGCTAGCTACCATACTCCTCTGAAACGGCTGGACCGATTTTTATGAAATTTGGTGTGCATATCGGGTAGGTCTGAGAATCGACCAACATCTATTTTTTATACCCCAATTTTTTTATGGCAACATTTGCTGGATCAGCTAGTAATATATATGTTGAAAAATTCCAAATACCTGGCTTGTACTCATCTAATTATAGGTATTCTCAGATAATAGTGGGAAAGCTTGTACCATTTGAAATTAAGAATTAAGATGAATAAACATTATAATAACAAAAGAAATCCATTAGGTAAAAGAAATAGACGGACATCCATTCCCGTAAGTAATACTTATACCATTATCCAATATTCAACTCCTGAAAACCTTAGTGGAGTATAGACAGTGAGCTTAACGGCGTAAACGAGACCTACAGAAGAGTTAAGGTGGTATAACACATCATTTACTTGGAGCAACAAGGCGTCTGAGAGTCTAAACAGGCGACCATTGTACCAATTTCTCATTGAATAATACCAGCTGGTCAGTACCTATTATTGTTTTTTGTATCCATGAATTTGAAGTCTTTTAGTTGCTTATTTACCTGTTACTTGAGAGAGAGAGTAATTCTAAGTATTAATATTACAATGGAATTCATAAATTTCACACTTATTTTTGACTAGCTGACCCAAGCAACCTCGTTTGCGTCCAAACTACCATCCCCCGTTTAAACCCCAAAAGGGGGTTGATTTGTAAAGATACATTATTAGTACACCTCCACAGCGTCTATAGAGTATACATTTTAAATTTCAAGTCTCTTACTTCACAAACATAGGACTTTCATAAAATCGTCCAACCCCCATTTTACCCCCTTAGGGGTGGAGTTTCGTAAAATCCGATCTTAGTGGATGTCTTCACCCTATAAGAAACCTACCTGCTAAATTTCAAGTTTGTAGGTGTTATAGTTTCTGAGATTTCGTGATTAATAAGTGAGTGGTATTTCGCTTTTATATATATAGATTAATCATTCCCTCGTACGTATCCCGACAACATTGGATTAAAAGATAATTTTATACATCACGTATACTTCTCATCTTTAAAATAGAAAAGATACATATGAATCATGCATGAGTTTTATTTTGGGTATATTTAATATCTTTAACTTTTCTGAAACAGGTAATAATAATGTTCTCCTAGCCGATTACGGCCACGGCGGCCAGTTTCAACCGAGACCAGCCAACTACGCACGAGATATTATAGTGCACAAGTGTGTGCGCAAACACAGGTGCACTCTCTGTTCCCTCACTCTCATAATCCGATGGGACGGTTAACCGACAAGATCGTGGAGAGATCAGGAACGCGACCGACAGCTTTACGTGCTCTCCGAGGCACGGGGGTTCAGACCCCAACTTCCAAACTCCGAGCTGTTTGAAATAACACTTTTGACCCGACTCGGAATTCGAACCCGAGAACTCTTGATCGGCATACGTCAACCGCAAGACCAACGAGGTAATTTCTGAAACAGGTTAATACATAGATAATAATCACCTGCATATCTGTGCATTAATTAAAAAGGACTGCCTCGTTCGTCTCGCGTTTGGCGTGTGCGACTGCTGATCATGAGGTCTTGGGTTCGATTCCCGGGTCGGACCAAATGTTTGTATGATCTACAAATATTTGTTTCGGAGTTTGGGTGTTTTCTATGCATAATATGTTTGTATGTATTTACAAAACAAAAAGTATATATGTATTTGTATCAGTTGTCTAGTACCCATAACACAAGCTCTGCATAGCATGGGACTAGACTCGTTGTGTGTTAGATGTCCGAAAAGTCCGAAATATTTTATTAATGAAATCGAGACTACGATTCAGTAAATGAATTAAAATAAGGAATGTTCTGAAAAACAGCTGTCGGCTAGAACAGCAGACAGACAATGGTCTGCCAGCCAGGCGGGGCAGTATTTATATGCTGGGCACGGTCACAAATAGAGTTTTGAAAACTATTTCTTAACCTGTTGAGCATTGGCCCGATAGAAGGTTATATGTAAAGCGTTGTATTTCTGATCAAACTAATTACTGAGCTCTTAAAACTAGCCTATTGATCCAATAGTCGGTTTACCCGGTTGCTAAGCCAGAGGTAGTGAGGTCGATTCCCGCTTAAGACAAAGTCTTGTGCGATGAGTTCTATTATCTCTTCTCTCGTGTGTGGGTGTAATTTATCCAAAATATGTATAATTTAAGCTATTATAGAAATAAAAAGGAATGTTCATTTAGAAACATACTATGATTTATATGCACTAGCATTTGACTGCAGCTTCGTCTACGTGTATATCGTTTATAACAGTAAATAGTAGCCTTTGCATTATTGAGATATAAAAGTTACATTACTGTTAAATTTTATCTAAATCAGTTCAGTAGTTTTTGCGTGAACGAGTTAGAAATATACATAGATCATAAACTTTCGCATTTATAATATTAGTAGGATTAGATAGAATATTGCCAAAATACATTTGTTTCTACCTCTTCGGAAATAAAGATTTTAGTGTATTTTTCTGAGTAGGTACTGTGCATGTATACTTTCTTTTGTTATCCTTACATGTACAACTGATAGAGACCTAAATAATATACCTAATTGTACACTGTAATATTCTAGAACTCTTAATGTCTGCACTGGGCCGAGCCTGTATCTTTACACATTCGTTTCTTTCGATGAATTAAGTGTAGTATAAAATCATTTGTTTTAAATGTACACACATCAAAAGTGTCTAGGGATCAAACATTTTTATGCGGATTTCTTGAGATTGAGATGTGGTTTTGTAATAAATTTATGATTTTATAAATTTATATGGATCCTTTTTGGTGCATTTCATAATTTGAATCAGGAACTGTCAATCGAATTCGAGTAAAAGATGAAAATCAGCTGTCAATATATTCCCTATAAAAACATACCACGCATTGAAGACATTATTAGTGCTACTGTTTCCCTACTACTGATTAAAACCAACGTTATTATGGAGCGGCGACGTCATTTAAGCAGGGAAGAAATGCTCAGAGCCGTGGGAATGATAGAAGCTGGTTCCCGGCAACGTACTGTGGTTTTAGCTCTGAATACAAGTCAGAGTGTTATCAGTCGACTTTGGACACGTTACCGAAGCACTGGTACCGTGGCTGAGCGCCATGGAGGACGGTATCGCTGCACCACACGGAGACAAGACCGATACATTCAAATCTTAACTCGAAGAGCTCCAACAATAACCGCCATGATGTTAGCCGTGAGGCTTCATCACTCTTCAGGGAACTTAATTAGCGACCAAACAGTCAGAAACCGCTTGCATGAAGTGAACCTTCATTCCCGAAGACCGCTACGGGTACCACCTATAGCAATGCACAATCGTAGGATTCGATATCAATGGACTCTTGAACACAGAAATTGGGCAGAAGAACAATGGCGTTTCGTGTGCTTTTCTGATGAGTCTCGTTTTGGTATGAGACCGGATACAAGACGTATACGACACTGGAGAACCCCTGGACGCCAACAGCGATTAAAATCCTGCCAGGAAGTCCATCCTTATAGTGGTGGAACCATCATGGTATGGGCGGGTATTTGGATCGGCGGAAGAACTGAGTTGATTTGGATCAGAGGCAACCTCAACGCTCAAATTTATGCTGAGACGATTGTATCAGACGTCATCGTTCCTCTACAAGTGCAAATCGGTCCCTTATTTCAGTTAATGCATGATAATGCACGACCGCACACCGCAAGAGTTGTAAGACAGACTCTCGCCGCAGCTAACATCAATGTCCTGCCCTGGCCTGCTCAGTCGCCAGACTTGAACCCGATTGAGCATGCATGGTATATGCTACAGAGAAGAGCTCTGCCGAATATGGAGGGTATCCAGTCGCAAGAAGACCTTTTTTTGTTGTTGCAACGAACATGGGCGGCCATTCCACAGCGTGATTTGGATGAACTCATTTTGAGTATGCCAAACCGATGTTCTTGTGTTGTTAGTGTTCGCGGTAGAAACACGGATTATTAATTGTTTAAGTTACCTAATAAAATTTTAAAGAAAACTGTTATTTCAGTCTTTTTTTCGAACTTTAATGTTAGTGGTTCAAATGTCAAAAATCCCTTTATTAGGAAAATGGCAAATTTCTTTATTAATGCAAAGGTGACTTGGTTTATCGTTACTGTGACAAACGAAAACACTTTATTTGATGAATCCTTAAAGAAAATTTTAATTAATATCAATCAGGAGAAAAGTTATTGCAAAAATATATGTTGATCCCTAGACACTTTTGATGTGTGTATATTATAATCCATAGTCCATACTAATATTATAAATTCGAAAGTAACTCTGTCTGTTGCATTTTGACAGCTAAACTACTGTTCCGATTTTAATGAGATTTGGCACTGAGATACTTTGGTTCTTGAGGAATGACATAGGCTACGCTTTACAGCAAAAACCGACATCCACGCGGGTGGAGCCGCGGCCAAAGCTAGTCTACACTACTCGTATTTAAACTAATATTATACAGAGGAAAATATTGAATTTTTGTGTGTGTATCTTTGCAAGAATACATTCAAAAACTACTGTGCCGATTTCAAAAATTCTTTCACCATTGGAAAGCTACATTCACCCAGAGTAACATAGGCTATATTTATTGCTAGAAAAGATTAGGGATCGTTACTAAAACTTATGTAACGTAAAAATCTTATGTCCACCCGTGCGAAGACAGGACGGGCCGCTAGTATACTATATTTTCAAAACTTAATATTATAAATTCGAAAGTAAATATGTGTTAAATTTTCACTGCTAGACCGTCGATTTGGATGAATTATAGTGGTGGTATCTCAGATTCGGACCGATTCGGATAAACTTTACGGTATTTCGTCAAAACCGAAACTGTTGTGTTGAACCCTGGTATACACTAAAATCTTTATTTTGGTTCTTCTTGAAACTTCTCGTAAATATACTTTACGGGTTTCTTTTCACAATATAGCAACCAAGATCTAATCCTGTCTTAAAATGATTGTCCTCCCCTCCTTTCGACTCTTAGTCGACAATTAGAGATATAAAGTAAGTCATGACGTTGATTAAAATCATAATAAGTGAAACTAGTCATTCTCAGTAAGCTTCATGCAGAAGCATCTCTAGGCCGCCATAGCTGTGGGTCACCGTGCTGCATTGTTGCATTGTCTGCTTTCGCAATGAGTATGGTGACCACCAGTCTTGGATTCTGCTTAGCTTTCCATCAGGCAGAGTAGAGTTATTTTGGAAGGGACATACTTAAAAAAAACTACAGTCAGTTTTATTTCTGTGACAGATAGCTACCAAACCGATGAAGTAACTTTGAATAGGCGATATTATTTGTATCACCTATATTTTTATTTAATTCCTTACATGTCAGTTTTAACACGAATGCAGTTTAATCACTACATAGTATAAAACAAAGTCGCTTTCTCTGTCCCTATATCCCTATGTATGCTTAAATCTTTAAAACCACGCAACGGATTTTGAAGGTTTTTATGTATAATAAATGCATAATATAGTATGGAAATTGTTAATTTTCGAAGTTTCTAATGTGATGTAGCAAATAAACACAAAGCGCTTACATTGCAAACGCTGGTTGCACCCTACGAGATAGATCAAAATAATGTACTACAGTATTGTACACCTTAAAAAGTACTACAAAAAAGTCCGCGACGGTATATGTCTATCTCTTAGGGATAACCCACTACAACCATTTTTATTCCTTTCTTTTTACGAGAAATAATGGCTTATTTACGAAGTGATTTTAAGCAATACAGAAGGAATCCTTATACAATTAAGTAAATTAAATACATTGTGCATTTAATATAAATCAAAATGGCCCTTTACATTATCTAATTTAAATGAATAATATTCGAAGATATTACAGATTTAAAATGCACGAATCGTGGTGTCGCCGGGGGCGAATCTGAAATCCACCCGTGCGAAACCGGGGCGAGTCGCTAGACTATACTAATGTGTATCTAAAGCAGAAGAGTGTGTTTGCTTGCTTGAACGCGCTAAACTCATGAACCACTGATGATGATTTGAATTTTTTTTTCAATGTTAAATAGCCCATATATCGAGGGAGGCTATAGACTATATATCATCACGCTAAGACCAATAGGAGCGGAGCACCAGTGAAAATTATTATGCTACGGGCAATAGGAGACGTAAACGAGGTTGCGTGGGTCAGCTGGTACAATATATTTAAAAATTCACACGTAAGTTCTAGAATAATATTAGTGAAAACTGTCATAGAGATCAAGCTATATTTTAAGGATTCTGTTTAAAATATTCATAAAAAACAAATTAGTCCAAAATTTTACGAAGATTGCAATTAAATCTAAAAATAAAAAAATATTTCAAAGTAATTTAGAATCAAATGTTTCTAGATCTCAAAGGTATAAATAAATTCATCTTGGCTGCAACATTTATTGTAGATGCGACAAATTTCAGAGCTCATTATTATTCTAATGATATGAATTTAAAAAGTTTGAGAATGATTCTTGTTACTGCGCCGGCGAAGCCATGTTGTATTACTGGCTGTACTGCCAATACATCACATACCTATATAAAAAAAAGTAAAAACTAAAACCCAACTACGACAAAAAACGTCACACGTTGTTAAAGTGTTATGGTGCGTTTCTACGTAACGTGTGACTACGGCTTTTCAAACTTGTTTCATACTTTTTCAGCGTCGTTTTTTGTCGTAGTTGGGTTTTAGTTTTTACTTTTTTTTATTTAAAATTGTTTTGGTGCCATTATTAATATATATTATATATATATTTGAAATGTACAAGTAACGCCCTTTCCAATGATACCAAACACGGTATATTTATCCCAAATTATTTTTTTAATTCACTACTTTATTTTGGCTAGAGGGCGCCACATTAGATTCAGGGACACGTCATATAGCCTATAACCAGCAAACGATCAAGACGCTTCTAACGATACCTCATTTCTCCAGTTCTAATAAGTAGTTAAGGAGCTATGAGGGAACAAATGAACATACATACATACATAGCCTGCCAAATCATAACCCTCCTTTGGCTTTGCCGTAGTCGGGTAAAAAAGTCAGTAACATTTTCGATTATCGATCCTGTTTAGAACAAGCTGCGACCCGCGATATTACCCTCTGGGTTTATTATTTTTTAAATGGATATTTTTTACTATTCCACTGGCTTTAAATAAGCGTAAATTACTCCTTATAACATCAGCTGATCCTGTGGGTTATGTCGATGACCCTGGTTCTCTGCCTCGTATCAGAAACGAGGTGAGCCAGCTGATCACCTCGGTCCTGATACGGTCCCTTAGATAAAAGCCGAGCATAGCCCAGCCCTCTTCATAGCACGCTGAGCGACTTTAAACTTGTGGACCCGCAGTACCGTAAGTGTCCACGTTTCAGCTCCGTATGTCATTACAGGTAGGACGCACTCATTGATGACTTTCGTCTTTAGGTACTGTGGAATCGACGATTAGGAGGCCCGCCGAAGCTTACCAAACGCTGCCCAGCCCCAGAGATTCCAAACCCAGCTAAGCAGATAGCTCTGACATTCACCTGCTTGGAAGACCAACAGCTTGTGAACAGTAGAAACGTGCAGACAGTGCGAAAATTCACTGACGGCAGCAAGATTGAGGGGAAGGTCGGGAGCCGCATTATCCTTGTGGGATAATGATGGCGAAGTCCAAAACTTTAAGCTTAGCCTTGCCGCGTACTGCACAGTCTTCCAAGCGGAATTGCTCGCTATTTGTAAGGCAACGGAGGTTATCCTTATAATCCTTATAGAATGATCTGATCCTTTATTCCTGACAGGCGGCCATATATACGGGGCTAATATTTGGTGGAGGTACTTAACCGGGTACAGGGTATCCCCCTGTATATTAATCTGCCGCGCTTTAGTAAATCCCGAAATTCCTTCTAGGGCTCCCCTACTATTAAGCGCAAAGATGTCAGATATAAATTGTATAGCGATTCCAGGTCGGCATTGCGGGCGGTAGTGGATGGTGCCTCGCTTCATCCGCTAGCGTTTGAGCGTTTCGCGCTCGCGCGAATCCGGTTAGGGCAGTAAAACAAAGATATATCTTTGTTTTGGCTCAAGGCACATGCAGGACAAAAAGCCCAGCTGGGTCTCGTGTTCACCTTGTCCTCAAAGTTGTTTCTACCTAACTGCAAATCTGCCCGAGGTACACATATTTCTGAACAACTTCGAGAACGGTGCTGTGTATAGCAACCGGTTCCGGTAGTACATGTTCATTGAACGACCTTAGTTTTGTCCAAGTTCATCCTTAGGCCGATGCATACAGAAGTGTCAGCCAGGTCGTTCAACATCTGTTCTAGGTCCTGCAGCGTCTCTGCGATGATGATGATCCTCATCATTATCACTGACAAATAACGTACTAAAATTTTAATATTATTATCTCATTTGTCATCAATATTTTATAAGCTATTCAATGTTTATCATCTATCAAATAAACCATTTACATAATAAATAGAAGTTAGTTAAATAGGTAACTTATATTATCACTTTTCTGCCTTATTCCCAATTTTATTTGAAGCTGAACGCATTACATAACGTTGCCAGGTTTTGCTGATTCCTTTTGAGGCCAACCCCAGGCTACCTGACAGGAACCATGAAGAGTGCATCGTAAGGACCAAGTTAAATTATAGCAAGAAGTAGGACGTGAGAGCTAACATATACGAGTATATAATATCGAATTAGAAATTCAGATTGAAACTATAACGATGCCGAATGAACACTACTCTTTGATTATGCTCATCCTTTCCATCAATCAGAGTAGCTCATTTAATATATATATATATATTAATATAGATATATAAAGTAGCTATAAGCAGTCGAATCCGAAAAAAATAGCCACAGACCATGTGGCTCAGTAGTCTCATAGTCTCTAACCATTACTAGTGTAACTTGGTCGGCATTTCTGGGTTATGGATCTATTAGGATGCTAATTTGTAATAATAGTAATAACAAGGATTGTGACTAAATTTGAAATAAGCTTCTGGTTTTAATTTTCTCCATAAAGATCTTGATGAGTTCAGGATAAAACTGTTTTATAAATAACTTAAATGCGGTCGATTGAGTAAATAATATATTTGACCAATTTTTTTTTTAATTAGGTAATATTTCATTAAAAAAAAGGGAATTTGTTTCCAGCAAGTCTTTTTTCTTGTTTAACCCCCGACACAAAAAGAGGGGTGTTATAAGTTTAACGTTGATGTCTGTCTGTGCGTATGTATCTGTCTGGGGCATCGTAGCTCTCAAATGGATGAACTGATTTCGATGCGGTTATTTTTTCATTTGAAAGCCAGTTTCCGCGCGGCGTTTCTTAGCTATGTTTGGTTAATATCGGTTCAGCAGTGTAAGAGTATCAGTTCTTTTCCATAATTATGTAAGACATTTTTGGCGTATGATTACTCAATTAAGTGATTGCGTAGGGGGGTTTTAAAAATTTTAATTTTAGCTTTTTAAAGTCTTTTCGTTTTCTCACGAAGAAGGATTGTTAAAGCTTTGAAATTCACAAAAATAAGGGTAGATTTTCTTTATCTAATTTAATGTCATCACCACTGTATACCCTTAGTCAGCAAATAAATGAAAGTTTGATTTGACACTGAATGGTTTAATATTACCCGTTTCCAGGTGAAAGAACTCAAAACTGACAAGTTTAAGATCTTCGATCCCAAAGAGTTTTAGGACGGCTATCTCTCTCTATATTTTTTTTTCGAGAGTTTAAAAAGACACAGCAAGCAGGAAGAAGCACTCCGTGGAAAGACGGAAGTTGGGCTCAAGCAAACGATAACTGCAGTCTACGAGTAAATGTTTTTAACATTCCTTTTTTAAATAATTTATTCATTTTAGAGTGTCTTTGTTCCTTTTAGTTAGTATAAACGGTTTTGATGCGTTACTGGATTGATGCGGTACAGAGTAATTTACAAAGTAAACAAGAGTTTACAAGACACTATCAAAATGATTATACTCAAAATAATTTAAATAGAAAATGAATCGTCAGTTGCATCAATGTGACAGAATGAAATTCTGTCTTATAAGATATTAAAAAGTTGTAGGTTGAAAATATTTAAAGTGAAAATATTGCAATTTATTTGACAAACTTTCATAAATATTATAAAATTATTAATAATGGAGACAAATATACCAAATGGCACTCAAAAGTCATTGACACACGAGCAGTTTTTAAACATAATCGTGATTCACTTATGGAGCACCTAAATACATTGAGTGTTTTTATTCTACACCTCAAAAGTACAACTCTGGTTCAACATTAAATTTGTTCTCATTTTCGTCAGAAAAATCCAACCAGCAGATTCCAGTATTTCCAGTACATGTTTAATAAACATTAAATGCATCCAAGGTGTTTCTAGAAAAAATATTTAAAAAAATATGAATTTTCAGTGTCTGTTTCTGCGGTGGGTGCCGTTTGGAAGCGCTCGCTCCGGCGCGTTCCCGCCCAAGTGAAAGCTAAGATCGTCTGAAAGTGTAGCTGTGGCCCAGGCTGGCATCCGCCTAAAATGGGGTGATCGCGAGCGATGGTATCGTATTGCTGGTATAAAAAGCATTTGCGCTCCCCGCCGCCGGTCAGAACGGCTTCTAACGTGAGTACCGACGCACGCGTCGCGTCAAAATAGTGCGACTATTAGTGGAGTGCATAACCGTAGTGGCTTCGCGAGTGCCTGCAGTGTTGCATCGAGGTTTAAGTGACGTAGCCGAAGGACGACAGCTGATTTATCACTTGCATTGGATTGATTGTGAAGTGGTCGCTGATCTTTGGTGTGCGGTTTATGGTTCACATCATTTATTTACAATTTTTTGGATTATTGATGTCAAACTGCATTTTGGAAGTGAATTGACGGATTATCGATTTAATGACAGTTGATTAGAGCTGTGGTTGATTGATAGTAATTGTTTGAAAATAATGTTATTTAAATTCAATTGATTTAAATGATTAATTTATTTTATTTAACTTCAAGATTAGAATAACTGTTGAGTGAAGTTAAAATACAACAATATACTCATATTTAGAAAGTATCTCAAAATAGTAAATGACAATACAATCCCTTAAGTTATTGATATGGTAACCGACATCAATGATCCAACAGGTGTAGTGAACGGTGACCTATCAACCAACACCATAAAAGACAATAAACAATCCACTGATGTATAAATCAGTTGGCGCACTTCCAGGCTCGCATACCTCTGTGACGTAATATCCGCGAAGGGCCGTACGGTGTAAGCTAATAAAAAACGCGAACATAAAAGTCAGCGTTACGCAAACTGGCGAGCTGGCACCGTTCCCGCACCGGCCACTACTCGGGTTACAGCCACAAATAGACGCACGCGCCTCTCCGCCGCTTTATCTCCTGCGATAAAGTCGACGCGATTCACTAACGTACCGCGTGTGTTGCAGGAAGGCTCCAGGGCTGTGTTCTCGTGTCTCGACTAGCCCAGAAGTCTCGTTAGCCCTCCGAAATGCCGAAGCCCGTTGCCCAAGTGGGCGAGGATCCCGATCCGACCCCATACTTGTTCGTCTCTCTGGAACAGAAGCGTATCGACCAGAGCAAGCCGTACGATGGCAAGAAGGCATGCTGGGTGCCTGATGAAAAGGATGGCTTCCTTCAGGGCGAAATCAAGGCTACCAAGGGTGAACTGGTGACCGTCATCCTTCCGGGTGGCGAGGTAATTAACTTGACTTAACTTCATCAAAATAATTCATTGACCTACTTCTTATGAAAGGACCTTGTTAGATTTACGATTTGAAAAAGTGATCGATGTTTGATTGATCAACTAATTGGAGATCTACTTAGATAATATAGATATAGATATAGATATAGATATAGATAGAAAGATATGTCAGAATTATCAAAAGGATAACACGCCAACCAAATCTGTCAAGTCCATAGTGTATAAATAGAATGTAAATTGATATGTATGTTTTATATATATATTTATGTATGTATGTTGCTGTATATTTATGTATTTATCTTAGATCCGAAATTGTATAACCTATGTGCGCCTACCTCACAAGATTTCTACACCACCCTAAGGTTGACTGGTAGAGAATGCCCTGGGCATTAAGTCCGCCGATGTACAAAAGTGCATAAAGTTATAAATAAATAAATAAATAATAATATATCAATCTATGAAACTGCCTTCGACAATGAATAGCATTACATTGATAACTTGAAATTTATACTATTTATTTTTATACTCATACATTGACTTTTGGATTTAAGAATATGCATAATATGAATATTTATGAAAATGACAGAATTGCAAAAGTTGATAACTTTTATTATAAGATCCTTATGTTAACTAATCATATAAGTAATATGTACATTAAATGAGCAGGAAAAGACGTTAAAAAAGGAACTCCTCTCCCAAGTAAACCCGCCGAAATTCGAGAAAGTCGAAGACATGGCTGACTTGACATATCTTAACGATGCTGCTGTACTCCACAATCTTCGACAACGATACTATGCGAAACTTATCTATGTAAGTAGGCGCTCCCAGCGCCCTACCACTACTATTATACTAATTTAACATTCTACCCCACAGACCAAAGACTTCAAGAAAGATCTTGTTGCTCAAGTCAACCCACCTAAGTACGAGAAATGCGAGGATATGTCCAACTTGACATACCTCAACGACGCTTCTGTTTTGTATAACTTGAAGCAGAGATATTACCACCAACTTATTTACGTAAGTCGAGGGAGCAGTCAAGAGTTCCAGCCTTGCAGTGTGCATGAACCTCACCTCTCTTATCTTTCAACACAGTAGACAAATTTCTCGATAGTATTGGATGGATACCAAGTTTTAAAGTGCAGTAGTTGCCCATGAACGGCGTTATTAATCTTGGATTGATGTCTCTATTTGTTATATTAATAGTATCAGCGTTATGCCAGCTGTGGCTATTTCAGTATATTTTATTTAGTATTTGATATTTCTGTCTTGATTGAAAAGTTTCTCTCTCATTTGTTGTAATTGTTTTTGGCAAACGATTTATAAGCTCTCTTATAGTACAAACAATTAAAGATCACACCATACAAACATAAACTTAAGGAAACTATCATGATCAGTATCTTATTAAATAACCGAGAGTTCTAATATAATTTCATACAACAAGTGCACATGGGAACGAAAATATTCGTTAACCTAAATATAAAAATTTAAAAATAAAAGTCATGACTTCCCAAAATAGATTACTTGTATTTTTTAAGAGAGCATCCGCTATAGCGTGTGGTTTTCGGTTTTATTCTGATTAGGTATAACGTCCAATTTCGAAGTAAATGTGTCTACAATATCGAAACATTGTTCATTTGTAACTAAAAACTTCCTGAGCTGCACTTGACCGCATATGCTCGGTAAGTCGGTACAAAAGGACTTGAAGGCGTCCGGAGATCATTTAGAAGTGTTTTTTTTAGCTACCTATATTCTTAGAATAGAGGAGTTTGTTGTTAGAATAGTTTTGTGTTGTGTTGTTATTTCCGCATTTTATGCTGGAAATCGTCGTTCTATGTTTCTTTACGTTGGGCAGAAAGGTATCATTACTGTACCCCAGCTCTACGTTTTTTTTCTGTCATTTTTTATTACAGGACTCTAAGACGTCCGTTTAACGATATGCGTCAGCTTTGGAAATAGCAGGATGCTCTATAAATTTATGTCGATATTAAACAAATAAAACATGTAAATTAATCGGTTTGATAAAAATCATTCCTATAACTAACTACTCAAATGTTGCTACTTTACTCATGAAAGCAGTGCTTCTTGTTTGTTTAATTTATTTTCCATAAATTTATTGAAAATCCTGCACTTCAATATTTTTAAAGAGACATAAAGTACAGTACAGTACCAGTCTCTGTTTTGTGTTTTTCTTAGATATACTTCCATTATCATAATTATATTTCCATCATTATGTCATCATCCTACGAAACTATCAATACCAATTTTATACTTCCCATGAGTTTCAGAACATAATTCTGTTCTACTTCATTCCGATTCGAGTTCCCCCAAAACCTGTTTTCAAATTCATTTATTTGAAAAATTGCGGTAACTATGTTGCTGCAGTTATCTCATTTCCGGTCCTAAAATACTAGTTTCTAAACTACTGTCCGTTATGCCTTTCTACTAAAGATTCAATAGCATTACTAATCTTCAAATGATCACCACAGACGTACTCGGGTCTCTTCTGTGTCGCCATCAACCCTTACAAGAGATTCCCCGTGTACACGACAAGATGTGCCAGGCTGTACCGTGGCAAGCGCCGTTCGGAAGTGCCACCCCACATCTTCGCTATCTCCGATGGTGCCTACGTCAACATGTTGACCAACCACGAGAATCAATCTATGTTGATTACGTAAGTATTCTTTGGTACAAAACAAATGTATCTTCAAAAAGAAATCTAAGAACATTTAACTAAAAAGGACTTAAACACGTATGTTCGAATTATTGAAATTTAAACACTTTTAACCAACAGCGGTGAGTCTGGTGCCGGAAAGACTGAAAACACGAAGAAGGTAATTGCGTACTTCGCCACCGTCGGTGCTTCTCAAAAGAAGGACCCGTCCCAGGAGAAGAAGGGATCTCTGGAAGACCAGGTCGTCCAAACTAACCCTGTGCTTGAAGCCTTCGGTAACGCCAAGACCGTCCGTAACGACAACTCTTCTCGTTTCGTAAGTATATTTTATTATTTTGAGAGTTAAGCTGATTACGATATTAAACAGAATTTCCATAAGAATTCTTATCACAATTCGTTAAAATCATGTTTTGTTTCTTCCCTAGGGTAAATTCATCCGTATCCACTTCGGCCCATCTGGTAAACTGGCTGGAGCTGATATTGAAACCTGTAAGTGCTACTTAGTCCTAGTCCTTTAGGCGTTAACTCTCGGCCTCAAGACTTAGTTTTGACACTTGATATCTCTATCCGCCAGATCTGCTTGAGAAGGCCCGTGTCATCTCCCAGCAGACTCTTGAGCGTTCTTACCACATCTTCTACCAGATGATGTCTGGTTCCGTAGCTGGACTTAAGGGTGCGTATATATTTCGATGAGGGGATCAATTTAAACTCTGAATCAATGGAACTTTTCGTTATTGAAAATAATTTAAAATTACTTTATTGATGTGATAGTAATTGGGTCGAAACAATTCTTTAAAAGTACAATCATGGCAAGTTCCAGAATTTTAAATTCATCATAAAAATATTGACTTCTCAAATAGTTACATAAAAAGCATTGAATTTTCTTTTGCAGTAATCAAATGAAACATTTAAATATTAAAGTAATACAGTATATAACTAATTTGGTTCCCGTAATTTAATTATAGTAATACTTAGTTAGAATTAGTTGAACATAAAGCTGTCCCAGTTTTTTTTTAAGTCCAAAAATATGTATTTTTATTTTCATGGCACCGATATTTACGTTTACACTATAATATTAACATGTATTTCAATATTTAGAGATGTGTTTGCTGTCAAACGACATCTATGACTATTACATCGTATCACAAGGAAAAACTACAATCCCCAACGTAGATGATGGCGAGGAATGTACTTTAACTGACGTAAGTTCGGCTTCCATTGAACGGGAGGCCGTATGAGTTGTCATGTTTTACCACTCAGTCACAGAATCGCATATAACCGATTAGTGACTCCCGGATCTCACCTTTGAAACGGAGAGAGAACCTTAGCGTTAGTTTTTTTTTATCTTTCACCTCACCCAGAACAATGAGATGATTCCTGTTTTCTTTTAGTGAAGAATGTTTCTACCCTTAGTTAGACACCTTTGGTTTATGACTTTGATTGGTGTTATTTATAGAACAATGCCTTTTGTCCAACGACATCAATGACTACAACATCGTGGCTCAGGGCAAGACCTCTATTCCTGGTGTCGACGATGGCGAGGAAATGAGACTTACCGATGTGAGTCCAGAAGTTGACGACTGGCTCAATCTTTATTCATTTCAATGCTGCTTGCTTTGCTTGTTATTGAGTAGTGGCTCAGTTTTTGCATGTGTATGTCAGGTATTTTGGTATTTTACAGAAATAACGATGCTAAGCAACCGCATCTCGGACTATCCCCTCATAAATCAAGGGAAGACACGTATACTTGGAGTTAACGACGCTGAAGATTTTGATTTGACGGTCGTAAGTCTCTAAATAACGCAAGGAGCGTGCGTCCTAATGCAAATATGCGTGAATTAGGTCCGATTTATGGTGATTCTAGGCGGCGATATAGCAAAAGGCAGACTTAGATGTTGTTTGATCATAAATACCTTTTGATCAAATCTTACCATGTCCAGTTTGCTGTCTTTTGTTACGTAACCGACAATCATCAAAACCAAAATTTCTGGCATTCACATGTACTGCTCGCTCCCTGCAAGTGTTCAAAAGGGCTTTCTGCACTTTTTTGTCTCCAATTCCTGATCCAGCACAAACACAACCACATGAACTAAGTACAGAGTCGAAATGGACAGTTAGGGTTTTTCGGAATTTTAGGTGTATCCCTAAGCTTGGTGGAGTTAATAAATATTAAATTTTATGGTTTAATTGGCAGAAATGTGTATGTTGTCCAACGACATATACGATTACCATAACGTCTCTCAGGGTAAGATCACCATCCCCAACATTGATGATGGAGAGGAATCGGTGTTAACGGATGTAAGTAAAAAAATCATGAAAATGAATTGAAGAGGTAGCTAGAGTAAGAAGCTACGTGACGCATAAAGAAAACTGTACCCCAAAATACAGAAAACCTCTTTAGAGGAAAACCATTAACACTGACGCTAATGGAAAATTCCCTTATTACTGAGACGAAAATCATTATTGTACAATTTAGTAGTATATAGTTGTAATACATTTTGAAACTACACATAATGTGTTGCAAAATTTGTAGATTATTCCCATGCACTTATTTAAAGAGACCATAATTGTAGAATGTGCCCAAAATCCTATATTATGCAAAAGTTATACAGATGCCTAATAAGCCTAATGCTTTCTCTTCTCATATTAATCCTTAAATAATGGGTAAGTACACGTTAATTGTAAGATTTTTATCCCTTTTGTGTTAATCCTTTATAAAGTAATAATTTGTTATTAAGTTAGAATATAGCCTTACTGATTTATACGTAATTGTTTTCTAATTAATTATAAACTATCGTTTTTCAGTGATGAATATATTTTCAATACTTGATGAAACTTGTTAAAATAATCTCTGAGATTTCACTTTTCGATATTTTGCTAGAATGTACCTAACATGTGATTTCTAATACAGCAAGCTTTCGACATCCTGGGTTTCACCCAGGAGGAGAAGGACAATGTATACAAGATCACCGCCGCTGTCATGCACATGGGTGGCATGAAGTTCAAGCAGAGGGGTCGCGAAGAACAGGCTGAAGCTGACGGTACCGATGTAAGTTAAACTCAAATCTCAATTTGCCTTGAATTTCAAAATTCGTTGCCAATGTATTAATGTAATTAATTTTCTGTTATCTGTTTACAGGATGGTAACAAAGTTGCCAATCTTCTCGGTGTTGATGTAGCGGACTTATACAAGAACTTGCTTAAGCCCCGTATCAAGGTCGGTAACGAGTTCGTTACCCAGGGTCGTAACAAGGACCAGGTCACCAACTCCGTCGGTGCTCTTTGCAAGGGTATGTTCGATCGTCTCTTCAAGTGGCTGGTCAAGAAGTGTAACGAGACTCTTGACACCAAACAAAAGAGGCAACACTTCATCGGTGTACTGGATATCGCTGGTTTCGAAATCTTCGACGTGAGTATCAACAAGTCAATCCAAACAAATTTTCAAATATTTAAGTATTTTTTGAAATACGTAGTAATGTTATATTTAAATTCTTTGATATTAATGCAAATTTATTTCATAGTTTAATGGGTTTGAACAACTATGTATTAATTTCACAAATGAGAAACTACAACAATTTTTCAACCATCATATGTTTGTGTTGGAACAAGAAGAATACACTAGGGAAGGTATTCACTGGGAGTTCATTGACTTTGGAATGGACTTATTGGCCTGCATTGATCTTATTGAAAAGGTACACCGAGTGTTCGCAGCTCTCGGTTGAACCCTTGTATTTTTTCCATGTGTGTTACATCGCTTAAGTTTTCAGCCCCTATGATAGTCCCACTGACAACCTATTAAGTAAACATTAAACGTGCCGTGTTTAACTAGTTTTTCATACTGTTCATATAAAAGTACAACGGTTTCGAGCAACTCTGCATTAACTTCACCAATGAGAAGCTGCAGCAGTTCTTTAACCACCACATGTTCGTACTCGAACAAGAGGAGTACAAGAAGGAAGGCATTAATTGGGCCTTCATCGATTTCGGAATGGACTTGCTCGCTTGTATCGATCTGATCGAGAAGGTAATAGTCGATCGCGTCTCGCATCGTCATGTCCGTCGTCGCCGGAAGCAGTCTTGACGGGCTCATGTTTGACTTTAGTATTTAGAAATCAAGCGTAAACTAGCTTGATTTTTCCACACTGGTTCTATCTTCTGATCACGAGACAACTACGATATATGATCCGTAGTCTTACCTACCTGACCCTAACCTAACACTCCACATTACTTATCTAACTGCAGTTCAACGGTTTTGAACAACTCTGCATTAACTTCACCAACGAGAAACTCCAGCAATTCTTTAACCATCACATGTTCGTTCTGGAGCAAGAAGAATACCATCGCGAAGGCATCGAATGGACTTTCATTGACTTTGGCATGGATCTCCAAATGTGCATTGACCTTATTGAAAAGGTAGTTGGCGTAAAACAACGATGAACGCTTGCTTACGCCACGTGAGTTATCGAATAATGTTCACAAAGTGTCAATCATTTTTTTTTTAATTTTCTCTGCTGAACATTATTCGATGACTTGATCAATGCTAATTGTGCCCTTTGTTTTCTTTTTGTGTGTCTCCTACTGTGTGGTTTTTTTCTATACTATCAATCAACCTTCAGGTACATGTGAACACAGGACAACTAAGGCAATATTTAGTGTGCTAATCAGTAGTCTCAATTATTTTTTCCATGTCTCCGCGATCCAGATGAACGGATTTAATCAGCTCTGTGTTAACTTTACCAACGAAAAATTGCAACAGTACTTTAACCATTTTATGTTCGTCCTAGAACAAGAGGAGTATGAAAGAGAAGGGATCCAATGGACCTTTATAGATTTTGGTATGGATCTCCAAGAGACTATTGATTTGATAGAGAAGGTATTATTAAATATATAGCTTGAGGATATAGGCGCGCGCAGAGCTTCAAGCTGAATCGCCTGCAAGTGCAATTTGCTGGCTGTTCCCCGATTACTGTGTATAAAGTAGGCAGTCAAATATGACGCAAACAAATTTGCAAGCGAAGCTATTGCATACCATTACGAAATATTTTAATTTGCATTTTGCTATCGCGACCCACAGTAAATATCTAAATACACCGCTCTCAGGATCGCACGCGACTCGCAGAACTGTAGTTAAATAATAAAAATGTAACAAGTGTCTAATTCATTTGATTTTTTGTAAAAATGCTTTAACAAAATTACTGTCAATAATATGCAATATCAAGAAAGAGCTTTACACTACACGGAACGCAACAAAATATAAATTTCTACTGACATGCATGCTGCTTAAAAACACCAATGTATTATGCCTTAAATCTTTTGTATGTTGATGTATTTTACAAAATCCAATGTAAATGTAAAATAGTTATTAAATATTTTGATTTAGAAAATTCAATACAAAATTTTTCATAGTAAACTTTCTTACAAGTCTGATTAATTAATATGTTCAATATTCATATACGTGTATAATATATATTCTAATCTCCTTGATGCTATTACAGCCTATGGGTATCCTCTCCATCCTTGAGGAAGAGTCTATGTTCCCCAAAGCCACCGATCAAACCTTCGTTGAGAAGTTGAACAACAACCACTTGGGCAAGTCTGCCCCGTACCTGAAGCCCAAACCTCCCAAGCCAGGTTGCCAAGCCGCTCACTTCGCTATTGGTCACTACGCCGGTAATGTAAGTATTAAGCACATTTGTGAAGTATTTAAAACTTCCATCGTCCAGTCACTCTTCTGGTAGAGCTAAGGTACTATTGTATTGCTAAACAGGTCGGTTACAACATTACTGGTTGGCTTGAGAAGAACAAGGATCCCCTTAACGACACTGTCGTCGATCAGTTCAAGAAGGGACAGAACAAACTCTTGGTTGAAATCTTTGCTGACCATCCCGGTCAGTCTGGTGATGCTAGCGGTGGCGGCGGTGGCAAGGGTACGCATTATTTCAATATTCAACATATCCTTAAACTAATTATTATGAAACTGATTTTATAAAATTTTATTTAAATTTTAAGTATCTATCTATTGGTGGGGACGACAGGTATCATGAGCAACACTTTATTTTCCTTACATTCAACAATGCATTAGACATTTAATCATCGACATCCCGATTTCACAATAAGACTGATACCAGGTTAACATATACGTATAAACTTGGTCCATTTCATTGTTACACCGTTCACAGACATTTTAATGAGAACAAAAACGCTAGAGAGGATTCTAGTGATAGCCTAAACCATTATTCTAACCTTTATTTTGAATGAAAAATAGGTGGCAAGCGCGCTAAGGGTTCTGCCTTCCAGACTGTATCATCACTCTACAGGGTAAAACCGAACATACAATCATCGCGATTTGCTTCTGTGTCTCCTACGTAGCTTCACTGTCTTCGTCTATCAATATGCTTAAAGTTGACTCTCGATCTGTGGAATTATTGTTAAAATGTATTTTTTCTTTATGATATTTGTTCTTTTAATTCCATGGTGGTAGAGTTGGCACTTTCTATGCGCTTTCATTGTAATCTTGTCTATGTCTATACAACACAGCTCATGTTGCAGTCCATCGTCCCACAGGTGTTTGTCCACGATTATGTTTAAGTGGCGTCATTGTGGTTGTCCTTTTACTAATAGTTGCTTGTCAATGTACGTCCAATAGGTGGTCGCGGTAAGAAGGGAGGTGGTTTCGCCACTGTGTCTTCTGCTTACAAGGTTTTTAAATATTTAAAATTATTTACATGATTTAGTGTTTTTTGTTTAATAGTTTTATCAATACTGATGCACCTACTTAAATGTAGCACTGCATTGGGTTTTTTTTTATTTTATGTAGTTCGATACCTGGATTTACTGAAAGGTAATTTAGTCTTCATGTCACCTCATGCTTACATATATTGTACTGAATAATATATGTATGCTCCGTTTAATACACTCATTCATTTTGGACGCACTGTAATCACTTAAGTGTGTCATACAATATTTGTTTAGCTGCAAAGTAGTTACTTAAAAACTCTTACGATCCTACGTTTGCCGCTGTGAAACTAATCGTTTTGATGTTGTTTTTTATGTTTTAACATAATTGTGTGATTTTATGTGCTGCAGTATTCCATGAAAATTCTTCTGGATATTGCATCTTATATGTGTGTCGCTTCTAAATGTTTTTAAGATAATTTCTGGATACTAAATGGACTAGACAGAAATGATCTTTATTATTTGTAGTGACCAATTTTGTGTTGAAATGATATTTTTATCGTATTATAACGTCTATAGTAATATGACATTTTCTAACAAATCCGTTTCTTCAGGAACAACTTAACAACTTGATGACAACGCTGAGGTCTACCCAACCTCACTTCGTGCGTTGTATCATCCCCAACGAGTTGAAACAGCCTGGTGAGTACAAGTTCAAAATACTCTTTTTAAAGACACTTTTGTACTGCACGTTTGGCCTAGTGGTTTAACGGTCACCACGCCGTTTCCAACTTCGCCAAGTGTCGTGGGTTCAAATGCCACGTAGGACAACACTTTGTGTGATCTACAAATTGTTGTTCTGAGTCTGGGTGTTCTTTGTGTCCGCTTCATGTATGTTTGTAAAGTCCCCCGCGACACAGGATTTATTCCTAGTGCGGGAGTTGTCTTTTAAAATAAAAAATTGAATCGTTAACACTCACAATATCACATTCTTCACCTTGTTAACAGATTCTTAGGTAGACACACGAAAATGTTCTCAACCGTATTTTAATTAATACTGTAACTTTGCACTATAGGTCTCATCGACTCTCACCTTGTGATGCACCAGCTGACCTGTAACGGTGTGCTTGAAGGCATCCGTATTTGCCGTAAAGGTTTCCCCAACAGGATGGTCTACCCTGACTTCAAACTCCGGTAAGAATCCGATATTGCAAAGCTAAACCAAATCTATTTCAGTAGCCAAGTGGCCTTACCAAAAATATTTATGATATTAAGAGTCATCAAATATTTCAGTTATTTTATTTTCGTAGAAGTGTTAAATTTATTTTTAAATGCCAATAATTTTGCTTCGTGAATCTAAACAAAATTCTTTAAGCTCTCGTATATTCGGACTGATTTTATTCCGGTACTGCAACTGACTGGCCGTTGACGTCATCAGATGTTCGTGCAGCTACGAGTATGAGTAACAACTTCTAAAATTATTTTGATGACTTTTATCTCACTGTTTTATTTTTTCTCCAAGGTGTAAAAGGTTATGATTGTACTTATGCCTCTCATGTTTTATTAAAAACATCTGATTAATTGATTATTTAATAATACAGTTACATGATTCTTGCGCCCGCCACCATGACTGCTGAAAAAGATCCTAAAGAGGCGGCTAGGAAGTGTTTGGAGGAAGTGGGTCTTGATCCCGAAAGCTATCGTATTGGCCACACAAAGGCAAGGCAGAATTAATACCATCCTCGATGGTTGCAGCATGTAATAGTTAAACCAAACATTTAGAAAAATCTATAAAAAAATAGATTTGTTTTATATCCTCCGTACTTGGTTTGTCTCCACACCGAACGTGTTTATGTATCATAATATTTTCAGTATAGTAGTTTGTGAATCATGTTTTGCACCTAGCCCACACCTCAATCTAGATATTGTCATCTGGTCATGTGGTTCCTTTTTTACACCTATTGTTGGAAATTTTTGAAACATGAAAATGATTTCAGAAATTTCTGTAAAACCTATACCCTTCCAATCGACCCTTGAAGATACTGAGGACATTGTATCTCTGTATTGGTATGTGAAACACTATAATACAACAATCCCTCATTGTGTGTCCATATGATAATGTAGCTACAAGATCCTGGCCCCTCAAGCTGTGGAAAAGGAATCCGATCCTAAGAAAATCGCCCAAGTCATCCTGGAAGCTACCGGCTTGGACGTCGAATCTTACCGTCTGGGTCACACCAAGGCATGTTTGATACCCCTGATAGTAGTTAGCAGTTTGAGACTTGCGGTTCAAAATACCTGGTGGATCTCGAGGCTTAAATTAGCTTAAATGAATTCAGCACCTTTTGAGACTGGTGTCATAATTCAATACCTTTTAATTTTGTGTTTGGAAGCCAAAATACTAAGACTTCTGTGTGCATTCCTCTTACCCTTACCTGTAACATAATACGTTCCTTTACTATATTTTGTGTACTCCTACAACGCAGATACAAAATTCTGTGCCCGAACCTCGTCAAAGAGCCCATTACACCTGAGAATGCTACTAAGAAAATCCTTGAACATACCGGCTTGGATTCGGAGTCTTTCAGGCTCGGAAAGACAAAGGTAGTGCTAAAGCATGCCGTACATGACCGATACTAAACTTCCTTTGCTACCTACATCGCATGACGCAGTAACGAAAATAATTTTTATTTCTTTTCTTTTTATCTTTGTGAGCATCTAGTTTTTTGTGTTTTCTTCAGAAATATCTATAAATAATTGACTATGACTTACTAACTGATTTTTTTCTTTTATTATGTTTAATTTCACAAGTCCTACACTATTGCATTGGATGTAATCTGTAATGATAGTGTACGGTTAGTAGTAAATATATAAATAAGTTGTTAATATTTTTTAATTATAATAAAAAATGTAAAAAAAGTATTACTTTGATATATTTAACACATTAGCACGTGCTCCGTCCTTAACAATTGCAATGTGCGAGCAGGTATTCTTCCGCGCCGGTGTCCTGGGTCAGATGGAAGAGTTGCGTGACGACAGACTGTCGAAGATTGTCTCCTGGCTCCAGGCTTACATCCGTGGTTACCTGTCCCGTAAGGACTACAAGAAGCTGCAGGAACAGAGGTAAATTATTACTAACCTTTGTTTTTCACAGACTTCGTCCTGTACATTTAGTCCTATACTTACTTTTTTTTTGTTTGTGAAGATTGTCTCTCCAAGTTGTCCAGCGCAACTTGCGCAAGTACCTGCAACTTCGCACCTGGCCCTGGTGGAAACTGTGGCAAAGGGTCAAGCCTCTCCTCAACGTCACTCGTGTCGAGGATGAGATTGCTGTGAGTATTAATAATAGTAAACTACTTTACAGGTACAACCAACCTTAATGCTGAAAAATATTATTTTAACTTTTGCTAAGAAAGCATGTTTTACACATTTTTATAAATTAAAACTTTAAAAATAAAATTTAAAAGTTTCGTCTAAGTGTGTCACTCTGATCTTGATAAAAATGATCCAGCACATACAGATGTAGGACGCCTGATTCAGTAATATAAATAGATCGACCGCGCCCACCTGTCGGTTACGCGACACCGCAGGTGCGGATCCATTTCTGGAACGCGCCCCCTCCAGCCGTTTTCTCCATAGCCCACAATGTTAAAGTTGCGTGGGCGACGTTCAACCCGCACCGCTGGAAAACTCCAACGACTCTCAGTAGCGGAGTGGTCGGCGGCGCGTGCACCTTCCCTTCCAAAACTTTCGAACGAACCGAATACATTTGCATTCCTTTTAGTCTTTATTATTTATGTTTTAATTAAATAATATACAATGTCGACCGCAGTTCATTTATCGGAGTGGAACGGGGATAACGGTGCGAATGTGTTACAGGCCCTCACTGAGAAGGCACAAAAAGCTCAAGAGGCTTTCGAAAAGGAAGAGAAACTCCGCAAAGAAGTTGAGGCCCTCAACGCCAAGTTGCTCGAAGAGAAGCAGAATCTACTTTCCTCCATCGAAGGCAAAGAGGGCAACCTCTCCGAGATCCAGGAACGCGCTGCCAAACTCAGTGCCCAGAAGGCTGACCTCGAGACCCAGCTCAGGGTAAGTAATTTATTCTGTTAATAATAGGGAGAGATTATTGCATTATTAAAAGTATATGAAATATTTTAAAATAATAAATTAAAACATTTAAGGGTTGTAAGTAATATTTATCTATTAGTGTAGTAATTAGCAGTGAAACTGAAATAGAAGCTAAAATTTAGGTCGTGGAGTTTAAGTGATGAAAATATGAAAGCTAATTAATTTAATTAATTAAGGCAACATTTCCTGCGACGGAAAATGGGAACAAGCCAAATATGTGCTTTCATACTATATGTAATACAATGTTGCAATTTAACTCACAAGTTAACAAGACTCGATTCCTTAAATAAACTCTAGCTTTGTTTACTCTGAAAACAATTTCAGCGTGTTTAAAATAACTGTAGGTATGCAGTTCAAACGGTTTTATTGCAAATACGCAATTACATTGATCGATTACGTGGCGATAGAAAAGAAACAGATGCGTACAATAAAACGCAGATGTCTCAAATAAAACTTGACTCAAGAAAATAATTCGATTCTTTTTAATTTGTAGGATACACAGGACCGCCTTACTCAGGAGGAAGATGCCCGTAACCAACTCTTCCAGGCTAAGAAGAAGTTGGAACAGGAAGTTTCCGGTCTGAAGAAGGACGTTGAGGACTTGGAACTTTCTGTTCAGAAGTCCGAACAGGACAAGGCCACCAAGGACCACCAGATCCGCAACTTGAACGACGAGATTGCCCACCAGGACGAACTCATCAACAAGTTGAACAAGGAAAAGAAACTCCAGGGTGAATCTAACCAGAAGACCTCTGAAGAGCTCCAGGCCGCTGAGGACAAGGTCAACCACCTCAACAAAGTTAAGCAGAAGTTGGAGCAGACCCTCGACGAGCTTGAGGACTCTCTTGAGCGCGAGAAGAAACTTCGCGCTGATGTTGAGAAGAACAGGAGGAAGGTTGAGGGAGACCTCAAGCTTACTCAAGAGGCCGTTGCTGACCTCGAGAGGAACAAGAAGGAGCTCGAACAGACCATCCAGCGCAAGGATAAGGAAATCTCATCCCTCACTGCTAAACTTGAGGATGAGCAATCTCTTGTCAGCAAGCTGCAGAAACAGATCAAGGAACTGCAAGGCCGCATCGAGGAACTCGAGGAGGAAGTTGAATCTGAACGCCAAGCTCGCGCTAAGGCTGAGAAGCAGCGTGCAGACCTCGCTCGCGAACTCGAGGAGTTGGGTGAACGTCTGGAAGAGGCTGGCGGTGCCACCTCTGCCCAGATTGAGCTCAACAAGAAGCGTGAAGCTGAGCTCAGCAAGCTCCGCCGCGACCTGGAGGAAGCCAACATCCAGCACGAGTCTACCCTTGCCAACCTGCGCAAGAAGCACAACGATGCTGTTTCCGAAATGGGTGAACAGCTCGACCAGCTCAACAAGCTCAAGGCCAAGTAAGTATTTAATTTTATTACTTATAAACACCATTTGATAAAGTGATTTATGTCTTGTTTTATTGCTATCAGTGATTGGTCAAAATACGTGAACGGATACATCTGGATTTCTAATCGGATTTAAATATAGGTTTATTGATCTATAATGCAATATTCAGGGCTGAGCATGACCGCGCGTCTTGCTACAACGAGCTTAACAACACTCGCGCGGCCATTGACCAAGTGGCCAGAGAGAAGGTAACATGTCATCCTTTGAGGCATGTTAGCCTGGGGTGAACCTTGCATGGACCTATACAACGACCCACAACACACATGATACTTGTACGATTCCTCACCGTGTAGGACAGTTGTTGACGGAATATTAAAATTGTTTTGTTATTTATCTATCCAGGGCTGAGAAAGAACGCTCTCAGTACTTTAGCGAAGTCAATGACCTTCGTGCAGGTGTCGACCACTTGTCCAACGAAAAGGTACAAAGGATAAAAATAATGTTGGCAGTATTATTGAAAGGCTTCGCTTTCCAGCTTATTAAATATCTGAAGAGATTATAGCAAAGAAAACACATCACACTTAATATACCCATGACAAAGACATTAATAATACTAATCCGATCATTTGAGTAGATATACCATGGAAGCTAAAACCACCTCCACTTGGAGTGATTGTTGTAATAATACCTAAAAAGCTACCTTTCTTAATATAGAATGGTATTAAAAAGAAATGCATGAAAAAGTTATTAAATTAAAACTTAAACTTTAGAATATTGTATTGTCAGTTAAAATATAATATTAATTTTAAACTGTCTTAATTTAACTTTTAGTTTTTTTTTTAATGTTTGATGTTTGTGCAGTAACCCATTCGTTTAGCGATTTATTAAAAAAATAATTATCATCATATTTTTAACATTCTACGAATTTACAAATTCATTCTGTATTAATGATTAATATATATTGTTTTTTCATTGTATTAATCAATTATTTTGTTTAGGCTGCTCAAGAGAAGATCGTTAAGCAATTGCAACACCAACTCAACGATGTCCAAGGTAGGGCTGATGAGGCCAACAGGACCCTCAACGACTTGGATGCCGCCAAGAAGAAGCTGTCCATTGAGAACTCCGACCTCCTTCGCCAGTTGGAAGAGGCCGAGTCCCAGGTGTCTCAGCTCTCCAAGATCAAGGTGTCCCTTACCACTCAGTTGGAGGACACCAAGAGGCTCGCCGACGAGGAAGCCAGGGTATGTAGTTTATATATTACTTTTAGTATTTATGCGATAAGCTCTTATGCATACTGAAGCCTGGTAAATCATGATTAAAAATTATTAAACTTTATTTCCACAGGAACGCGCTACCCTCCTTGGCAAGTTCCGCAACTTGGAGCACGACCTCGACAATATCCGCGAACAGGTCGAAGAGGAAGCCGAGGGCAAGGCTGATCTGCAGCGCCAACTGTCCAAGGCCAACGCCGAGGCCCAGCTCTGGCGTTCCAAGTACGAGTCCGAAGGTGTTGCCCGCTCCGAGGAACTCGAGGAGGCCAAGCGCAAGCTCCAGGCGCGCCTTGCCGAGGCCGAGGAGACCATTGAGTCCCTCAACCAGAAGGTTGTCGCCCTTGAGAAGACCAAGCAGCGTCTCGCCACTGAGGTTGAGGACCTGCAACTTGAGGTCGACCGTGCTACTGCTATCGCCAACGCTGCTGAGAAGAAGCAGAAGGCCTTCGACAAGATCATTGGAGAATGGAAACTCAAAGTCGACGACCTCGCCGCCGAGCTTGATGCCAGCCAGAAGGAATGCCGCAACTACTCCACCGAACTCTTCCGTCTCAAGGGTGCCTACGAAGAAGGCCAGGAGCAGCTTGAGGCTGTGCGCCGTGAGAACAAGAACCTCGCTGACGAAGTCAAGGACTTGCTTGACCAGATCGGTGAAGGTGGCCGCAACATCCACGAGATTGAGAAGGCAAGGAAGCGCCTTGAAGCCGAGAAGGATGAGCTCCAGGCCGCTCTTGAGGAAGCTGAATCCGCTCTTGAACAGGAAGAGAACAAGGTCCTGCGTGCTCAACTTGAGCTGTCTCAGGTCAGACAGGAGATCGACAGGCGTATCCAGGAGAAGGAGGAAGAATTTGAGAACACTCGCAAGAACCACCAGCGTGCCCTCGACTCCATGCAGGCTTCCCTCGAAGCTGAAGCTAAGGGCAAGGCTGAGGCCCTGCGCATGAAGAAGAAGCTTGAGGCTGATATTAACGAACTGGAAATTGCCCTCGACCACGCCAACAAGGCTAACGCTGAGGCCCAGAAGAACATCAAGCGCTACCAGGCCCAGATTAAGGACCTTCAGACCGCCCTTGAAGAAGAACAGCGTGCCCGTGATGATGCCCGTGAACAGCTTGGTATCTCTGAGCGCCGTGCCAATGCTCTTCAGAACGAACTTGAGGAGTCGCGTACTCTGCTTGAACAGGCCGACCGCGCCCGCCGTCAAGCTGAACAGGAACTCGGTGACGCTCACGAACAGCTTAACGAGCTGTCCGCCCAGAGCGCCTCCCTGTCCGCTGCCAAGAGGAAACTCGAATCTGAGCTGCAGACCCTTCACTCTGATCTCGACGAACTTCTCAATGAGGCTAAGAACTCTGAAGAGAAGGCTAAGAAGGCTATGGTTGATGCTGCCCGCTTGGCTGATGAGCTCCGCTCTGAACAGGACCACGCTCAGACCCAGGAGAAACTGCGCAAGGCACTTGAACAACAGATCAAGGAACTGCAAATCAGGTTGGACGAGGCTGAGGCCAACGCACTTAAAGGAGGCAAAAAGGCTATTCAGAAGCTCGAACAGAGAGTTAGGGAGCTCGAGAACGAACTTGACGGTGAACAGAGAAGGCACGCTGATGCCCAGAAGAACCTGCGCAAGTCAGAGAGGCGTATCAAGGAGCTCACCTTCCAGGCTGAAGAGGACCGCAAGAACCACGAACGTATGCAGGACCTGGTTGACAAACTGCAACAGAAGATCAAGACCTACAAGAGGCAGATCGAAGAGGCTGAAGAAATCGCCGCCCTCAACTTGGCTAAGTTCCGCAAGGCACAGCAGGAGTTGGAGGAGGCTGAGGAAAGAGCAGACCTTGCCGAGCAGGCCATCAGCAAATTCCGTGGCAAGGGACGTGCGGGTTCCGCCGCGAGAGGAGTCAGTCCGGCGGTAAGTTTCTAAATATGTTATTAATAGGAAATGTCTGTGGATTTCATTACATAATAAGAAATTCGTTTGATTTAATTTAAAAGAAATAAAATATATAGGTGACAATATAAAATAATAAATAAATTAACTGGAATATTGCAGTCCACTGATATTTCTAAAGAAAATCAGATATAAAACAATTCTTAGATACTAAACAGTATTCTTTGATCCAGGCGTCCATTAAAGGGCGTCCATAAATCATCACTGGACTTTTATGTAAGTTAGCTACTTTTGCACGCCACTTACAGCACTATGGGCAGTGCAGCTCCCGTAGAATAGCATCCGTGAAATTACCCCATTATATATCTACTTATGTATCCTATTTATATTTATTCTTGAGCGAAATCTGACTTGTGTAATAGTTAAGATATTCATCTGAAAAATAATTAATTTCAGACGTAAATTGGTAAAAACACGATGTCTACCATATTATGGCTCAGATTTCACTGATTATCATTTGTATACCAGGAATGCTTCCCGCATGCCATGGATTGTCAATCTTATAATCGATAAGTTAATAATATATTGTGTGTATTGGCAGCCCCAGCGCCCGCGTCCCACCTTCGCTGATGGTTTCGGCACCTTCCCACCAAGGTTCGACCTGGCGCCCGAAGATTTCTAAACGTTCCACTACAAAAAACGGACTGTACAGATTTTTCGTTGAAATGTAACTTTTTTTTATACATAGCAGTTGAATACCGTGTTACGAAAGCGAAAAACTGTAAAAAAATGTAAGCCAACAAAAAAATATACACTTTAGTGATTTAATCTTTTTACGAAAGGCTATTTTGTAACTTGTTGATATTTATTTATATTATTTATTACCGTGGAGTATGTATCGAGAGTGCGAGTTGGCGAGAGACGCCCGCGGGCTGCGACTGCGCATGTTCAACCGAGACACGCCCCCCACCCCCGCACCGCAACCGGCCCGCAAGCCTCTCTCGCTATTCTCATTTTGACATCTAATAAAGCGATATCGTTGTCATAAAATACTATAATTGTCTTTTTATTTCATTTCAACAAAACCGACTGCACTTCCATATAATTTTAAGAGAATCACGAGATCAAAGCAATCATAGATATCGTTGAGAAGAGCTGAAACAGAATATATTGCATATTCTTCTATAAATGACATACACATATCGCTAGCTATTTACATCTAGATTTTAATTAACCATGATTGGTTGCAGAACACAATACGTACACATATAATGAATATAAACATCTGGACTAATGGAAATAAATCTATATAGGTACATTCGTATATACAAGTGTATAATATTCTCCTAGTCGATTTATATCGATATTATAGTGCACATGTGTGTGCGCAAACACAGGTGTACTCCCTGATCCCTCACTCTCATAATCCGATGGAACGGTTATCCGACACGACCGGGGAGCAGGACCGACGGCTGTACGTGCCCTCTGAGGCACAGGAAGGCAAAAGTGTATATGTATGTAACTATGTATACAAATAATTTGTGTTCAAGAATCGGATACAAACGGACTACTTTGATCCGTGAAGGGCAGTCGAATAGATCGTTGCGTCACGGAGATCGTCTCTCACTTATGGTGCTTAGACGAAAATATCATAGTATATACTTACGTAAGTATGAGGCATTAGGCAAACTGCGCCCAGCCCGCGGGGGAGACGCCCCCGAAGGAACCAGTCGTACCCAACGTTCCACAGGAGTGGTCCAAGGACAGACCCCTGCGGAACGCCACACGACATGGTTCGCCGTCTCAAGATGCTGATATACAGCCTATAGCCTTCCTAGATAAATGGGCTATCCAACACTGAAAGAATTTTTCAAATCGGACCAGCGGTTCCTGAGATTAGCGCGTTCAAACAAACAAACAAACTATTCAGCTTTATAATTACCTACGGACTGTGCACAGAACAATTTAATCACGAAACGAATGTTTTAAAATAACTGAACGGAGGAGTTTTAAAATAAAAGGGAGTATCAAACATGGCAGGCCATCTATGTATAATCCATGTGGGTGTTACTTAGGCACAATGCGCTGTGAAAATAAACAAAAGATTTGATATATACCAAAATAATTCAATGTATGTTTGTATTTTTATATAATTAACGCCTTCTTAGAACAAAAGAGAAACCATCTTGATTTGGTTAAGGCTTAGGGATTTATTTTTTCTTCTGTGGTACTCCTTTAATTTACGACCACAGTTTCGTTACTGGCGAAAGGAAAAAAATGATGCCACATGTCCACACTAGAGATGTTGCATAGCCCTTTGCCGTCTTTAATTTAGTTAAATTTATTGAAGTATCTTAAAATCACTCATTTATATATACACATCATCATCATCAGCCTATAGCAGTCCACAGCTGGACATAGGTCTCTATAATTGGATAGCACTTGGTTCGACCCTCAGCTTCTCGTATCCATTTCCTGCCATCCATTTTGCGCAAATCATCACTCCACCTGTTGACGTCCTACGTTTGCCAAGACGCGATCTCGACTCAAGAACACATTTACCCCAACTGCGGCTAATACATACATTTAAATATAAATCACTTACATTCTGGTATAGAATAATGTCTAATATCTCTTCTAATGATATTATAAGATGTCTTTGAACCAAATAAGCCATGCGAACACCGATTGTTCCAATAGCAACCTTTACCTAAACTGAACCCGCAATCAAAAATTTTATAATCTTTGAAATCATGTCTCGTTATGACATTTTTTATTAACTACATCACTGTGTTTTCATTGAAAGTAAATGATAATAATTCTCGAATTTATAGTCGTTGTTAAACTCAATCGAACGCTAATACAAAATCCAGATAGAATGGAACAAAAAGTCATTTTTTAACATAAAGCACAGTTAGATAGCATATTTTTTGAAGATGTGTTTATATATATGTGAGTCAATCTCTGTATAAAGGTTTCATCCATCACCAAAAAATTACTATAAATAGAAAATTACTGCTTCTCTTTTACATCATGAAATTCACTCATTTTAATTCACTTTAATGAATAATTACCAGCTTTACGCATATTAGACTGAAGAATGAACGCAAAAACAGTAACAATAGTAAAATGTAACAGTTTTTCACTAATTGTTGATGAATTATACTGCTACCGTACAGCTTATTAATTAGCGTTATAAGTTTTTTTACATGTATTTCATTACACGATGCTATATGAATATTAATAATAAAAAACATCCAAGAAAACTCTGCCAAAAAACACTTAAAAGCGTAAAATAAACTGGTTCTTCATAAATTGCTTATAAATAATTCTTTATTCAATTAAATAGTAGTATTATAATGTGTGTTAGGTACCTAGAATATGTTTGAAGTCGGTGCCAAGTGACTATCGCTTAGACTTTTGTAATTGTTCGTTTGTATTATTTTTGGCTTAGCACCGACTTCAAACAGATTCTAGGTACCTAGCACACATTATAGTACTACTATTTAAATGAATAAAGAATTCTTTATAAGCAATTTATGAAGAACCAGTTTATTTTATGCTTTTAAGTGTTTTTTGGCAGAGTTTTCCTTGGAGTCTATACGTACGTGTAATATTAAAGTCATCCTCTAATCCCTAACTGTTGAAGAGTTTAACCTTCTATCATCAGCTCACCTAAATAACTTGAAAGTATACGACTGAAGGTCTTTAGATACGTATGAAATTGAAAGAATTATCCTCCAACTCCTAACCGTTAAGGAGTTGTACCTTACATCATCAGCTCATCATCATAAAATGATGACTATCAGACGCAAATACCGGTGTAACTTCAGAAAATATACGAAAAACATAGTATGTGCCTATAAAAAATTAGGGTTTCTCTCGATTTCCCTGGGATTCCATCATCAGATCCTGATATTGTGGCAATGGGACCACTTCGGGAGCATACCCTTTTGAATACAAAAAAAAATTCAAAATCGGTCCACAATTGACGGAGTAATTGGTGAACATATATAAAAAAAAACAAAAAAAATACATACAGTGGAACATAGAACCTCCTTTTTGGAAGTCGGTTAAATAGTATCCTGTAGTTGACACAGCTACTGATTTATTAAAAACTATATACTAATTGTGTTCGCAGAACCAAAATATGCCTAATTTAATTGAAATCGATTCAATTAAATTTTTTGTTTAATGTTTTAATGTTTTCACGGTTTAACCGCGAAAGCGTTATAAACAGACGGTCAGATATAGCTACCAGGTACCTTCGTATCCGAGGCCATATGATACCCTATGACATCTGATAACAGTGCCGTCATGGCTGTCATGTTTATAACTACTGTTAGTAGCAACAATCGATTATTTTTACAATCGATTTCAATCATAAGATATAATTGAAATCGATTGTACCCAATCGATTATTTTCACATTCCTTGGTTTAACCAAGTTATAAAAATTTACAGTTTTGATTTGAACGTTTGCGTCAAACACTGTTTGTTATTTACATCTAAAATATAAGATTCTCGTGTCGCAGTGATTGTTACCAAACTCCTCCGAAACGGCTGGACCGATTTTTATAAAATTTTGTGTGCATATCGGGTAGGTCTAATCGGTTTTTCATGCACCTAAATGATAAGGGTAACCCACCCCTAAATTTTATTTTTATTTTTGTAGCAAAATAACGTTTGCCGGGTCAGCTAGTTTTGCTGTAATATTCGAAGAAGTGGTTATTCGTTATAGTACAGTTGATATGTTATCTTATTCTTTAGAGTTATCAGATAAATACTTAGGGGCAGTTTCACCACTTGCTGATGCTGTCTTAGCTAGACTAATATCAACTGTTTCTGTAAAATGGTTACAGATTTCAGTTTCACAAGTCTTGGATAGAGACATATCTACATTTCAGATGTACATAAAATAATAAGCATAATAACTTGCTCCTTTAAGCGGAGCGTGAAAAAACATCTCACTAGGCCGCCATAGTGTGGGTCACCATGCTCCATTGTCCTTGTCCGCATTGAGGATGGTGACTACCGCTCCTGGATTTTGCTCATGCTTTCCATCAGGCAGAGCAGAGTTATTCAGTCACAGGCAGCTAAAACGTAAAAAAAGCAATTTTATCTGTTAATTAGTATTACATGGCAGATATCTATCTGCAACTATATCAGGATCCGGTGAAACTAGCCCTGAATCTTCACACAATCGCAAGGCGTTGTTAAGACCCGAATACTTTTACTCTTATTAAAATAAGCATAAATCATAACTCCGTTTGATTGTTTTTTTAGCAAGATACAAAGTACAAATATTATCACCATAAAGTCATGATTTAGATATCTAAAGATCTTTTCCACATACAAGTAACTTAATTTAGAAACAATTAGTACACAAACGTCAGCATAATATTTTTCTTCTTTTTTTCTTTACATTAAATAATACTATTTACACCATTAATATACAAAAAACCAAGATACACAATCAGCGTCTCCGACTGTCCGCAAAAAATAAACGCACAATTTTAGAATGTGTCTTCCTTTCAAAATAGTATTCGCGCGGCTCGATGGAAGGAATGGAGTGGATTTTCATATTGTTTATTTTTAAATTAATAAGTAAGTAACGTATAAATATGTTTTTTACACCTCAATTTTATTTATTTATTATTACTAATAATTATTTATTGTAACAAAGTATGGATACAATAGGCATGATGACAATAATATTTTAAAACAATTGATAATATGTTACATTCGTAATAATTTACGCCGAAATCTGTGCCGTGTGGTCTAAAACTGCATGTATTGACAAATTTCAGTAAGGAATAGTACGAGAGATAAATAAATAAAAATTTCGGACAACTAACACACAACGCCATCTAGTCCCAAGCTAAGCAGTGCTCGTGTCTCTATTCCATTTCCCTTTAAAAAAAATACGTATTGATTTTTGAACGAATAGAATGATTTATAAACCAATAAAAAATCTTTCCTATCGATAAAAATTACTTCTACGTTAATATGAATAAGTTAACGATGGCGATGTAGCTGTTCCTAAAAACAAATTACTTAATTGAACTATTTATGTATTTTAGTTTTCCTCGCGCACTACTGCAACAAAACTGGGACCGCATGGGCATAAATTCATTTATTAAAAAGTTTCATGACATTTTTATACACACTTTCAAGAAAAGAAAAATTAAAATAAATTTGGTACATTCTACACCATTGCTTTATTGCATTTACTAAAGGAATAAAAGTATCCAGCAAAAGAAACGTTTTTTGTGTGTTGGGAAAACTAACCAACAAAATGAGGCTTTAGTAAACTACAGGAAAAAATATCTTACATTGTATAGAAACGTGATTAAGACAGCAAAAAAATTATCAACACAATCAAGAATAGCGAAATCAAAAAACATTCCTAAGGATGTTTGGAAACTAATAAACGAACACAGAAATAAGAGGGAGGAAAAAACTACTAAGCTAATACTAAAAATGGAAAATAAGCTCGTAACAGAACCAGCGGAAATAGTTAACGTATTTATGAAGCAATGTGAAGTATGTCACACCAGTGGTTCAATAAATATATATATAAAGAGTGCATAACGAACAAATTTTGGAGTACTCCACTCCTCTAGAGGTATGTAAAATAGTAAATAAAATGGAAAGTAAGAAATCGACTGGTTATGATGAAGTACCTATAACATTAATCAAAGAAAATATTGATATACTATCAGAACCACTGAGTTATTTATTTAATAAATGTTTTGACGAAGGCATATTTCCGGATCAATTTAAAATAGGAAAAGTCATACCAATACACAAGAAAGGATCAAGAACTGACCCTAAGATGTATAGACCCATCTCGTTGTTGTCTACTGTATCTAAAATTTTAGAAAAATTAATAAAAGAAAGGTTCTTAAGACATTTGCACAGAAACAAAGTACTGAACAACAGACATTTTGGGTATCAAAAAAAAGTTGGGACACAAGACGCAATTTACACGCTTATAAAAGAGCCGGCCTATTTCTAGATTTAAGTCTGGCATTCGACACGGTTAATCACAAATTACTGCTTAAAAAACTTAATCACTATGGTGTACGGGGTAAAGCTCTAGAACTTTTTACGTCGTATCTCAGTAACAGAAAAATGTTTGTCGAGATTAAATCTGCGTCTACTACAGCTAATGCATTGGTTCCGGATAATAATATAATCTGTGAAGAAACATATAGATCCAAAATGACACAAATACGGGTTGGTGTTCCCCAAGGCTCAATACTGGCTCCAATTTTCTTCATAACGTACATTAACGACTTGATACACTATATAGACACAACTAGTAATGGATGTGCTCAAGTGGTAGCTTTTGCCGATGATACTAATGCAATAGTGTCAGCCAGTGACCTAAACAGTCTTAATGTGATTGTGAATGAGAGATTGGATGCTTTTCATAAGTGGTTCACTGTAAATAGCCTTAAAGTAAATATTAGCAAAACAAACGTCATTCTTTTTCGCTCGACTTCGAAAAACACAGATAAATTAAATAGTAAAATAAATGGTGAAAGCATAGGTCAGACATCTGTCGTAAGATTTTTAGGAGTTTATATCGACGAGAGACTGAGCTGGAAAGAGGAATTAAAGCATCTGGAAAATACCATTAGTTCGGCCTGCTACGTACTTAGAAGCTTGAGGAATGAAGTTAATGTTGAACACTTAAGAATGGTATACTTCGCTATAGTCGAATCAAAATTAAGGTTTAGCATCCTGTTTTGGGGAGGAGGCTATGCAAACAATGTACAGAAAGCCTTAGTTGCACAGAAAAGAGCTATTCGAACTATAGAAGGAATTCAAATACCAGAGTCTTCCAGACCACACTTCAAAACATTAAAAATTTTGACCGTTCCTTGTTTGTATATATTGGTGTTGCTCTCTCACTTGTCAAAATATGCTCATGAGTATGAAAACGAAAATGAAAGAAGGACAAGGGAGAGCACTAGGAGAAAGGATTTAAGTACACAGTGTATACCACACCTTGATGTAGTAAAGCAGAGTGCATATTACAAAGCGGTTAAAATATTCAATAAATTGCCATTAGAAATAAAAAAGGTATTTCGCAAACAAAATTTTTTGAGCGATCTAAAGAAGTTCCTTTTAGAAAAGAGTTACTACCTCATTGATGAACTGTAAACCACATATGTAGCAATTTTGTTTTTAGCTTATATAGGTAACATCTTCTTTTTGTTATTGGTTAAATGTTTTGGTTTTGATTCATTTGGTGACATTATTGAATTTTATTGCTTTTGTTGGCATTTGACATCACATTATGGTTTTTATTGACTGTTATTTTTACTTGTATTTGACATTTGTTTGACATTATCATTTTTGCTCTTCATATTATTTTTGCTGTGTAATTAATTGACACCTACTTTGTCCCAATTCTTCATTTTCGTATTGTTTGTCAAACATTTGATAATTTAATTCAATTTGAAATTGTTATTCGGATCATCATAATTATTTTTGTCTATAATTATTTATAACTTTATATTCGCATACAATGTAAAAATTGTTTTCCTGAATAAATGAAAATGAAAAAAAATGAAATGAAAGTGCCCTATACGGTGTGGAGAATGGACATCGATAGATAGCAAGTAAAGACATGAAGATTAAGTAGGTGGTAATAATGGAAATTGCACAGGTGGGCTTTGTCTTGTTAGTTTAGCAAAGCTACAGTATCTGTAATTATATAACGAATGTTCTGATGTTAGAGCACCGTACATTGCTAGTAGAAAGCATTGTCAATGACATTTTGAGAGCAATTTTCTTATTGGAATATTTCTGCACAATTGTTTAAATCGGGTCTTTTTTCAATCATCTTCATGACATTTATTTTTTCTTTCCCAAAAAGTGCTAATTTGTATCACATCCGATCATTTCATGTAGAATTTTTATTGGACTGTGGATGGATACTTATTGAGGCTATCAGTCGAGTATATTTTTGTTTCAACATTATTTTTTCCTGGTTTAAAAAAAAAACATGATTCGTCTCCATGAAGCTCGTTGTTCTATTTTGATTTCTAACGCCCTATGTTTTTCAGTCATAGAATTAAAAAGACATATAAAACGCGTTCCTCGCTTGTTAAAAGTATCTTTGTGCATTACGTGTAAGGTAGTGTTTGTGTTTAGTTAGTAAAAAATTCGATTCATCGAAGTAACACTGTTGGGATTGCTCTCGTTATCCATACTGCAGAAGTCAAGATTGGCCGTACTGTAGGGCTGAAATTTTTCCTGGAACTCTTCCCAACTGCAACCATCGACAGGACAGATCTCTGTTTCCTTCTCGTTGAAGAAGAGTTGCACTTTGTAGGTTGGACTCGCATCATTGCAACTGAAAATTTATTAAGAAATCGGCAATGAAAAGAAGGAATTAATGAATATTATATGGGTAGATTCTTGGATGAAAGAAAAAAACAGCTACAAAAGATTGACCAATTAAGTAAAATAGTCCAATATTCTTCAATCTATTGTGTACTAACGTGTACTGCTGAACTAAGACCTCCCCTAAAGAGCACCAGCGCCAACCATATCAAATACTCGTTGCCTCGACTGCCTCGTTGGTCTCGCGGTTGGCGTGTGCGAATGCTGATCATGAGGTCTCGGGTTCGATTCCCGGGTCGGACTAAATGTTTGTATGATCTACAAATATTTGTTTCGGAGTTTGGGTGTTTTCTATGTATAATGTTTTTACAAAAAAAAAGTAAATATGTATTTGTATCAGTTGTCTAGTACCCATAACACAAGCTCTGCTTAGCTTGGGACTAGATGGCGTTGTGTGTTAGATGTCCGAAATATTTATTTATTAAATAATCCAATCACATATTCTCAACTAAATGAATTCATGTATTTTAACGTTATTAAATTGTAGGATTGCCTGAAGATAATCCATATTAAGAGACTTACAGTTACAATTTAAGCTATTCTAATCTATACTATACTAATACTATAAAGCTGAAGATTTGTTTGTTTGTTTGTTTGAACGCGCTAATCTCAGGAACCGCTGGTCCGATTTGAAAAATCTTTGGAGTTTCTCGAGGAAGGCTATATATCATCACGCTAAGACCAATAGGAGCGGAGCACCAATGAATAATGTTACAAAAACGGGGGATTTTTTTACGCTACGGGCAATAGGAGACGTAAACGACGTTGCGTGGGTCAGCTAGTTAGTTAATAAACATTAAATGACGACGGAACTGATGCCATCATCTATCTTGTTTGTGATAGATATTTAATAGACAATGACAATCACTCAAAACTGACAAGTCTATATTGTTGAGAAGTATGAACGCCTACGCTAACTTATATAGCTAGCAATACACATGACGCGTATGTCTGCCTTAAATATAGCCAAGGCGTTAGTTCCTATAAACTTTAAACGAGTCTGGCGATGTTTAACGCCCGTCTGATCGTGTCTGTCTGAATGGAAAATATTTTAAAATATTATGCTTAACGATATTATATAAAATTCAGGCTTTCTAAAATGACGTAAGTTAGCATGATTTTTTTCACCTATGATACCTGCTAACTGTAAAACGGCCCCACTTTCAGCTTCATCCATGCCTTTCTGAGTATATGTTAGGCTACCGACCCTAAAAATTTCATCTTTCCTAAAATGACGTAATTCAGGGCTGACTGGGATCTCCGTCTAATACTCTAGCACACTGCTGCTCTTATTCTTATTACAATACGTTGCGGCTTTTTAAGAAGGAACACGCACTTTTCTTGAAGGTTTGAAAGTCGTATTGATCCAGGACAGAGGACAGGAGAGACAGAGGACAGACACATTACACAGTTTTGTTGTGTGAGGCAAAAAGTTTTTAGAAAAGTGGCCAGTTATGGACTGCCCACCATCTAGATAATGGGGATGGAACTACTGTCGCGTAGGACGATGGCGGAAAGAGGCGGCAGGGAACAGGTAGGACAAATTCTCGGAGCACTCTCCATAGTAAATGTGAGAGAAGATGCATAGCGAAGCACATCTCTACGCAGCGCCAGAGAATCCAGCTGATTTGAAACATCTTGGCAATCGACGATTCGAGTTCCAGAGGAAGGAGCTGGTACTAGGGTGCCCTTGCCCAAAGATGAGACCAGTATTCCATATGAGGCCGAACCCGCGCCTTATAAAGCAGAAGGCGGTGGGCCGGAGTGAAATACCGTCTCGATCTATTGAGCACGCCAAGCTTCTTCAAATGGCCACGAAACTGGACTTTACACGATATGTCGACACAACCACTATTCATATACTACTACTTTCGAATTTATAATATTATTGGCTTTCGCCCGCGGCTTCACTCGCATTTAATAAAAAGTATCCTATGTTACTTCAAATACCTCTAAGAATATGTGTACTAAGTTTCATGATGATCGGTTAAGTAGCGGTTTCGCGTGAAAGCGTAACAAAGAAACTTACATTCACATTTATAATATTATATACATATTAGGATTACGATTATAGTATCCACTTTAATCATGATGGAGAGGTGTTAATACTCAATATAATTTTACTGACGCTCCGGTCGCCCCCTCGCGGTGAAGATCCGACCCTAGATCGACCTTCACCGAGCTGATAATTGAATAAAACATACTTTATGATAAATTTCGTATATTGGAAAACATATTAAAAATGGGTAGTCAAAAAAAATCCGGGACAGATTATTTAAAATAAAATTGTTTATAATAAAACAAATTTATATTAATAACAAAATATTAATTAATAAATATAATATTAATTTAAACAAATAAATATATATATGTGTATATTTATGTATATAAACACATATTTTTATTTAAATAAATAAATATTTCGGACATCATACACACAACGCCATCTAGTCCCAAGCTAAGCAGAGCTTGTGTTATGGGTACTAGACAACTGATATAAATTGATAATATACTTTTTTTGTAAATACATACATATTATACATAGAAAACACCCAAACTCCGAAACAAATATTTGCAGATCCTAAAAACATTTGATCCGACCCGGGAATCGCACCCGAGACCTCAAGAACAGCAGTCGCATACGCTACCACTGCGCTACAGAGGCAGATAATTTATTTATTTGTATAAATATATGTATATATAATAGGTCTTTACCTATGAAATTGCCGTTTTGTAAGCAATAAGTGAAAGAACTTATTTTTTCAAACTTTTTTATTTCTTTTATTCGAAGTAATCACCCATGCAATCGACGCACCTTTGCCAACGCATTGGCAGTTTATTGATGCCCTTCTTGTAAAAATCAGCTGGACGGGAGGCAACAAACTCTTCAAAGGCATTTTGTACTGCCTCTCGGGAATTGAATTTTTTACCCACTAAAAAGTTATCTAAATTTTGGAAAAAGTAATAGTCGGTAGGTGCAAGGTCTGGTGAGTATGGCGGATGAGGGAGAGCTTCCAACTCCAGCTCTTGCAGCTTGGAGACTGTCTGAACTGACAACATCATTTGGTACAGTTCGCAACATCGGTCTCCAAGCTGCAAGAGCTGGGGTTGGAAGCTCTCCCTCATCCGCCATACTCACCAGACCTTGCACCTACCGACTTTTTAGTGGGTAAAAAATTCAATTCCCGAGAGGCAGTACAAAATGCCTTTGAAGAGTTTGTTGCCTCCCGTCCAGCTGATTTTTACAAGAAGGGCATCAATAAACTGCCAATGCGTTGGCAAAGATGCGTCGATTGCATGGGTGATTACTTCGAATAACAGAAATAAAAAAGTTAGAAAAAATAAGTACTTTCACTTATTGCATACAAATCGGCAATTTCATAGGTAAAGACCTATTATTCATTTATGTATTTATTTGTTTAATTTATGTCATATTGTTTAATATTTTATTATTAATATTTATTAGTTTTATTATAAACAAAAAAAAGATTATTTTTTAATTAAAAATATTCTGTCCCGGATTTTTTTAGACAACCCATTTTTTATATATTTTCTAATATACGAAATTTATTATAAAACAAGGTTTATTCTATTATCAGCTCGGTGAAGGTCGGTCAAGGGTCGGATCTTAGACCATATCTACATAGATACATATCAGATCTTTACCTGTTCAATACAGCTATTATGTTAGAAGAGAATGCTCCAATGAAGCTGATTCTCCATATTCTGTCAGCCTTCCTGACGTTACTCTGAAGAGGCTCATCATCCTTGTAAACTCCCAAAGCAGAAAATGTCATTTCCATCATGGTGTCGTGTGAGAAGTAGGATATCACTTTCTTGCCTTTACCGTTAAGGGCTAATTCAAAGTTTTCGTATAAATCTTTTAGGGCTAGTTTTCCAAGGTTCACATTGACCTGTTGGAAAAAAAGAAAAAAACATTTACTTCATGCACCGAAAGGGACTGGAAGCAGTGTTTAATGTCTCATGATTAATAAAAGTGAAGTTCAGCTTTAAACCTGTGCCGTATTTCCATTCTGTCCTCTCCTTTTTTTTATGTTTGACCCTGCCTAAATGACTCTAATCTGCCTGATGGAAAGCATAAGCAGAGTTCAAGAGTGGTGGTCACCATGCTCACTGCGAATGCAGACAATGCCGCATGGTGATCCACACCATGGCGGGCTAGTGATGCTTCTGCATCATTGGGCCTCCGGTCTCGCACTCGCCAACGAAATACGACGCGACAGCACGATCGCTGTCATTTTACGTTGATTTTCTGTGCGAGGGTAGTACCGCCCCAGTTGAGCCGGCCCGATTCGTGCTGAAATCAGCGCGGCTCTACTACCTCCTTCCACAAATATCAACTTTTTTAATTCCTTGTGATAGTTAATTACTTTTGTTACATACAAAATAAAGAATGCATAAGAAGTCCTACCTTAGACCCATATCCATTTCTATAATAATGTCTGACGTCATCATAGTACTCCAGAACTAAAAGATCATGGTCACTGAAGGCGGCGCACCAAGGAGACTGAAGGTCTTCAGTCCAAGAGCGGTAAATACGACATATTTCGTAAATTGAGAAGACATTGAGAGCGTCTAGTTGTGTCTTGATTCCTAGACGTTCTTGTACTGCGGCCTGGACCTGTAACATAAGAGTAATCCTTGTATTGGACAATATTCACCTGATGGCAAATGGTTACCATATCCCGCATCGTAGAACTGGCATTCTCATGAATGTACATGTACTTGCAGGCTTGGCAAAGACCTAAAGTGGCCGTAAGTACTCAATGTGTGGTAGAAAAACGAATAAACAAATGCAGCAGAAACACATAATTTACAGATGGGATTTTATCGATGGTGGGGTAGGTGAGTAGAGGTTGCTGTACGGGGGTAGGGGTTGGTGTATGGGGGTAGGTGTTGGGGTGGGGTATGGGCCTCCAGTATCCTCATTCACTTGGTGAAACATATCGCAAGCGCTATTTCACACCAGTTTTCTATGAGGCCGTGGTATCGCTCCGGTCGAGCCGGTCCATTCATGCCAAAACGTGGCTCTCCCACTGATCAAATAAGCTTAGTCCCTTGACTTGTGTTATTTTCTCCTTGTTCTTACATCTATGGTACATGTTATTCTCTACGGTGTACGAAGTTCCTTACAGTTCATGATTGCGGAATATTTCATTTAATAAAACTACTTACAGCAACAAATTCCTCAGATTCGAAGTAAAAATCCAGCTGGCTTTCTATCACTTCTCGCTGATACGGCTCACAGTTTGCATATGGCTGTAAAGAATAAATTATTTGTTTCATTTACAAATATAGGTAGCCTGTTGTAAGTCTAGGCAAGTTTTTTTAGTTAGGCTTTCATACCTTATATACCTACTCTCTGATCGAATGGTAAAAATCGATTAAGTACTGTTGATGTGTGAACGCTTTCACGCAGTAATCATCGCAACATAAACTTTATGAATGAATTGTTATAGGTGTATTAAATTTTATGGTAATCAATTGTTAAAGCGTGGAAGCGACATAAATAAACAAAGACACTTTCGAACTTTTTACCCGACTACGGCAAAGCCAAAGGAGGGTTATGTTTTTGACAGGCTATGTATGTATGTATCATGTGTCACACATGTTCATCTGTTCCCTCATAGCTCCTTAACTGCTTATTAGAACTGAACAAATGAGGTATCGTTAGAAGCGTCTTGATCGTCCGCTAGTTACGTGCTATATGACGTGACACTGAATCTAATGTAGCGCCCTCTAGCCGACATAAAGTACTGTATTAAAAAATAAATTTGAAATAAATATGCCGTGTTTAGTATCATTGAAAAGGGCGTTACATTTCAAAAAATATATATTATTAGCATTTGCTCGTGACTTTGTCCGTATTTATTTGATAAGTGTGATATTTCTATGGGCTAGTCTGTTCCCTCATTCTTTCTAAACTTCTAGTCAGAATAAGACAAATGAGGTCTCGTTAGAAGCGTCTTGATTGTCCGCTGGTTATAGGCTAAATAAAGTGTCACTGAATCTAATGTGGCGCCCTCTAGCCGACATAAAGTACTGTCTTAAAAAAATAATTTGAGCTAAATATGCCGTGTTTGGTATCATTCAAAAGGGCGTTACTTGTACATTTCAAATATATATATATATATATATATATTACCATTTTCTCGTGACTTTGTCGGTATTTATTCGATAATTGTGATATTTCTATGGTACCTATTTAAAATTTACTTTGCAAAGAAATTAATATTATAGAGGCAACAAAAACATTGTGGCGACTTCCACATACAGCGCAACAACAACATAACATACTACAGCGCCATCTACCGAAGATACGTCGAACTACGGGGTAACGAAGGAAACTAAGAAACTACCAATCCTGAATCGCGCAGTAAAAGTTCTCGCGCCAGTTAACATATATACAACATCCCAACATCAACCGTTGGGCAGTTGGCCCGCCAGGCATGATTACTCGCCTGGTCGGAGGATCCTCCCTTTGTGTTGGAGGGACACGATCACCCGAGCCCCCACAGTGGTGACCCCGACGTGATTGGAAGCAGCCTTCGATGCAGCATAAGCACGCCACCATCCTGTTCACTCCCACAGCAAGTCTCACAGCCAGCCAGCAACTTCGGCCTCAACAGGGATACACCACAAGCAGGAAGCGACCGCTCCAGCCTGGTTTTACCCCTACCGCCTCATCAGCGTCTAGGCACAGCACACTGCACCTACGGTCCATGTAAGCAGAGCATATCTCTCCCGTCTACGCAGCAGCCAGCTACTACGCAGCAATTGCCCCGACTCACTGGGGACCTCACCGCAGCACTGCGCACCGCACTCAATCCCTACTCACTGGGATCAGCGGACTACAGTCCCGACTCACTGGGACTAGCGGCATTCAGTTCCGACTTACTGGAACTTGCAGCACTCAGTTCCGACTCACTGGAACTACTCACTCCTGGCACTGGCAAGCTCCGCAACAGAGCACAGACAGCTGACACATAATACCAATCCTGAATCGCGCAGTGAAAGTTCTCGCGCCAGTTAACATATATACAACATCCCAACATCAACCGTTGGGCAGTTGGCCCGCCAGGCATGATCACCTCGCCTGGTCGGAGGATCCTCCCATTGTGTTGGAGGGACATATCACCCGTTCCTCCACAACATTTTAAATAAAAAAAAGTTAAAACTAAAACCCAACTACGTGCGACAACGCTTTAGTTTTAACATTTTTTTATATTAACTTCTTTTTTTTTTTAGATTTTTTTAGATTAGATTAGTTGAAATACCTGTGCAATTGATGTTAATGATACAAGAAAATCTTTTGAACGGGATTTGAGAACACATTAAAAGAGAACGAGGAAAAGAACATCACTGTTGAAGATCCATACTAGCATAATTATATATTCTTATTTCTATCTTGTGTGGGCTCCATCAGATCTCAGAGCTCCATAAGTGAACAATGATTAAAAAAGCGGCCAAGTGCTAGTCGGACTCGCCCATGAAGGGTTCCGCAGCAGCAAGTAACATAATATAATTTTTATTTTATTTTTAAATTTGTCTTGATTGAATGAAAGGCAAATTGCAGTTTACGATTTATGACGTATTAAAAAAAAACTACTTACTAGATTTCGTTCAAACCAATTTTCGGTGGAAGTTTGCATGGTAATGTACATCATATATTTATTTTTTTGTTTTATCATTCTCTTATTTTAGAAGTTACAAGGGGGGGACACACATATCACCACTTTGGAAGTGTCTCTCGCGCAAACTATTCAGTTTAGAAAAAAGTGATACTAAAAACTTCAATATCAATTTTGAAGACTTATCCATAGATACCCCTCAGGTATGGGTTTGATGAAAAAAAAATTTTGAGTTTTCGTTCTAAGTTTGGGGACCCCCAAAATTTATTGTTTATTTTTCTATTTTAGTGTGAAAATCTTAATGCAGTTCACAGAATACATCTACTTACCAAGTTTCAACATTATAGTTTCGGAAAAAAGTGGCTGTGACATACGGACGGACAGACAGACAGACAGACAGAGGGACAGACAGACATGACGAATCTATAAGGGTTCCGTTTTTTGCCTTTGGCACGGAACCCTAAAAAGCACTACTCGTAGATGATATGATGGTACTGACAATATTTATAGCATCCAGACCGACAAGAAATATAATAAAAACAACCTTCACTTACTCTGATAACAACATCTCTATCGCGAGGTCCTTCGACTGTCACGTTCAAATTGAGTCCATTAGTGATCCCTTGGACAAAAGCCATACAACTAGTGACAGTTCTCTGTTCGATCGTAGGTCTGAAGTAGAAGTCCTCGGCCCTACCATTTAACAAGTCGGGGTATTTCTCTTGAATCCTTTTACCAATTCCATAGAGTTCTTCATATCCAATTCCAGTAAGGTAGGAGTAGCTTACATCTATGGTGTCATTCCAATTCCAGCTTTTGAAGTTTTCAATGTCCTGTAAACGAATTTGATACTTTTTGATACATTCTGGCTTTCGTAATTTCAGCTGTGATTAAATTCTTGCTGGTGCCTTTTAGGTTAAATAGTTAAATTATTGGAACACCAATATCCGCACATACACACAACCGGTCCGGTGGTATTTATAAAGGCAATGCCTCCGCAGCAGCAAGTAACATAACATAATTTTTATATTTGTGTTGATTGAATGAAAGGAAAATTGCAGCTTACGATTTATGACGTATTAAAAAAAACTACTTACTAGATTTCGTTCAAACCAATTTTCGGTGGAAGTTTGCATGGTAATGTACATCATATTTTTTTTTTAGTTTTATCATTCTCTTATTTTAGAAATTACAGGGGGGGGGACACACATTTTACCATTTTGGAAGTGTCTCACGCACAAACTATTCAGTTTAAAAAAAAAACTTCAATATCAATTTTGAAGACCTATCCATAGATACTCCACAGGTATGGGTTTGGTGAAAAAAATAAATTTGAGTTTTCGTTCTAAGAATGGGGACCCCTAAAATTTATTGTTTTTCCTATTTTACCTTTTTCTATCTTACCAAGTTTCAACATTATAGTCCTTATAGTTTCGGAAAAAAGTGGCTGTGACATACGGACGGACAGACAGACAGACGGACGGACAGACAGACAGACGGACAGACAGAAAGTAATGACGAATCTATAAGGGTTCTGTTTTTTGCCTTTGGCACGGAACCCTAAAAATGAATCGCCGAAATGTATGTACGCGGATAACTTCCGATCGGCTGCATCAAATTAAATAATTCATTTTTTTATGTGTTCGTTATTGTTAGGACAAGGTTTGTGTATAAGACAAATTTAAATATAACAGGAAAAGTCATTGTTTTGGCTGCGGCGGGAAACTGAGACAGATATGTAAATATGGCGTTACGAAGTTTGCCGGGTAAGCTAGTTTATTATATTTTTTTCTTTTTCACCACTTTCCTAAATTGTAAATTATGTTTAAGGCTGCTGATTTACAAATCTCGCAGCCCACTGACACTCGCTAATTTAATTCTAGATATCAGACATCTTTTTTATTATACCTACCTAGATTTGAGTTTAAATCTAGATAATTCTGTACCTGACTACAGAGTTTGCTATATCCAGCTTCGTAACTGGCTATGATCTCGTCTTTCAAGTGAAGAATGGCCCTCATTCTGATAGCAACGCTGGAGCCTGGATTCCTGTTGCCATGTCTGTTCAACGTCCAAATTGAAACTGCTTCGCAATCTGCAACAGAGTGTATCAAAGTTTACGACTCATATCAAATATTATTTAGATATTGGTAAAAGCACTGTTTGTTGATTCTGCTAAACCTTTGACGAAGTCAATAAAAAATTTGACGAACAAACTACATGAGCATACCGAACTCAAGATCAGCAAGCGATAGGGAATAATAAATAGTTGTAATAGATTAGAGAGTTAACTTATACAGGTTGGAGATGGACTTCGCGAAAAGGCTAGACTATGGAGTACTAAGAACTATAGCTATTAATTGTGAAAGTCTTATTTTTTCATCCAGACATGTATGAATTCTTAAGGTCCTGTAAGAAGTACTTTAGGAAACTCTGGTTTTTATAAGGAACTTAAAATTTTGCAATAAATTAAAAACGAATATATGATAGAACCTGTCGAGTGAAAGAGGATCGCGAGTTTATGTGTTGGTTCACTTTTTTGTAATGAAAATCTTAAAATACCAGGATTCTCTGTCGGAGTGACAGTGCAGGTCGTGATGACGGTCTTGCAAAAAATCGACGTAAAGTAACTCTTTTGATTCTTATCTCTGACGTTACAGAAGGCTAATCCTACCTCTCCTTCCATAGTTCGATTGCCCCATATTTCAAAAAAACCTTTCCAATTGCATGCAATGATATACGTACTTTTTCTACGCAACAAATTAATGTACAACCATGTTTACTATTAACGGCAGTCTTTCAACTCTCATAGCTAGCAATACTTCAACAAAAACTATTCACAGTACTATTTTATAATGTATTTGACAACCTTTAACAATGGTGGGAACCTTTCATCAATATATATAAAAATCAATGCCACTTTTCGTTGTAATTTTATAACTTAAAAAGCGGCCAAGTGCGAGTCGGACTCGCCCATGAAGGGTTCCGAAGCAGCAAGAAACATAATATAAAAGTTCTTGTAGTTCGTTGTAACTTTGATCGATAAATTGCGGTTCACGATTTATGGCGTATTAAAAATAAACTACTTACTCGATCTCGTTCAAACCAATTTTCGGTGGAAGTTTCCATGGTAATGTACATCATACATTTTTTTTAGTTTTATCATTCTCTTATTTTAAAAGTTACAGGGGGGGGGACACATTTTACCGCTTTGGAAGTGTCTCTCGCGCAAACTATTCAGTTTAAAAAAAAATGATATTAGAATCCTCAATACCATTTTCGAAGACCTATCCACCTATCCCCACACATACGGGATTAATGAAAAAAATTTTTTTGAGTTTCAGTTCTATGTATGGGGACCCCCAAAATTTATTGTTTTTTTTTATTTTTGTGTGAAAATCTTAATGCAGTTCACAGAATACATCTACTTACCAAGTTTCAACAGTATAGTGCTTATAGTTTCGGAATAAAGTGGACGGATAATGATTTAAAATTAAATATTAATAATAGGTTTTTAACAAACAACTTAGACACAGCTGAATCTTTTAATACCTTTTTCACAAATATACCAGTTAATACAACTAGTACCTTGAATTCTTGTGCGTCCGGATCTGAACAGTTGTTAATTAAATATTTGTAAGAATTTATTTCAATTTGAATACATAAACCCTACAGATATTATAAAAACTTTTAAGTCTCTTAATTCTAAGAAAACAGGGGACTTATGGGGGATTTCAGTTAAATTAATAGAAACTATAATAATTGATATAGCACCATTTTTAGCTGTAACTTGCAATCGATGTGTTGTTTCTGGTGTTTTTCCAAACCTGATGAAGTATAGCAAAGTAATACCTTTATTCAAGAAGGGTTGTACAACTGAACCAAGTAACTTTAGGCCAATCTCAATCTTACCGGCTATTAGTAAAATTTTTGAAAAAGTTATTTTGCAACAACTAGAAAGCCATTTTAATCTAAATAATTTATTTCACAAAGATCAATATGGCTTTATAAATGGTCGTTCAACAATTGATGCTGGTGCAACTCTTTTGAGACATATATTTAATGCATGGGAGAATTCGCAGGATGCGATAGGTGTATTTTGCGATCTTTCAAAAGCTTTTGAGTGTGTAGAACATAGCACGCTTTTTCTGAAACTTAGGCATTATGGTGTTAATGGTATTGCTTTGGAACTAATTGTTTCCTACTTGAAAGATAGAATTCAACACGTGGATGTCAATGGTGCGAGGTCTTCTGGATTACCTGTTACTATGGGCGTTCCGCAGGGCTCTTCGAACTCCTGTTTCGCTATTTTGAGCCGTATAGGGTCTAAACGACGTGGACGACCGAAGACTGGTGGATCCGGTGTAGTGCGAATATGATGCATAGTACTATGTTTGGGAGTACTTGGCTTACCCGCTGGACGTGTAAGGTCAGGAAACTCCTTCAGCAACAATGATAATCCCTATTATCGATTAAGGTCCGCACTGATGATATGTCTTCGGTGGAAGTATGTTGGGGCAGCCGGACTGTAAGTGTAGTGAGGTTATCTATTAAGCGTTGGTTCCGGCAGTCGACTAGAAGATTATAGTAAGCTAAAAAGTCGACTCCGATGATTGGCTTGGTGACATCAGCTACTATGAATCGCCAGGAAAATGCGCGGCGAAGTCCTAGGTCCAATGTTAGTGGAATAAAACCGTAGGTGTTTATAACGGTACTGTTGGCTGCGTACAATTTGTATTTTGTTATAGCCCGAGGCTCCCGAACAGACGATCTTGGAAATACACTCAAGGCTGAACACGTATCTATGAGATATTGTATTTTGGTTTTAAGATCTGTAATGAACAGGCGGCTTGATATTGATAGGTAGTCTTTTCCCGCCGTTACTGGCTGCCTTGGTAGTTTACCGACTTTAGTGCGCGGTACGTACAAGGTGGGGTGCATTTGTGGGCGCGTTCTCCAAACCGGTAGTGATAGAAGCAATACGGATGGTCTCTGGGACGGGAACGTGAACGGGAGCGGCTGCGATCTCGTTGATGTCTTCTGCCTTGAGAATGCTGAACTCGACGCAGTTCCATGCTCATGCATTCCATCTTGCGAGTCAGTTCTGTTACGGCTTGGGTCAACGCATCTATTGTATTCCCTTGCATTACGGTAGATGATTGCGCTGCTGCTACTTGACCGGTTACTTGCATGCAAGTAGATACTTGACTAGTAACTGGAACGATGTCATTAATTCGATCTACTAATTCTGCTACCTCTTCCGAGCTAGAATTTGCCTGCGTTGCGACTATAGTCTGGAGATTAGGCGGCAGTCTGCTAGACCAGATGGACCTGATGAAGTCTGTAGGAACGGCAGGTCCAGCCAACTGTTGAAGATGGCGAAGAAATTGTGTAGGTTTCCTGTCGCCGAGCTCCTCGTGCATAAGCAATTGTTTTAGTTTGCGCTCTTGTGATGCCGACAGTCGCTTGATCAGCTCCGCCTTCAGTTTCTCGTATTTACCGGTTGCGGGTGGAAAAACAATGAGATCTCGCACTTCTGCAGAATGCTGTGGTTCCAGTTGCGCCAGCACGTAATAGAACTTCGTGGAGTCGGTAGTGATGTTCGAAAGGGTGAATTGGCCTTCTAACTGAGCGAACCATAGTAGCGGATCCTCAGCGTTGAATACCGGTGCCTTTACTCCGACGCGGTATGCCATGAAGAAATCTTTATTTTCCTCCGCACTAATAGACGTCATAGTCGCCGAATACTAGTCTAAGCTGTACGTTAGTATAAGTACTCGAAGTGTGAATACTAATTGTCGTAGGTCACCAGTGTAGTAGCCTAGGGTTAGGAAACCTCAGACCACTATCTTTGGAGGATGCGATGGATTAAGCAACGAGGTGCAAGTATATGTATATTGTTTACAATATACTAACAACAACAAGTTAGGAATCAATATGTATTTTATTACTAGTTAACAAGGTATATATAATAAATGTTTTGCACGTGACATTATTATAATGTAGAAGGGACGCAGGTAGCAAGTGCGAATATAGCCGCGCGACATCCCTCTCTGTTGCGCAACGCCGACTATCCTAGGATACTGAGGAGCGTTTAGACGGCCTGCTCAACTGGCTTACTCGCTACAATATTAATGTCACCTATTAAAGCTACAGACTTAATCATATTTAAAGATGTGAGGCACTGATCCAGGCCCTCGCAAAATTTATTTATATTTCTGTTTGACGGTGAACGATAGAAAGCCACAACCGCGTATTCGTTATCAGGGCTATGCATGACTAAGCAGTTGGCATCATTAATTTGAGCAATAGTTACATTATGTGTTACATCTGATCTAATGTATAATAAAACACCGTCGTTTTGGTTAGAGTAGTCCAAAGAATACGATGTATTGTATAGCCATTAATTACTGGAATGTTACTAAGCCAACACTCTGTCAACACAATAATGTGACATTGAAAACCAATCCTGTTCAGGAAAATCAATAAAGCGTCGTTATTGCAATTTACACAACGAATGTTAGTGTGCAACATAGTTAACGATTTATCGCTTATATGACATTTTAAGTTTTCAGGAGAACATATAATTGATTTGGACATCTTGATTGTCTCAATATCGGAGATAATATCCTCAAACTGAGCCATTAAAAATATGCTTAAGAATTTCATGGACCATCTCATACTTACATGAATGTTTGAATTTGGGAGTTATACGTTTTATTTCAATAATGTTTAGGAAGACGAATGTTTTTTTTACGATATTAAGTCTATTTTTCGGATTTGAATTTTGTATAAAATTGTATGTATGTCAAGAGTGTTATTTGGTGTAGTATGTATGTAGTTGTTACCTTAAGTAAATAAACATTTAGTCGATCAATCCTGGCCATGATCACAAGCCTAATCTTTTATGATTCAATAGTCATTGAAATAATATTTAGGGATCTTCATTTCTTATAAATAACAACTGCCTCACTTGGAATATATCCTGTATGGCAGATAAATGTGGATGAAAGGGAAACGTAAAAAGTATAGACCCAGTTTTTCTTAGTCTGTATTTTGTGTATCCCAGAAAATGTTGCCCCATGTGGGGAACAAACCCACGACACTTGGCAAAGTAGAAAGCGTTAAGACGTCCGCTCGACCGTTTGAACCAATACGGCATATGCCATGAAATCTGCATAGTTCAGTTGAATAATAAAAACATATGTTGAAAAGAAATGCCGATTGCCTATAATTTTGATGTATTTTCGTAACATTTCTAGTTACAACCAAGAAAAAATTACCTAACCACTATCGATAGAGGTAATAAGTTCAATTATTTCATTAGAATTAAATTTCAAACGTATGTTTCAAATATTGTAAGAGAATAAAAAATATATTATAGAAAAGACTGATTATCACACACATTTTTGACATTTTCAGCGTCGTTAATATTATTAAAGTAAAACCATACTAATATTTTAAATTCGTCTATGTGTTACGCTTTCACTGCGAAACCAATGAACCCGTTTGGATGCAATTTACACTGGAGACCTCGAGGAATGATATACGCTACTATTACCGCGATAACCTACATATATGCAGGCAAAGACGTGGACAAAAGCAGGTTAATTATAATATATTCGCTCTAAAAGTACGTATATACGTATAGATAACTTACTTTCTGGTACAGGATAATCTCTAATATCTCCTCTTACGGTATCATAAGGTGTCTTCGACCCGAATAATGCATACGAACACCGATTATTCCAATAGCAACCTTGCACTTTAAATAAACACACCAACAAAAATATTCCCAACTCCGAAATCATACTGGGTTTCTGGGTTTCGAAATTTCTTATAACGACTTCGATAGCATTCGGATTTGAAGTCGGTACTGAATTGTAATTGTCGTATTTACTACTATAAAACCCCCACTCTCGTTGAATTTATAAAGGTGCGTTCATAAGGTAAACTAAATCTGTTGGAAAAACTTTTTAGGAAAAGTGACTTTGTAATAATAAAAAAGTATAGTTAGAATTATAAAAATGACGAATTAAGTAACAAAAAAACGTTGCTTCTAGTTTAAAAATTGTTTTTATTTATTACACATACTAAGGTTACTATCAAATAAACGTCAACCAAATGTCAAAATCGAATGACGAAAGAGTTGAATGAGTTTAGATGTACAATTTAGTGTACAATGCGACTCAAATAAGAATAAGAACGTCAATGACCTCTATCTGACAAATGTTCCTTGAAAAGTACGATGTCGGCAATGAAACCTTATTTTTTGCGTATCAATATCGTTTTTTACTAATTTTTTTTTCAAATTTTAAAAGGTGTTTATTAATGTTTTTTCAAGGGACATAGATAGAGGTATTTGAGTCCCATTACCTACATTTTTTCAATGACATTAATAAATGCATGACAGTTATTGAAGAAAAAAAACAGCCAGTGTGTTAAATAAATTTAAAATAAAATTATACTCGTAGTAGCGGTATACTCGTAATTGTAAATGATAACCTTGAGTTAATAAATTCACTTCAACTACGTAACTTCAAACGTCTTCAGAATAACAAACAATTTATCAAATGAAACTCTCTTATTTTATAAATTTAATAGATATACGTACATATTTACCGTCCGTATTAAAATATTGTATGGAGGAACAGGTATGACTGTCCCTCCAACACAAAGGGAGGATCCTCCGACTAGGCGAGGTGATCATGCCTGGCGGGGCAACTGCCCAACGGTTGATGTTGGGATGTTGTATATACGATTATCGGCGCGAGAACTTTTTTTTTTATGGTATAGGCGGGCAAGCGAGCAGACGTATCGCCTGATGGTAAACGATTACCGCCGCCCATGGACACCTGCAACACCAGAGGCGTCACAAGTACGTTGCCGGCCTTTAGGGGGATGGGGGAAGGGGAATAAGGGGAGGGGGGTTGGGGTATGGGCCTCCGGTATCCTCACTCACTCGGTGAACACAGCGCAAGCACTATTTCACACCGGTTTTCTGTGAGGCCGTGGTATCACTCCGGTTGAGCCGGCCCATTCATGCCGAAGCGTGGCTCTCCCACGGTTAAAACTTTCACTGCGCGATTCAGGATTGGTAGTTTCCTTCGTTACTCCGTAGTTCAACGTATCTTCGGTAGATGGCGCTGTCATATGTTTTCTTGTTGCGCTGTATGTGGAAGTCGCCACAATTGTAAATCTCTATTTCTCAAACATGCATGGAAATATTGTCATTATTTTCGAAAAAAGAACACGCGAAGTATCTAATTTACGGACAGCGAAAAATGAATCCATTGCAGTAGCGTTTTTTTTTTAATTTGGAACATTACAACGTTCCAGTAATGTTGTATGAAGCGGCCTGCTGTGCTGGGGTTATTATATACTCCTTGATTGGATCTCTTTTATCATTCTTGGCATACCAAAATCTCTTTGCTTAGTACAAATTGCGTCCACGTGGCTGTATGCGTAAATGCGTTTGCCTTTCGGCACAGATGATAAATAGAAAATCGGCGGCAAAGCTGAACATTCGTCTTGATTTGTTAATTAAATATTTAATAAATGTAAATTGAATAATTAAAATGAGTTGCAATAGTTCAGAGAGTGAAATGGAAATTGATTGTACTCCACCAGATTTAAGATTTTCTTTTAGTGATTGACCCAATATGGGTAATGTAACTTTTAATATGAATTAAATTAAATGTATAATATAAAATTATGTTTTATTTCCCTGCATTCTTTTGAGAAAAGGACTATATATGCCTCGGCGGAAATGGCAATTGCCTGTCTCGTATTAGTCTATTTCCCGGCCTTTGCAATAATGTACTATTTTTAAAATAGTAGCTTATGGAGTTTCTTCCTGGTTCTTCTCCATAGGAATGACATTTTGGAATTGCGCGGAATCTAATGTAACGTTGCGAAAGGGCCTGAAAGTGCCTTCTTGAAATAAAAGATTTCGTTTATTTATTTTTTGGCCTTTTTTCTCTGATGCAAATATAATAATTATAATTAGAGTTCAATTAAATCTAAATAAAGACAGACTAACAGATTACATAGTAATATATACTGTTTTGGTTGTTAATTTTAATGCACGGTTTAGAAAGGTTATCTGAAAATGAATAGTAGTTACTATGAAAAATTATCTTGCCTTAATCTCATTAATATGACAACGTAGCAATAGACAATGGAGTCTGCGCAAAAAAGCATAGCATTTTTTATCAACTTATGCAATTATAATTATGTTTTTATTTTTTTATTTAATTTTGTCAGTTTCTCATTTAATATTGTTCAATAATACTAAATTCAAAATTTAAAAAACCCCCTACTCAGGCATTTGATCGAGTAATCATACGCCAATGATATTTTTGCAAACATTCGGTTATTCTTCCCCACTTTCACCCCCATAACTTTTAAATGACTCAACTGATTTTCATGAAATATGTCTAAGAACACTCGCACGTAACTCACCTTTCATACCAAAAATCTAAATTGAAATCGCTTCATCCGTTCGCGAGCCACGGTGCCACAGACATACAGACAGACACGGCAAACTTATAACACCCCTCTTTTTCCGTCGGGGGTTAAAAAGTATTTAAATAATAGAGGGTGTTAGTCTACCTCGTAGTTGCGAAACAGCTCAACAGATGGCGCTGACCGGTTTTTATGTATGCAGTATTTTTTTTTCTTTGAACATGTATACTTACGGGGCGCACATGCGGTGAGTGTGACATCATAAAGATATGATAGATACCTATACACCTATATACTTTCTCAAACACAGACTGTTTTTCTGTCTGTCTCTGTCAGATTTCGGAGCAGCTCGTCAACGAATCAGTTCGTGCGTGACAGAGACAGACAGATTCGTTGATTCGTCGTTCGGAGCTCGTCTCGATCCGTGCGAGCTTCGGGTGTTAGGTTTTTATCGTTACGTTACAGAATTTCTTGATTCGGTCGCCGCGCTCAAAGGCCTCAAAGCCCGCGATAAAAGCTATGCAATAGCATAAAAAAAGTATTAGGTTTTACTCATTGTCACCCTCAAAAGCCTTTGTTCCACTGCTAGACATAGGCGTCTCCATAAAAGAGAGGTTTGTGCTTACTAAACTAAAACGAGTTGATATAAGGTTCCTTTTAGGAGTTCCTATAGGGTTTTTAAGTTTTCCTTCTCTTTGAAGAAATGTTATCCTGCGTCGCTCTATTGATTTTTGTAAAATTAGAAAATCTATTCTATAGATAACAATCTTAACATATATAAATCTCGTGTCACAATGTTTGTCCTCAATGGACTCCTAAACCACTTAACCGATTATAATAAAATTTGCACACCATGTGCAGTTCGATCCAAATTGAGAGATAGGATAGTTTAAATCTCAAATTATAATGGCGGTACGAAGTTCGCCGGGTCAGCTAGTAATAATATAATAATAAATATTTCGGACATCTAACACACAACGCCATCTAGTCCCAAGCTAAGCAGAGCTTGTATTATGGGTACTAGACAACTGATACAAATGCATAAATACTTTTTTTTGTAAATACATACATATTATACATAGAAAACACCCAAACTCCGAAACAAATATTTGCAGATCATACAAACATTTGGTCCGACCCGGGAATCGCACCCGAGACCTCATGATCAACAGTCGCACACGCCAACCGCGAGACCAATGAGGCAGTCTATGTATATCCTAGGCCTTATGATACCTCACACGCAAAATCTAAATAACGGTGTCGTCTCGTCACAGGTAAACTTTATTACATCTTTTAGTAACAACAATCGCTTCATTTGACTTTCAAATAATGACTTTCGGGTTTAACTAATTTATAAAACTTTACTAAAACTAATTTAAAATAAATTATAAGGAAATACCACGGTCGCCTTGTTTGAATCGGAATCAGATAATAAATATTTATTTAAACTTATTAATGATAACTTTTCTTCTACAATATTCACATTAAAAACTGAATATTTTCAACATGTAGGTACAAGCCTAAAGTTTAGTACTTAGGTAACTGAAAGTATTTATGAAAAGTACCAATTTATAGTAAGGCACTTGTCGGTGAAAAACAATTTAATCAAAAACCGTTTATAATGAGTCTAAAAAAAACAAAAATATTCATCCAATATTGTCGCACTGCAAAGTCCAGTTAACAAAAAAATGTAATATTTATATTTATTATTATTTATTTTTCAGGAAAGAATTTCTACTGACTTTTTAGCCATTTTTTCTCAGTAGTAGCAACATCACTGAGTAGTACTGGTAGAGATAATAACTATAAATTCTCAAAATTTAAAAAAAAACCCGATATACCGACATAATAACCTGAGTTCCCTTTAAAAAGTAAAAATCACGTTATGCGCTTTCATTTGAGACCCCACTCGATGATATTTTTGCAGACATTCGGTTACTCTTCCCCACTATACATTTTTACTGAGACGTAGAGTTTATGAAGTTAGGGTTGGTAGAGTTAGAGCGTGTAGATTCTGTAACTTGGCTCTACATGAGATCTGATATCTTCTTCCCAGGGTAAGCCATATGCAGTCGTCTTGGCAACATTTTACATGAAAATGTTTTTGGTGGGATAGATCTATTCTACATATACCTACGTAGTTTAATTTAGAAATAATTAGTACAAAAACGTCAGCATAATTTTCTTTATTTTTCTTCTTTTTTCCTGTACATTAAATAATACTATTTACACACTAATTTCTATGGCTTTTTCTTGACCAGGTTAAAATTCGATTCATCGAAGTAACATTGTTGGAAATGCTCTCGTTATCCATACTGCAGAAGTCAAGATTGGCCGTACTGTAGGGCTGAAATTTTTCCTGGAACTCTTCCCAACTGCAACCATCGACAGGACAGATCTCTGTTTCCTTCTCGTTGATGAATAGTTGCACTTTGTAGGTTGGGCCCGCATTGTTACAACTAGAAAATATGATAAGAAATCTGTAATTATATGGTTATGATATAAGTTCTTTCATATGGCATGGGGTGACTTCCACCGCCTATGAATACATACATTTATATTATATACATTCATAACGCACACTTAGGATCGTACGTCACGATTGTGGCACGAAAATGACAACCTTTCGCGGGTCGGAAAAGGCGTGAGAGTGAATATATAGTTTTTATTAAATTTATTAATTACAGCTTTTATTTACTTTGTAACTTAGCTTTTGATCGCGGCTCCGCCCGCAAATATGTCGGTTTTCGTAACAAAAAGTAACTTATGTCCTTCTCCAATATCTCTTTCCATACCGATATTTATCTAAATCGGTTCAGTGGTTTAGCCGATAAAGCGAAACAGACAGAGTTTCTTTCGAATTTATAATATTAGTATGGAGTATATATGTTGAACTTTCTATTTTAATTACAAGTTAATCTAAGTGATTTTGACAAATACTCAAAAAAGTTTAGAATTTGAACAAGGAACTGAAATCATCTTTACTAAGTTAATTACGTGTTATAACCTCCTTAAAGTGTGAATTAGCCTCAAGATTTTTATTATTAAGATACTTACACTGTTTAAAAGTTTATCCAAGTTAGTCATGATGGAGGTCTTACATACATAATACTTAATCGATAAGATTTAATACAGTCTTTTCCGAAGGGCGGATATTATTTTACATTCAGTGCAAGTAATTACTTCTTGTAATTAAACAAGAAAATGGGCAACAATGAGAATGCCAGTAAAATAAAATATAAAATTGTTCAGTTAAGACCATCAGATAAACTTTAGTACTGATATTTGTTTTATTTATGAAATACATTCTTCTAATTACATTATTTTACGTTATTAGGATTTCATAATACTTTATTACAAAAATAATTGACACTACAATATGAGTAAAGATAACAGATATGATAAGATACCAGTTAAGACATCAATGAGTGACAGCTGCTTGAAAATAACGCGGAAATGTATGAAAGTGTGTGGTACATTATCTTCTGATATCTGACGTAACACACATGCAAGGTAATTTTATTGGGGGATAGTTAATTGGAACAAAACGGAGCGTGGCGACTTCCACATATAGCGCAAAAAGAAAAAAGACACTTCAGTGACATCTACTGGATATACATCAAACTACGGAGTAACCGTACTGTACGAAGAAACGACCAATCCTGCACCGCGATATAGAAGTCCTTGTGCCAATCGGCAGATATACAACATCCCAACAACTGTTGAGCCGTGGCCCGCCAGGCATGATCATCTCGCCTAGTCGGAGGATCCTGCCTTTGTGTTGGAGGGACATGAGTGACATGACACCCGTTCCTCCACACGGAGCGTCACCATATCTATTGATTCCGTGAAAAGGAAGAGAATCAAAACTTGAAACAAACCATATAAACGACTGGCCAACGTGATAATAGCAGGTCCAAACCTCGTTTCTAAGGAGAAACTTATTTCCAGCACTGAACAGCTAATGAAGGTTGTTGAAGGCGATAACGGTGATTTTTTGACGTGATAACGTCTAATAAATTGATGAACGCCGGCTGCATGCATGAAAAAGGATGACTCATTGTCCCGTTGCGCTCATTGTACATCATTTCATCAATGTTTTGTTATGACGTTGTCACCTTAAACTATCGTCTGTAAACCGACTTTACAGACAACCATCATCTTCCTAGCCTTTATTATTCCCAAGATTTGGGGTTGGCTACTAGTTCAACCAGTTTTGTCTGAATATCAGTTTTTCCTCGCAGCGACTCGCATCGTACCTCTGCAACCCTACGGGTGAACTGAATTAGAAGATTGAACTAGATATCAGTATATTTGAGGCCACTGACTTCCCAATAACGATTGCCATAGATGTTCATCACAACCGAGACCGAGACGGCTTAACGTGCTCTCCGAGTCACGGCGACTTTACAGACAACCAATTTTTTATTTATAAGCAAGACTATATTTGATTACTAAACAGTAAGTGAAGTTACTGAAGGCAAAACTAACTCTTGGACTGTCAAATGGCGGCAGCTCACTCGTGTCGTTTGAGTCCTCGAATTGCACCTATCCAATAATAGTTACTCACCGCAAGGTGAACCATCTGTTCATACTCGCAAATACCTACACAATACTAATGACTTGGATCGGTTGGATTGGAAAATCCATTTTAGATTGACATCTAGCATATTTTTAACACAAACATTATCTTGCACGTACGTAACGATATCTGTATTACTCGTATCTACATAGATACGTATCAGATCTTTACCTGTTCAACACAGCTATTAGGTTAGAAGAGAATGCTCCAATGAAGCTGCTTCTCCATATTCTGTCAGCCTTCCTGACGTTACTCTGAAGAGGTTCATCATCCTTGTAAACTCCCAAAGCAGAAAATGTAATTTCCATCATGGTGTCGTGTGAGAAATAAGATATCACTTTCTTGCCTTTACCTTTGACGGCTAATTCAAAGTTTTCGTATAAATCTTTTAGAGCTGGTTTTCCAAGGTTTACATTGACCTGTTGTTAAAAAAGAAAAAAAAAACTTCATGTACTGAAACGGGACTGCAAGCAGTGTTTAATTTCTAATGATCATTTAGGCACCTGTTATGTGCGTAATGTGTAACGTAATAATCAAAACTGTTTTAAGAATAATTTGTAAGCATAAAACAGCTCATATGGTAAATCATATACCTAGATATTACTATCATATATTTTTTATATCGCTTTAATGAAAATGATGTTCAGCTTTAAATCTACACCGTGTTTTCTATACTGTCCTCTTCTTCCACAAATATTAACTCTTTTAACTACTTGCGATAGTTAATTACTTTTGCTACATACAAAATAAAAAAATCATAAAAGCTCTTACCGTAGACCCATATCCATTTCTATAATAATGCCTGACGTCATCATAGTACTCCAAAACCAACAGGTCATTATCACTGAAGGCAGCACACCAAGGAGACTGAAGGACTTCAGTCCAAGAGCGGTAAAAACGACACATTTCGTAAATTGAGAAGACATTGAAAGCGTCTAGTTGTGTCTTGATTCCTAGACGTTCTTGTACTGCTGCTTGGACCTGTAACATAAGAGTAATCCTTGTATTGAACAATATTCACCTGATGGCAAATGTTTTTTTTTTTATTGATTTGGGGGCAACGAGCAGACGTATCACCTGATGGTAAACGATTACCGCCGCCCATGGACACCTGCGACACCATAGGCGTCACAAGTGCGTTGCCGGCCTTTGGGGATGGGGAGGAGGATGGGGGGGAGGGGTTGTGGGTACTGGCCTCCGGTATCCTCACTCACTTGGTGAAACACAGCGCAAGCGCTATTTCACATCGGTTTTCTGTGAGGTAGAACTGTCATTTTTATTAATGTACTTCTTGCATACCTGGCAAGGACGTAAAATAGCCGCCAGTACTAATTGTTTGTGTAGCAGAGAAACAAACAAACAAATGCAGAAACACATAAATACAGATGGGACATCAAATAATCTCAGTCTCTTGACTTGTGTTATTTCCTCCTGGCTCTTACATCGATGGTAGGTACGTGTTTTCTCTACTTTGTACGAAGTCCTTTAGAGTTCATGATTGCGGGATATTTCTGCATCTGTGGCGCAGTGGTAGCGTATGCGACTGTTGTGCTTCAGGTCTCGGGTTCGATTCCCGGGTCGGACCAAATGTTTATATGACCTGCAAATATTTGTTTCGGAATTTGGGTGTTTTCTATGTATAATATGTATGTATTTACAAAATAAAGTATATATGTATTATATCGGTTGTCTAGTACCCATAACACAAGCTTAGCTTGGGAGTAGATGGCGTTTGTGGGATGTCCGAAATATAAAAAAAAAAAAGGAACTACTTACAGCAACAAATTCCTCAGATTCGAAGTAAGAATCCAGCTCTTCAGTTAAGAGCTGGCTTTCTTTCACTTCTCGCTGATACCGCTCACAGTATGAATAGGGCTGTAAAGAAGAACAGCTTTCATACCTTATATAACTACTCTCTGATCAAATGTTAAAAATCGATTAAGTAGTTGATGTGTGAACGCATTCACGCAGTAATCGTCGCAACATAAAATTTTGTGTATGAATTGTTATGGTGTATAAAATTTTATGTTAATCAATTGTTAAAGCGTGGAAGCGACACAAATAAAGAAAGACACTTTCTAACTTTTTATATTAATTTCTCAGGATTAGTTGAAATACCTGTGCAATTGATGTTAATGACACAATAATTTTTTAAAGGGATTAGAGGACATACAACAGAAGTAAAATTTTAACAAAAATATAAACCGACTTCAAGGTTCGACTCGATTTCTCTTGGATAACATCATCAGATCTTAGTGTCCTTATCATGGTACCACCGTTGGGATATCTCCTTTGCATTAAAATAAGAATCATCAAAATCGGTTCATAAACGACTAAGTTATCCGCGAACACACATAAAAAAAACATATATACGGTCGAATTGAGAATCCTCCTCCATTTTTTGAAGTCGGTTAAAAAGAGAAAGAGGTCTTTTTTCGAAGATCCATACTAGCATTATTCTTATTTCCATCTTTTGTGAGCTCCTTCATATCTCAGAGCCCCATGATTGAGCATTGATTACAAACGCACATACTCGTAGATGATATGATTGTACTGACAATATTTATAGCATCCAGACCGACAAGAAATATAAAAACAATCTCCACTTACTCTGATAACGTCATCTCTATCGCGAGGTCCTTCGACTGTCACGTTCAAGTTGAGCCCGTTAGTGATCCCATGGACAAAAGCCATACAACTAGCGACAGTTCTCTGTTCGTTCGTAGGTCTGAAGTAGAACTCCTCGGCCCTACCATTTAACAAGTCGGGGTATTTCTCTTGAATCCTTTTACCAATTCCATAGAGTTCTTCGTACCCAATTCCAGTAAGGTAGGAGTAGCTTACATCAATGGTGTCATTCCAATTCCAGCTTTTGAAGTTTTCAATGTCCTGTAACCAAATTTGATAATTTTTATATATTCTAATTTCAGATATGATTAAATACGTGCAGGTGACTTATTAGGTTAAATAGTACACACACACACATTACACAAACGGTCCGGTGGTATTTATAAAGGCAATGCCTCCTGCAGATTGAAACATAAAACCATTCGTTCATACAACCGTATGGAGTTTCACTAGGGATCTAGGTTCTAACTTTGAGTTTCCATTTATTTTAAATGGGGTATGTTTATTTATTATATATTTTTCGTTTTCACCACTTAGCTTTCATAAATTGTAAATTATGTTTAAGGTAGCTGATTTACAAATCACACTCCACACATATTTCGCAGCCCACGGACACTCGCAAATTTAATTCTTTTTATATATCAGACTTCCTTTATATTATACCTACCTAGATTTGAGTTTTTATCTAGATAATTCTGTACCTGACTACAGAGTTTGCTATATCCAGCTTCGTAACTGGCTATGATCTCGTCTTTCAAGTCAAGAATGGCCCTCATTCCGATAGCAACGCTGGAGCCTGGATTCCTGTTGCCATGCCTGTTCAACGCCCATATTGCAACTGCTTCGCAATCTGCAACAGAGTGTATCAAAGTTTCCGACTCATATCAAATATTATTTAGATAGATTATAAAGGCACTGTTAGTTGGTTCCGCTAAACCTTTGACGAAGTCAATAAAAATTTTGACGAGCAAACTACATCAGCATACCAAACTGAAGATCAGTAAGATCTATCCTACTTCCTACTATATTATAAATTCGAAAGTTTGTGAGTGTGTATGTTTGTTACTGCGTTGTTCACGCAAAAACTACTGAACGGATTTGGATGAAACTTAACAGTAATATAGCTTATACATCAGAATAAAACATAGGCTACTATGTGTTATTCTGATGTATACCGATAACCAACATATACGCGAGCGGAGCCGCGGGCAACAAGTAGAAATAAATTAGAGAGTTAACTTATACAGCTTAGAGATTCGCGAAAGGGCTAGACTATGGAGTACTACGGAGGCCCAATTAGTCTAGTCAACAAGTTCCATACTTGTTGACTAGACTAAAAGATGCAGTGCAGCATCACTAGGCCGCCATGGTGTGGGTCTCCATACTGCATTGTCTGCATTCGCAGTGAGTATGGTGACCACCACTCTTGGATTCAGCTTATGCTTTCCATCAGGCAGAGTAGAGTAGAGTCATTTTGGCGGATCAAACATAAAAAAAAGTACTAAGAACTATAGCTATTAATTATGGAAGTCTTATTTTTTCATACAGACATGTATGAAGTTGAAATTAATTCTTAAGGTCCTGTAGGAAGTCCTTTAGGAAACTCTGGTTTTTATAAGGAACTTAAAATTTTGCAATAAATTAAAAACGAAATACGATAGAACCTGTCGAGTGAAAGAGGATCGCGAGTTTATGTGTTGGTTCACTTTTTTGTAATGAAGATCTTAAAGTACCAGGATTCTCTGTCGGAGTGACAGTGCAGGGTGTGATGACGGTCTTACAAAAAATTGACGTTAAGTAACTCTTTTGTTTCTTATCTTTAACATTACAAAAAGCTAATCCTACCTCCCTGTCCATAGTTCGATTGCCCCATACAACAAAAAAACTTTTCCAATTACATGCATTGATATACGTACTTTTTCTACGCAACAAATTAATTTACAACCATGTTTACTTATAAAGACAGCCTTTCAACTCTCATAGCTAGTAATACTTCAATAAAAACTATTCACAGTAGGTACTATTTTATTATGTATTTGACAACCTTTGACAATAGTGGGAACCTTTCATACACGATAGTTTACTATGTTAAGCTGCGTGTTTAAGAGTTGTTCATGCGTATTGAAAGTAATTGCAAATAATATCCTCTTTTAAATATAACATTACTAGCTTCTGCCCGCGGCTCCTCCCATGTGTACGTCGGTTATCGTGGTAAAGAGTCACCTATATCCTTCCTCAAGAATCAAAGCATGTCTATGAGTAATTTCATTGAAATCGGTGCAGCCGTGAAAGATAAACAGACGGACAAAGTTACTTTTAAGTTAAAAACTCTCTGCCAAAAAAACACTTAAAAGCGTAAAATAAACTGGTTCTTCATAAATTGCCTATACCTAATTCTTTATTCATTTAAATAGTAGTATTATAATGTGTGCTAGGTACCTAGAATCTGTTTGAAGTCGGTGCCAAGTGACTATCGCTTAGACTTTTGTAATTGTTCGTTTGTATTATTTTTGGCTTAGCAACGACTTCGAAGAATTAGGTATAGGCAATTTATGAAGAACCAGTTTATTTTACGCTTTTAAGTGTTTTTTTGGCAGAGAGTTTTCGTTGTATGTTTTTTGGAAATCGATTTTTTTAAAATATAAAAAGTTTTTATTTTTCAGTTTTTAGTGCAAACAATCGTAGGTACTATTTCATCAAATTTCATCATCAAGAATACAAATTAAGGTCCATACGTACGTGTAATATTAAAATCATCCTCTAATCCCTAACTGTTGAAGAGTTTAACCTTCTATCATCAGCTTACCTAAATAACTTGAAAATATACGACTGATGGTCTTTAGATACGTATGAAATTGAAAGAATTATCCTCCAACTCCTTACCGTTGAGGAGATGTACCTTCCACCTTCCATCATCAGCTTACCTAAATAATTGGAAATAATACGACTAAAGGTAACATATATACATATGATATTTAAAGATTTATCCTCCAACTCCTAACCGTTAAGGAGTTGTACCTTACATCATCAGCTCATCATCATAAAATGATGACTACCAGACGCAAAGTAACTTCAGAAAATATACGAAAAACATAGTATGTGCCTATAAAAAATGAGGGTTTCTCTCGATTTGCCTGGGATCCCATCATCAGATCCTGATATGGTGGCACTGGGAACACCTCGGAAGCATACCCTTTCAAACAAATAAAAATTTCAAAATCGGTCCACAATTGACGGAGTAATCGTTGAACATACATAAAAAAAAAAAAATACATACAGTGGAACATAGAACCTCCTCCTTTTTGGAAGTCGGTTAATAATATAAACAGGAACGGGTCGTAATACCTACTCACCTTCAAGTATTAAACTTGATGACTTTACTTGTAAAAACAATCATGAGAGTATTCGTAAACAAGATAATCATTGAAAGAACACAAAAAACCCCGACTTAAATTGACTTAAAATTTACAAACTTAAATGAATAAATATGGATTTAAGAAGGATGGGCTGCTTTGTGAATATGGTCTTATTTTTAAGTGTGATTCTAGGTCTCTATATTAACGGTTATTCTACGAAGTTACTGCTAACACAATAATTATTCACATATACAGAATGATTGTGTGGTTTTTATGTCTCTATTTTTAATCTATAATGTCCCACATTTTTTTCGGAGTTTGTTTTTTATTCTTCATTGAAATGAAAAAGTTAGTTTCAATTACAATTGGAATATTTGAAAATTCATTAAAATAGTATTTGGGTGTGTGAGTATTTGGCAACTTCAAAGGTGGTAAATTAAGTTCGTCAAGATTTTACTTATGGTTTTATCGAAAGACACAGGACAGGAACAAACAATCAAAGTCAGTAATGGCTGTAAAAATTAAACGTGCAGTAAGTGTTTGAAAATCGCTTATTGAGTTATTTGCATAACAAGTAAAATTTTAACAAAATAACAAAAACCGAATCATCAGATCTTAGTTTCCTTATCATAGTACCACCGTTGGGATATCTCCTTTCCATTTAAAAAAGAATCATCAAAATCGGTTCATAGACGACGAAGTTATCCCCGAACACACATAAAAAACAAAAATTAAAAAATATATACGGTCGAATTGAGAACGTCCTCCTTTTTTTGAAGTCGGTTAATAAAATATAATTCGCACATAATTAACAAAATGTACATAGCATCGTGTGTCGCCTTAGCTACTATATGTAAGAATATTAATATATTTAAAGAAGAGAACATCATCATTATCGTCATCAACAGCATTTAACAGTCCACTGCTGGACATAGGCCTCTCCTTAGAAGGGAAGTTTTGGTCAGCAAGTATGATTCATATTAAGTATTTTAAACCGTATTAACTGTCAACAGGTCAACTGATACGATAAGTGATCCGTGTTGTAAAATTAATAATTGTGTTTATAACTGCTGTTTTTAGTGTAAGAATACTGTGATTGTGTGGAGGGAGTTTGTGAACCCAGGTGGTATTGTTGGTGAACATACTTGAGTTCGTTAAAGTTCATAAAATTGTAAAATAAAAGTGAGATTCACGATTCTTGGAAGTTTGCTTTTTTTTTAAATGTGGGTAGACATACATCATCCATGGATTGAACAGACGTGGTTGACATTTGAAGAGTGACAGTAAGTGACACATTAATATTGTTGTCAAACTTAGACACGAGTCTTTTTGCTTGGAGACGTTTGGTAGAAATTACAGTGTTGCCAAATTTTAAACCATTCAGTTTTGGTAGCATTATTTTCTATATAAAATAAAAACTTTTATCAACAAAAATGAGTACCAATGTAACTGTGAGGCCTAGCAAGAGACAAGCTTCGAAGTCGCCGCAGAACGTCAATCCAGAGGACCAGCTTACACCATCTCTGGTTAGCGAAATAGTACAGAAAGTTGTTGCAAAAGAAATTGGTACTTGCATGAATAGTTTGATGGAAACCGTCACGGATATTTTAAATAAAGAATTAAAAACAGTTAAGGATGAGATAAGGGAAATGAAGGAGTCTATTCAATTCATGAGTTGTCAATACGATAGTATTGTAAAGGAGCAAGGAGAAACAAAAGACTTGGTCAAGCGCTTTGAAACTGAAAATGTACTATTGAAAACATCTCTCCATGATTTGACAAAACGAATAAATTTCTTTGAACAGCATGCTCGCGCCAGTAATGTCGAGATTCAGTGTGTCCCTGAAAAGGTGAACGAAAACCTCCTCGACATAGTCTCAGCCCTCAGCAAACTGGTTAACTGTCCAGTCAAGGAATGTGAAATCTTAAAGTGTACACGCATCGCTAAACAAAACCGTGCTAGTAATAGACCGCGGTCAATTGTTCTTCAGTTGTCTTCACCGAGGCTAAGAGATAGCTTTCTTGCGGCTTGTGTAAATTATAACAGGACTCACACTAAAGACAAGCTTAATGCAAGGCACGTTGGATACCTTGATTCTCAATCCCCGATATTTATCTGCGAACATCTCTCACCTACTACTAAAGCTTTGCACGCTGCGGCTAGGTTGAGAGCAAAGGAGAAGAAGTACAAGTTTGTGTGGGTTCGGCAGGGCCGAATTTTCTTGAAGAAAGAGGAGAACACAGATGCCATTTTTATCAATGATTTAAGTGCATTAGATAGACTGATTAGGTGATCATAGTAATATTATTGTTCCTACTCTAGTTTTCTTTTATTGTTATAGTAAACAAGTATTTGTGGTAAAATGATATAAATTTCGATAATTTAAGTATATATTATCAAAATGTACGTGGGTTAAGAACAAAAACTCACAGTTTCTATAGAAATGTAAGTTGTTGCAACTATGACATTATAGCATTGACGGAAACATGGTTGAACAGCAGTGTCTCAAACTGTGAACTCTTTGATGAGAATTATGTTGTTTATAGGAGAGATCGCGAAACATCTGAACTTTGTATGGATAGTAACAAATATGAGGGTGGTGGTGTCTTGGTAGCTGTAGCTAAAAAGTATAAATCTAAGCGTTTGGAAACAAAGCAAAGTAAATGTGAAGACTTGTGGATCATTCTTGATGTTTTAGATAATAAGAAAATTACTCGTCAATTAGCAATTTGTATAGTATACCTACCACCCCCAGTAAAACAACAAACTTTAGATCACTATATAGAAATTTGTAATCAGTTTTTAGACGGTTGGAATGGTTCAACTTGTGTTTTGGGCGACTTTAATCTTGGCTCCATAAATTGGTATCAATTATATAACAGTTCTGTAACTAACACTAAATTATCATCACTCTGTCAATCATTTATTGATTTTCTACACATAAATAGTCTCACGCAAAGGAATAATGTTTTCAATCATAATAATAAGGTTCTTGATTTAGTCTTATCAGATGTTGAAGGTTGTCATGTGGTTGAATCCGGTGATATTCTGTGTTCTGTCGATCTTCATCACCCACCACTTAATATTTCCATTGCCTTAGTGGGTGATGCTAAATTGGAGCAGACTCGTTTTTGTAGACTGAACTTTTACAGGGCAAATTACCGTGCAATTTGTGAACATTTAGATGAGATGGATTGGTTTTCGTTGTTTGGTAGTGAAGATGTTGATACGATGCTTACAAGATTTTATGATGTTTTACATAATGTGATTGATGAATTTGTTCCATATTGTAAGCAAAAGAGTAATAGATATCCAGTATGGTTTAGTAGACAACTTATTAGACTGTTAAGAAAAAAAAAGAAACTAAGACGTTATAAGATTTTCAAAAATCCTCTCGATGAGTATGAAATCAGAATGTTAAGAACAGATTGTAAAAAGTTATCCTTAAAATGTTATAATAATTATATCAATACTATTGAAAATAATTTAACTAGTGATTGCAAAAGTTTTTGGTCATTCTTGAAGGCTAAAAGGGGTGGGTCAGGTGTTTATCCGGCTAATATCAGCAACGGCGTTAAGTTTGCTAGTGATGGAAGTGAAATAAGTAACATGTTTGCTGAGCACTTTGCGTCAGTGTACACACAAAACAGTCAAATGGGTTGCTCTAGGAGTGTATCTTTTCTAGGTGAAGACTTTGGGAATGATAATATGCCAATCAGTAATAGTTTTACTTCTTTAACTATTAAGCCCAAACTATTGTTAACTAAACTTGAGAACTTAGACACATCAAAAGGGGCTGGACCGGATGGTATCCCTAACCTATTTTTGGTTTCATGTGCTGAAAGTCTCATTACCCCTATTTGTATGATCTTTAATAAGTCTCTAAGTACCGGTATATTCCCAAATGTTTGGAAAGTGGCTAGAGTAGTACCCATTCCTAAGTCAGGCAATAATGAATTAATCCAAAACTATAGACCAATTTCTATTTTGTCCAGCCTCTCGAAACTCTTTGAGTCCGTGGTGAATTTACATGTCCAGCATTTTTTTAAGCTTAGTCTCACAGATCATCAACATGGTTTCGTGAGGGCCAGGTCTACTTGTACAAATCTCAGTAGTTTTGTGGAGACTTTGTCGGAAGCCTTAGATAAGCAAAAACAAGTTGATGTAATATATACGGACTTCAGTAAGGCTTTCGATAGAGTTTCCCACGAAATACTTTTGAGAAAATTGTCACAATATGGTTTTGGGGGAGCTTTCCTTGGGTGGATTTAGTCATATTTAACGGATCGGAACTTTCATGTCGTATTAAACGGCTACACATCAGACACTTACAAGATTACATCTGGCGTCCCGCAGGGGTCGCATTTGGGACCAGTTCTCTTTAATATATTTGTCAATGATATTCCCAATCGCTTCCTATATTCGACTCCATTTATGTTTGCCGACGACCTCAAAATTCTTAAAGTAATAAACGGCCCAAGTGATACCGAACAGCTTCAAACAGATTTAGATGAACTCTCCAATTGGTGTCTAAGTAATAAAATGCAGTTGAATGTATCCAAATGTCAGCACATTAAATTTTCTCGAAACCACAAAATTATTCCATCTGTTTATTACATTCAAGGTACAAATTTGCAAGAGGTTGACTGTATTAAGGACTTGGGTGTAACTTTAGATAGGAGATTAACGTTGATACCCCATATGGAGAATGTATTGGGAGCAGCTTCCAAGATGCTGGGCTTTGTGATCAGAAACGGCAAGGTTTTTCGAAATCCGAAAACCAAAATACTGCTGTATAACACTTTTGTTAGGAGTACATTAGAGTACTGCAGTGTAGCATGGCGCCCGCACTATTGCATACATAGTCTCCGCATTGAACGTATACAAAAGCGTTTCATGTGGCATTTAACAAATACATCTGGAATTCAAAATGCACTTAAGAAGTCTTCATACCATTATAAATTAAATCATTTCAGAATCTCTTCACTTGAAAAGCGTAGGAAAGTACTAGACCTTACATTCTTTTATAAACTTATAACAAGTAAAATAGACTGCCCAATGCTTCTTAGTAAAATTAAACTTCGGGTTCCAACGAGGTTTCCACGTGCAATAATCACTCCTTTCTACCCACCCCTACGCAGAACTGTCTTAGGAGCAAATTCCCCAATCTGTCGTCTAACTAAGCTTGCTAATGAGTATAGCAGCTCACTGGATATTTTCAATGACTCTTTGTGTAACTTCCGAAAATGTATTACTCCCTCATTGACAATTAATTTACATCTAATTGAGCAAGGTGATAGACTTTTTTTGTTACGTGTCTAAAACTTCTCTTTTCTGTTTTTTTTTAGTATGCCTTATAAAATTATGCGAGTGGGAGTTAGCACTGTCGGGTAATCGGTAGTTTTGATTCCCAGTCGTAAGCTCTTATATATTTAAATTTAATAGATAGTGTCATAGTTTTCCTGTTTTATTCCTATATTTTTTGTGCATGTTGTGTTTGCTTGAAAGTGGTTGTACATTAGCCTAAATTGTAGTAGATGTAACCTAATATAAGTAATAATGTTATGACTGTAAGCAAACCATAAATAAATAAATAAATAAATAAATAAATATTAAATTCATACAACGGCGTAAACTAAACTGACAAGTTTAGTTTACGCCGTTGTATGAATTAATATATTCGTATTTCACAACAATAACCACAATTACGTGCGGGTGCTTGGTGCACTTTTAGATTAGTTCTTAGTGGTTTTCGTTGACATTTTCTTCTCACGTTTTCACATATGTGCAATGTACAGTCAACTTCGAAAGTAGCTGACCATTTTAATGTTCCAAATAAAATCGTAGCATACATAAAAAGCTTTTTAAGCTTAGCGTCATAATTGAATGATCATCTAAAAGTTCAAAAGTAGCTGAACAACACATTACCAAAAGTAGCTGAACGCTAAAATGTCAAAAGTAACTGAACAATGTTATAGATTTTATGACATTCAAATTTGTCGCTCTGATACATGCAGCAAAGACTGACGTATAAAATATTAAATGCTAGCCTATATGAAATTAATCAAATGATCTGCGTTTTGATTACTTAGAAAATCCTTTCATTTTATAGCTAAAACGAAAACATGCTTATTGAATATACTATTCAATGATTTTAACAATGTTTATTTTAGTACATTTTTATTATTAACATATTCACAAAGCATTTAACAAAAACAATAAATAACCCACCTATTTTGAAATTCAATTGATCGTAATTGTAGGAAAATTAATATATTGCTAAAGCATAAATTCACTCGTGCGTGTGGTGACGCATCAAAAATATGTTGAATGTGCTGTTGATGATGATGATGGTATTTTCACTATTTTGAAATATGATACAGACAGATCAGGGTTATTATAATTGCCTGCATATAATTATAAATTGAACGAATTACATTGAATTTACGTTAACAGACAATTTATCGTACAAATTAAAATCGAGCATTACGGTGTTTTTCTCAAAAGAGGTTTCATTTCAAGCAAATTCTAAATTCTGCATTTCTCATCAAATATTTACAATACTACACTTTTTTCTATTCTACAAAAAAAAATCGAAACAAAAGACATGTCAGTAACGTCATGCAAGAAATGAACGTAATCAAGGGTTAAAGGGAAGTAAAACATTTAAAAAAACTATGTATGAACGTTGATTTATGGTAAAGACATTTTTGACATTTTCAGCTACTTTTAGCAGTGTGTTGTTCAGTGGCTTTTGACACTATGTTCATTTACTTATGGTATTGCGTTGTTCAGCTTTGCCTTTTAAGTTAATCACTCAAGTTTGGCACAAGACTCCGTAAGCGATGTATGTGCGCTAAGTTGTATATAAGTTTGGAAATTCGGATATGGTCAGCTACTTTTGAGGCTGACTGTACAAGAACAAACAAACTTGTAAACTAAATAATTTACCTTAAACCGATTTTAGTGCAAATATTTTAGAAAACCGACATATATATTTAAATTCGTTTACTTATAATGTTCACAGGAATTTGAAATCATGTCTTAGTTAGCTGGTCTACTGTTAACTGAGTCATTCTGTTTTTAACCGACTTCTTATAGTAAGTTGTAAATAGTTTATAGTCATACCAACTAGACGATATGCATTATTTGATATATACATATATTAATACATCTGTCATCAAAGTAAATCTGCATTAATATCTGTTTCTTTTTATCATTTTGTAATAAAATAGCTTTGATAAAATTCAATGTTACTTTTATCGGCTAAATGACATCCTCAAGTGGTTTTTATTTGATGATTCTGACGGCCAATTCTTTTGGTAATTTATGCTGATGACTTATGAAGTGGTACTATGACTACTGCATCGGAAACTACAGCTACAATTCCACATTTGTGCAAATATTTGTGTTGGATTTCGAACGTCATTATACTGGCAACATTTTGATTGTCGCTGGTTCGTGTTTGACGTTTGAAGTTTGAGGTTGGAATCGAAAGGAACTCGTGTGGAAATGGCCGGTGCCGTAATTGAATTTGATTGTTAATGTTGTGTATTCAATAGCCTCCGCGTGATATTGATGACACTGTGGGTTTGTTAGGCTAAAATACTTATAATAGTTGAGAACGGTTTGATCGGTCAGGCTAGGCTTGTGAACAGTTAATATGTGTAAAAAGATTGTGATCGAACGTTGAGATGTTGAACCGGCCGACGATTTTAGTTATTGTGAAAATCACTTGATAGTAAGCTAATTGTATTGTCCATCGACCCGCGGTCTCTTTAGTGGTAAACCGTATTGTGTTAGGTCGTGGAGTCGCGAGTTTTTGTAGGCGTGTTCGCGTAAGCTGAAACGAGATTATTGAGATTAGTTCGAATACCTTGGAAGTTGTACAGCATTTTAGGAGCGTGTGTTTGTGTGAAGACGCAAGAGCAGAAGAACCTACCCACCTACCCAAGAGCTCTTGGGAACGCCGAGAAGAAAACAGGAAGCCACACACTCCAGTAAGTACTTTAATTATTTTAGTTTAGATTAAGAACACGGTGACACAGCCGTGGGTCATTCTTCTTGCCAGTGGTATTAGTGATCGTATATCCATCTATGGGCCCGTGGGTAATATAAACATCATCAAAAGGTGATCGCTGCCTTGGCAAGAGGACTGATCAATTTGGATGCCAGAATCTTACTATAACCATTAATTCGAAACTATATATGGATATGTGTTTGTCTCTCCGTTACGTCTGAACAACTGAATAAACATAACTTTATTTATAAAATAAACCTAATACAGTCTGGAGAGGATTTTCGTAAGTATCTTACATTATTCATAATACCGGGATGACCAGGTATTTTTTTTTTGATATTTTTTTAGCATTTGTATTTAAATAGAGAGTCATATTTTTCTGTTTAAGCGGCAATATTAGGCTACCCAAACACCAACTTTTTATTCTAAGTTTAATGGCGTATTAAGTAAAAAAATAAATTTAGTGGCACCCTCTCTTGGTACGCCCTGATACTGTTTATTCTGCACCTTATTCGAGTGTAGTTTAATGTAGTTCGCTCGAGTTGCGATAGATGGCGCTAGATATACATTGATTTTATATATTTGATTGTTAAAACACGAATAAAACGACATTTTCTAAAAATGAATCCCAGCTAGATCGATTTATTACCCATGAAAACCCCTGCATACAAAATTTCATGAAAATCGTTGGAGCCGTTTCCGAGATTCAGATTATATATTATATATACAAGAATTTCTCGTTTGAAGGTATTAGATAGATAGATTTAAGTTCACTTCACTATGATGATTATACATTTTATTTACATAGGTTATTAGAAGTATGTTCCGAACCTTCTGAACTAGTGGACACTGTATCTCAGAAGGTAACAGTTTATCGGTGTTAGTAATATTCTAAATTACAAATACGTGGAGATGGTACTTTTGTTACATAATTAAATCATCAGTTTAGGTATGCAAGTAACTGGGTATAGTAGTAATGAGTATTAGTAATAAATTGTCCCTTTTTAATTTAATGTTAGATTACAGCCTACAGTATCAAGTAAGGATTCGGTTGCGTCATAATTTAGGGATCCCAGGTAACTAAAAACAGCGCGTTTGCAATTTCTTACTGTTAATGTCCGCACGGAGTAACTGGGCAAATTATGAATTTTAAATAGAACATTACCTGTGTTTCATTAAAAATCTTTAAAGATTCTTGTAAAGCATGAAAAAGACGCGAAGACTAAATGCTGTGATTCATGTTGAGAGAAGACCACGTCTAGCAATGGACTGTGCAATGCAAAGTTAGATTTTTATACGACAAAAAGTAGGTTATAATTTACTTTTTTCAATTCGTTTTCATTGTTTTGTACTGATGTTACTTTAATTGTATATAGTAACATTCTGTTTATTTTTCAATTTTCGTTTTCAATTTGTCAATTTTAAAATTGATCTTTTGCAATTCTGCCAGTATCATTCACCGGGAGAGAAACGGGCGGGTTGTGTGACTTTAATTGAGTACATAATTTAAATTGATAGTTTTTTTTTTCTTTGTAAATAAAAATTGTGAATACATTTAATTTTTTTAAATGGTCACCTGGTATTTACATTCACTAAAAATACTTTAATTTAAAAATAACATCCCATTTGTTTCCTACAACGGTTATCTATCTTTTTTCGTTGTTACACGGGGACTTATACTCGAAAATATGACAACACTTTTTCGTAACGTCCTGTATATTAAAAACCACATAGTATTACCACACCTTTATGTAATGTGTTGCCCAAATTGTTTATACAGAGTGATGTCACGGCTCGCAATAGCGTACATATATTATAATCAGATCATATCACATATGTATGTGTGGGCAACTCTGTAACTACGTATCTTAGCACTTATGAGCAACGAATCCGCGTTTTTTTATATTTAAGATGATGCCAAAGTGCTTCTGCTCTGCCTGATGAAAATCATGAGCAGAATCCAAGAGTAGTGGAATACTCGATACGAATACAGACAATGCAACAATGCAGCATGGTGACCCACACTACAGCGGCCTATTGAGATGCTTCTGCATCATTTGGCTTCCGGTCTCGCACTGACTAACAGCTGACCAACACTGACAGCACGAATACTATCTTTTTAGTTTGGTCTACTGTGCGAGGATAGTACCTAATCTAAAATTCATATAGAGGTAGTTGAAGAATACTAAAAATATTTTTAAAAACTGTTTAACAGTATATTATTTACTTGTGTACCGTATGTAAAAAGACATTAAGTAGATTCGATCCTGACCTTACCACAAGGCTAATCTACTGTTATTTAATAATATATTTACGCTTTATGCACTTTTATACATCGGCGGATTTAATGCCCGTGACATTCTCTACCAGTCAACCTTACGGTGGTGGAGAAATTTCATAAGGTAGGTTCACAGGCTAAAGGTAGTAGAGCCACGCTGATTTCAGCACGAATGGGCCGGCTCGACCGGGGCGGTACTACCCTCGCACAGAAAATCAACGTAAAATGACAGCGTTCGTGCTGTCGTGTTTCGTTGGTGAGTGCGAGACCGGAGGCCCAATTAGTCTAGTCAACAAGTTCCATACTTGTTGACTAGACTAAAAGATGCAGCAGCATCACTAGGCCGCCATGGTGTGGGTCTCCATACTGCATTGTCTGCATTCGCAGTGAGTGTGGTGACCGCCACTCTTGGATTCTGCTTATGCTTTCCATCAGGCAGAGTAGAGTCATTTTGGCGGGCCAAACATTAAAAAAAAAAAAAAAAAACATAGGTTACAGATTAAGTAGCAAATGAAAAAGTAACAGTTATCTACATACAAAAACTTATGAACAAATATATCTATATCTATGCTAATATTATAAACGCGAAAGTTTGTAAGTATGGATGGATAGATAGATGGATGGATGGATGGATGGATGGATGTTTGTTACTCTTTAACGCAAAAACTACTCAACGGATTTGGATGAAACTTTACAGTAATATAATATAGTTATAGCTCATACATCAGAATAACACATAGGCTACTATTTGCCGCGATAACCGACATATACGCGGGCGGAGCCGCGGGCAACCACTAGTACGAATATAATACATACGTCATAGATACTAATAAATATACGTATTTTTTAGAAAAGGGGGCAAACGAGCACACGTGTCGCCTGATGGTAAGCGATTACCGCTGCCCATGGACACCCGCAACACCAGAAGCGTCACAAGTGCGTTGACGCCCTTTTAAGAAGGAGTACGCTTTTTTCTTGAAGGTTTGAAGGTCGTATTAGTCCAGGAATACCGCATTTTACAGTTTTGTTGTACGAGGCAGAAAGTTTCTAGAAAGCGCACAGTTGTTAACTGAACCATCTAAATGATGGGGATGTACATATAAAATACACTTACAAAAATTTATATTTAATTCGTACACAATTTAAGGTGTACTATCGATTATAGGATTCTGCCATTTCGTTAAGAAGGAGATCATGTACCTTCAATAATCATAGCAGTCATGTTTAGCGATCTTCTTTTCTGTTCTTTCTGTTTCTTTGTTTTTATAAGAATAAAAACAACTAGGTACCGTTCTAGGAATATACTCGTATTCTGTATTTTTATTTTATTTATTTATCTTCTTTGCGTACATAATAATAAATCTCTTTATTGTACACCGGCTTATGTAATTACAAGGTTAACTTTAACCTTAGAGTACTAGTGGTTGCCTGCGGTTCCGCCCGCGTATATGTCGGTTATCGCGGTAAATAGTAGCCTATGTGTTATTATGATGTATAAGCTATATTACTGTAAAGTTTCATCTAAATCCGTTCAGTAGTTTTTGCGTGAAAGAGTAACAAACATTCATCCATCCATACTTACAAACTTTCACGTTTAAAATATTAGTATAGATATAGATGTACAACTAGCGGCATTATCGCTCCAAGGCAATATCTTACAGGCAACCATAGGATGGAAAAAAGACTAGAGATAAAACGTATATGGTAGTGCCTGGTGTATTATTGATGGAAAGGAAAGTAAAATAGAGTTTACACATTACATAAAATAATAGCAACACTTAGTGTGAGGTATTAAGTTAATAAGATGAGTAAAACATATCTAAAGACATTGTATGCAGTATAGCAAGCTATGGGACATTGACGTCTTATTGCGACTGATAGGTGTCCCATAAGCGAACTGCTTGTACAGAGAAGGAATGGTCGAGTAATTTGGCTGTATGTCCTGGCCTTTTCAATTTCAAATTCTCTGACGATGTCAACGATTTAGGATGTGAGTCAAGTTGGAAGTTAAACCGAGATTTCAGGTAGCTTGGCGTAAATGGATTGAAGAGAATATTGTACAGAAGAGAAAGAAAATGTGCATTACGGCGAAAGCGAATGGTTCGGAATCGGAAACATGATCATATTTGCGTAATCCAAATATGAATCTTATACAAAGATCTTAGACTATCTCAAGCTTATTTCATTGGTCTTAAGTGAGATCAAGATAACTGGCATCAGCATAATCAAAGATGGGGAAAAGAAGGGATTGTGAAAGAGCAATCTTAGTAGATATGGGTAAGAAATTGCGTATTTTGCGTAAAAACTCTGCAGCGGCAAACATTTTGCGACTCAAGTCCTGCAGCTGTGGACCCTAGGATAAGGTACTATCTATATAGATCCCCAAGTTCTTCACCTTGTCACTGTACGGGATAGGTGTGCAATTGCACGTGACTTGAGGAAATTTTGTACAATCAATTTTGGAGACCATTCGCGAGCTTCCAACGACAATGACCTGTGTCTTGGATGGTTTAATTTTCAAGCCATAGGTGTTGCTAAACTTAGAATTCCAGATTCCGGCGAAAGCGTATTGGTAGCCACTTGAGTTTAGAACGAAACTGAGTTATGATCACTTTACAAACACGAATTAAAGGGACACCTATCTCAGACTTGGTTGTTCTGAGTCTGTACTTTGTAGATCTTAGAAAATGTTGTCCCATGTGGGGAACAATCCCGCAACACTTGCCAAAGTAGAAAGCGGCAAGACGATAGCTCGACTATTTGAAGCAATACGGCATATGACATGTGAAAATTGTATAGTTCAGATGAATTAAAAAAATACTAGCTGACCCGGCGAACTTCGTGCCGCCATATTTACTTATCTGTTTCAGCTTCCCGCATGTAGTGTACAATCGCGGACTAAAAAATTTACATTATCTTTTAACTTTTCTTGTACAAAAACCTTGTCCTAACAATAACAAACACATTAAAAAAAAAAAGTATTTGGTGCAGCCGATCGGAAGTTATGCGCGTACATACATTTCGGCGATTCATTTATGTATTTACGAGTATAAATAAGATGTTGAAAAAGAACAATAATGTAATGCCGATTGCCTATAATTTTGATGAATTTTCGTAACGTTTCTAGTTACAACCAAGTAAAAATTACCTAACCACTATCGATAGAGCTAGGTAATAATTTCAATTATTTCATTAGAATTAAATATCAGTCGTATGTTTCAAATAATGTAAGAGAATAAAAACTATATAGAAAAGACTGATTATACACACATTTTTAGCATTTTCAGCGTCGTAAATATTATTAAAGTAAAACCATACTAATATTTTAAATGTGTCTGTGTGTTACGCTTTCACTGCGAAACCAATGAACCCATTTAGATGCAATTTACACCGGAGATCTCGAGGAATTATATACGCTAGTATTACCGCGATAACCTACATATATGTAGGCGAAGACGCGAACAAAAAGCTAGTTAATTATAATATATTCACTTTAAAAGTACATACGTAGAGATAACTTACTTTCTGGTACAGGATAATCTCTAATATCTCCTCTAACGGTATCATAAGGTGTCTTCGAACCGAATAATGAATACGAACACCTATTATTCCAATAGCAACCTTGCACTTTAAATAAACACACCAACAAAAATATTCCCAACTCCGAAATCATACTGGGTTTCGAAATTTCTTATAACTACTTCGATAGCACTTAGATTTGAAGTCGGTACTGAATTGTGATTCTCGTATTTACTACTATTATAACCCCCACTATCTTATGAGCGTTGAATTTATAAAGGTGCGTTCATAAGGGAAACTAAATCTGTTGGAAAAACTTTTCAGGAATAAGTGACTTCGAAATTATAAAAAAGTATAGTTAGAGTTATAAAAATAACGAATTAAGTAACATAAAAAACGTTGCTTCTAGTTTAAAAATCGTTTTTATTTATTACACACACTAAGGTTACTGTCAAATAAACGTCAACCAAATGTCATAATCGAATGACGAAAAAGAGTTTAGTGTATATGTACAGTGCGACTCAAATAAGAATAGGAACGTCAATGACCTCTATCTGACAAATGTTCCTTGAAAAGTACGATGTCTGCAACGAAAACTTATTTGCGTATCAATATTGTTTTTTACTATTGTTTTCTTTCAAATTTTTAAAGGTGTTTAATAATGTTTTTCAAGGGACATTTGACAGATAGATGTCATTGACGTTCATTTGAGTCGCATTTTAGAACTACATGTTTTCAATGACATTAATAAATGCATGACAGTTATTTGAAGAAAAAACAGCCAGTGTGTTAATTATATTTTAAATAAAATTATAGTAGCGGTATAATTGTAAATGATAACCTCGAGTTATTATATATATTATAAATTCACTCCAACTACGTAACTTCAAACATCTTCAAAATAACAAACAATTTATCAGATGAAACTCACATATTTTATAAATTTTATAGATATATTTACCGTCCGTATTAAAATATTGTAAATCTCTATTTTTAAAACAGTAACTTATGGAGTTTCTTCCTGGTTCTTCTCCATAGGAATGACATTTTGGAATTGCGCGGAATCTAATGTAACGTTTCGAAAGGGCCTGAAAATGCCTACATGAAATAAAAGATATTTGTTTTTTTTTCTCTGATGCAACTATAGAACTAGAGTTCAATTAAATCTAAATAAAGACAGACTAACAGATTACATAGTAATAAATACTGTTCTGGTTGTTAATTTTAATGCACGGTTTAGAAAGGTTATCTGAAAATGAATAGTAGTTACTATGAAAAATTATCTTGCCTTAATCTCATTAATATGACAACGTAGCAATAGACAATGGAGTCTGCGCAATCCCATTACGCTTGCGTCATTGATGTGCAGACGTAGACCCAGGATTGTACACTGTGGCACGCCTGACATAATTACTAAGCTTACACTCCAATATATACCAAGTTATGTTACTAATTGTCAATGTCTGCGTCATGATGAACTGTAGATAAAGTCTAGTACCGTAGTATTATACTTTACTAGCTGTTGCCCGCGGCTTCGCCCGCGTGTATGTCGGTTATCGCTGCAAATAGTAGCTAATGTGTTATTCTGATGTATAAGCTATATTACTGTAAAGTTTTATCCAAATCCGTTCAGTAGTTTTTGCGTGAAAAAGAAACAAACAACCATCCATCCATACTAACAAACTTTCGCGTTATTAGTATAGGTAGGATTTTTATCGATATAAAATCATGATACAAAATGTATTGGTACCTGAATAGTTTTATTTTCTTTACCTCGCATAGAACTTTTATATATTTTTATAAATCAGTTTAAATAAAATAAAGGGGTTAAGACAATTTTGTGAAAACTAAAAATTTAGTATAGCGCCATCTGTATTTTTGATATGGAACTCATTCTTATCTGATGTCCCACAACACCACCCGATTTTTTACAACTAATACACACACGTTTTACTATTAAAAACTTATTTAAGTATTTATATATGTACATAAAATATAAAGTGTTTATATGAGCTTATTTCGACATTTGACTTCGACCGGGTCTGGCACCGCTCGCTTCTCTCCAAGCTCTCGGCATTCGGTCCACCTTCTAGACCCTGTCACTGGATTGACGCTTTTCTTCATCAGCGCCGCATTATGGGCCTTTGCGACGGCACGGCCTCTGATGTTCTGGATGTAAACGCTGGCGTACCTCATTGTTTAGTCCTGTCGCCCACACTATTTCTTCTGCATATCAATGACATGTTAGCTCTTGGCAACATACATTGCTATGCAGACGATAGCACAGTTCATGGGCGATATTTTTGACACCGTTCAGCCAAGCTGGCAGTCGTTGAGGAAAATCGACAGAAGCTTGTCGCTGAGCTCGACCGGGTTTTGAACCGCATTTTACAATGGGGTGATAAGAATCTGGTCGAGTTCAACGCTACGAAAACACAGTTGTGCGCGTTCTCTACCAAAAAGTCTCCATTCCTTTCCCTCCCCACTTTTCAGAGCACTCAACTGCCACTACGGGGTAAGCTCGGTGTCCTGGGCATGGATATTTGCCGGGACCTCGAGTACTGTTCTCATCTTTGTGATGGATCCGCGCAGTATTTGCTTGATGCTTTCGATCGGTTGCAATGGCGAATAGTCCGCTTTACCAACAGTCCCGAAGCCACCGAGTTCCTTGAACCTCTGCAGCTGCGTAGAGATATCGCCTCTATAGCAGTCCACTACCATCTGTATCATTGGAAGTATTCTGAGGAGCTCTTCCAACTGGTCCCCCTTCTCCCTTCCTCTGCAGAATAACATGTTCACTCTCAAACCAAACGGTTTGGTTCATCCTTCCTGTGCCGAGCAGCTAAAAACTGAAACTCACTACCAGCGCACGTGTTTCTCTCCCACTATGATCCCGGGGCCTTTAAGTGGGGCGTGAAAAAGCATCTCACTAAGCCGTCATAGTGTGGGACGCAATACTGCATTGTCTGCTTTCCCAGTGAGTATGGTTGCCCCCACTGTTGGATTCTGCTTGAGTTTTCCATCAGGCTGACCATAATCACTTTGGCAGCTTCAAATAAAAAAAGTACAATTTTAATAACTACGTTTTTTCTTTTGCCATATTTTGCCAAAATATGGAGATTTTGTGGATTTGATATACGTGAGTATGCTGCTCATGAGAAAAAAAACTGTATCTTTAAGCATCTGTCCTTGGGTTTTGATAATATTGTTATTGGAAATGCTGTTTTCAGCGGAAACTGCATTCTTTTAAATTAAAATGTCAAATAAGTTGGAATTATTGGAATACGGGGAATTAAAACATTATCTTCTTTTGCCATTCCATGCGTCATGATTGTAGCTTTTACAATGTTGTATCCCAGTTGTGTAATATTTAGCCATGTACTATTACATTGCTTTGGCGCTCAAGATACCTCATTTAATAGTACTGGAACATTAACTTGCAGCCTCAACTTATGGGTAGGCACTCCTGATATTTCCAAAGACTTACTAAGTATTCGACAACATCTCCCTCCACGCCTGACATGATCCGTTCGTTTAATTGATAACTATCTCATTAGTCAGCTGATCAGGATGGATATCATTTACATTTTTATTCATATCTAACCAACAGCTAGCTTATAATGACGATACTTCTGTAGAGAATTTTGAAGTTAAGAAACGCTGTTAATTAATTATATTAATTTGGCTTATTTATTTCTATTAATATAATGAACATACAAATCAGATTGACGAATATATACTTAATATCTTAATATTTAATTTTTATATATATAATATCATTGCTATAATTGTTAAGTCTTCATTGAAAAAGTGAAATATTTTTTATTATTGTGACAGCCTTGTTTATTCGTTGTCAAGACGCCCGACGTAGGTAACGCGTAGGCGTGTGGCGAGTGAACTCCCAGAACAACCTTTCATCCCCCTTTTAAACCCCTTACAATCCCTTTTTCGCATTAAAAAGTAGCCTATGTCCTTTCTCAGGCTCTAGACTATCTGTGTACCAAATTTCATTCAAATCGGTGCAGCGGTTTGGCCGTGAAAGCAAGACAGACAGACAGACAGACAGAGTTACTTTCGCATTTATAATAATCAAATTTTTCAAATTGGACCAGTAGTTCCTGAGATTAGCGCGTTCAAACAAACAAACAAACTCTTCAGCTTTATATATTAGCATAGCTGATCCACGCAACGTCGTTTGCGTCTCCTATTGCTCGTAGCGTGATAATTTTCCCCCGTTTTTGAAACATTCTTCATTGGTGCTCCGCTCCTATTGGTCTTAGCGTGATGATATATAACCTATAGCCTTCCTCGATAAATGGGCTATCTAACATTGAAAGAATTTTTCTAATTAGACCAGTAGTTCCTGAGATTAGCGCGATTAGCTGACCCACGCAACGTCGTTTGCGTCTCCTATTGCCCGTAGCGTAATAATTTCCCCCCGTTTTTGAAACATTCTTCATTGGTACTCAGCTCCTATTGGTCATAGCGTGATGAAATATATATATATATATATCATCACGCCTATAGCCTTCCTCGATAAACGGGCTATCTAACACTGAAAGAACTTTTTCAAATTGGACCAGTAGTTCCTGAGATTAGCGCGTTCAAACAAACAAAAACTCTTCAGCTTTATATATTAGTATAGATCTATTTATTATACTCTTCTAAGATCTAATACTCATAATCAACAACACATTTATTTGGATAAAGACTAATATTAGGTATTATGTTGATAAAAACTCTTTGACAAATAACTCAATAATAGGTACCAACTTTTAGCGTCTTATAACTCGTGATAACTTCTAAACGAAATGTCCGAATGGGGTGAAACAAAAAGTATTTTACTTCTACATAAATACCCTTGATAACATAATGCTTTATTTGGATAAGGATTAATATTACGATACACATTTAACGTAGTTTCTTTCTTCAGACGATTTAATAATTTTTTTGAGCACAAAAGCGGTTATTGTGACTAAACCATGATAGTTAGATATATGCTCTCGCGGACTTTTTTGTAGATCTTAATGGGACCTACAAACCCGTAATACATGATTTTGTTCTATTGTCAATACTTTTTGCAGCGCACGCAAAAATAGGTTTTCGAGTTCACACCTTGGGTTACAAAATAGCAATTTTCATACGGATCTCAATTTTTTTTGAAAATAAAATATAGCCTATAGCTTTCCTCGATAAATGGACTATCCAACACTGAAAGAATTTTTCAAATCGGACCAGTAGATCCTGAGATTAGCGCGTTTACACAAACAAACAAACAAACAAACAAACAAACTCTGCAGCTTTATAATATTAGTATAGATAAGCTATACATATTCTTAATCCCATATTATTTGAATCATTTTTTTTTTTATGGAATAGACCGGCAAACGAGCAGACGTATCGCCTGATGGTAAGCGATTACCGCCGCCCATGGACACCCGCAACACCAGAGGCGTCACAAGTGCGTTACCGGCCTTTGGGGGATGGGGGGGGAGATAGGGGGAGGGGTTGGGGTATGGGCCTCCGGTATCCTCACTCACTCGGTGAAACACAGCGCAAGCACTATTTCACACCGGTTTTCTGTGAGGACGTGGTATCACTCCGGTCGAGCCGGCCCATTCATGCCGAAGCGTGGCTCTCCCCGAAGTGATTTAATATTAACTCTATCTAACGTTTTACTGAAAACTTCACTCCGGACTTCAGGAATTAGTCATTTTGCTTTGAAAATATTTTGGTTTTCTTTTACTCATTCTTATATAATACTTACTTAGACCATTTTTGGTGTTAGTAGTCATACAGACTTTGAAAGATGAAACAATTTTTTGAGTGAAAAATGTTATAATGTTACATACATAATTATTTAATTCAATTATATTGACGTAAAAATCCCTAAAAAAGGCAAATTATTACTTCGCTACTGAGATATAATGAATGGTTCATTGTTCTTGTATAAATTAGTGGAACAGGATCCGTTTTGGTGTTGTGTATTACTGTTTACCTTATAATTTGTTATAACGTCCATCACGAGTCATTCAGTGGTGTGAATTTTTTACACGGGGGTAATTAAATTCACTTTAGGTGAATAACCTCCAGCCTTCCGTATTTTGCAGTAAACAATGGGCACAGATACGGTAACGACATCCAAATGTAACAGTTTCTAGACGAATTTCTAATAAACTATGCCGTAGTCTTAGTAGTCTTAGGCAGTAGTAGGCCCACCATGATGTGGGTCACCATGCTGCATTGTTGCATTGTCTGCATTCGCAGTATGGTGACCACCACTCTTGGATTCTGCTTATTCTTTCCATCAGGCAGAGTAAAATAATTTTGGCGGGCCCAAACATAAAAAAAAAGGGAATTTGGTTTTACTCATTGTCATGGCATTGCTAGACATAGGCCTCTCCATAAAAGAGAGGTTTCTGCTTACTAAACTAAAACGAGTTGATATAAGGTTCCTTTTAGGAGTATAGGATTTTTAAGTTTTCTTTCTCTTTGAAGTAATGTTGGCCTGCGTCGCTCTATTGATTTGTTAAAAATAAGAAAATCTATTCTATATAATAATATGTATATCCTAGGCCTTATGATACGTCACACGCAAAATCTTAATTCGTTATTTAGATTTTCGACACAGGTATACTTTATTACAACTTTTAGTAACAACAATCGCTTCATTTGACTTTCAAAATTGAAATTGAATGCTCTCAATTTCCTGTGAATGTGTCAAAAGTCCTCTTTTTTTCATTAGTTTTTGTTGACGAGGGGGAAAATCCCTTCGAATCTCCGGCTCCTCGGGGACTGAATAACCAGGTATGTGGTTATTCCACCAAAAACCACCTCTAGGAACGACCGTCTATTCTGACTCTATCTTGGGGAAGCCTGGGCTTCCCCCTGCCTGTCGACCTAATCGTTATATGTAGTGGCCTGATAGCAGTTTGCGACCAGGCCGTCCCCCTATCGCTGACCGCTTCAGTTAATCCTGGTGATAATTAATTAATAATTAAGTACGTGAGTGGTACCAAATTTCTTAAAGTAAACAGTAGTACTATACAATTGAACTAAAGACTAGGATTATATTATGAACGTAACTTTATAATTTACAGCTACCTCATTGGTTAAACATGACAGTTGTTTCTATTTCAAGCATCATTATGTTTTGTTCAGCTCACCTAACTATTATTGGCAGGCCTTTACTCTACGGTCCTATTGTATCATTTATTACTACTGTAGTATGCTATTTGAATATTTTAAAGTTCATCAACTTCGCAATACTAGGTAAGATAACATTAAAAAACAAACCTGATTGCGTGATATGTATATCCACCTAAAATTAAGATGAACCTATAACGACATCTCCAACCCCAAAATCAAGCCGACTAGGCTACAGAGCGCCCCACAGATATAAAAAACATATTACCGAACTTATGCAACCTAACATATACATCTATATACTCGTATATAAAAATGAATCGCAGAAATGTATTACGCGCATAACTTCCGATCAGGTGCACCAATATTTTTTTTATGTATTCGTTATTGTTAAGACAAGGTTTACATACAAGAAAAAATAAAAGATAACAGGAAAAATATTGTTTTTCGTCCGCGGCTGTACACTGCCTGTAGGAAGATGAGACAGATATGTAAATATGGCAGTACGAAGTTCGCCGAGTCAGCTAGTAATTGATAAAAATTACTCTCTTTCTGACGTAAGAATAGAGGTCAGAATCGTCGGTTCGGCTCTTTCTAGTTACAATATTTTCTAAACATATATAGGTAATATATATTTAGTTAGTTTCTTTAAAAATATGCATATATGTGACCCCGTACTGTCAAATATCACAGGAAAACCTCAGTCAAGGTTAAATGCAAGTGATTTGTTCAAAGGAAAAACCACTCTTGAGAATGAAACAAGAACTTATATCGCCTTTGACAAACTCAAGGAGTAAATAAATATTAATCTTAGTTACCGGCCGAATTTCCCTGTCACGTGGTTGCAATTGAATTTGAAGTCAGCGGACTGTGCCGTAAGTCCTAGATTGTTCCCTAATAATACGAGTTAATAAAAACAGTATTGGCAGACCAGACTGTGGTGTGTCTAAGTCCAGCAGTGGACTGCAATGGGCTGATGATAATGATGGTGATACTGAAATAATTACAGACAACCAGTGGAAAACATTCCTACCTTGCTCGTTACCGAGTGAGCGAGTACACCGGAGTCCGGACTCCAATTCTAGAGCACTCAAAGATTTAAAACGTATTTTTTCCCTAAATGACATCTATTAGTCGCAGTAGTAACTTACCATCAGGTAACCCATCATTCGTGTATCATCTTTACCATAGAAAAACTATTATACGATTCACTTGGAGTTCGATATAGCTGGATATTTTATGATGACTGTATAATCGCCCTTACAAAAATACTTTAGAATATCAATTGTAATCTAGAATCTAATCTAATCTGTTGTAGTATCTGCGGTAATAGATGCAATTGACAGCATCATACGTATAATATTAGTATACACGTTATCGCCACGCCTACTGTCCATGGGATCATTAGATTTTGATCATGATAATGTAACATATCATAAAAGAAGCTCTCCAATTTTTATAGATGTATACTAATACTATAAATTCCACGTTAACTCTATCTGTCTGTCTGTCTTTCAAGCTTCACGCTTAACCACTGCATCGATTTCAATGAAATTTGACATGGAGATACTTTGATTCCTGAGGAAGGCTACTTTTAATCACGATAACCGACATACACGGTAGAAGCCGCGCTCAAAAGAAGTAATGAGTGTATTTTTGATTTATATTTACCTCTTCAAGTCAAAACTACCAAAAATTAGTTAAACAGAAAGAAATTCTTTTGGTTACTACGATCATAAACTTTTTTAGAAGACTCAGACTTCCCGCCAGTTCGACTTACAAGTACAGTTTATTGTATGACTGTATAACTCGTAGAATTTAATCTAATCGAACTATTACCAATCCACTCGTCTACAAAAATCCTCATCTAATTTTTGATTGACGGCAAATTTATTGAGCCAGGCAGACAATACGATTGGACAGTGATCTGAACGTATTATGTCTATCATAACTTAGAAGTACAGTACAAATATATCTTATTTGATGAGCGAGTATTAGGCGCACATGTGAACGTTCCAGGTGATTATATACCTGATTATAACCAGGATATTTAGAATAATTGGTCTCTTTGAATTGTGTTTTTTTTCTAATTGTTTTTTTAAATACTTCTCAAAATAAAAATACGTATCGCATGAACTACTATTTATTAATATTTCATTTTTCCCATTGACTATACCTACTTTTCATTTCTGTCTTCTACTTGTTTCAGTACAGTAAAGAAGGTATAAGAAGCTTTAATTATCTGCAACAAAACAAATAATTAGTAAGAAACCGTCAATCACGCATTATTTTCATTTTCTAGATTGATTCCAAAAGGACTGTGTTAGTTACTTTTATGCCCAAGCATAATATAGCTGACGAGAACTCTCCGTGAGATTGGGGTGACAGAGTCCTACCACGAGACTCGTATGATGAAATAAACATTAGTCTTCATTAGCTCGATGGCGTCAGGATATAATAGGAGTTAAAATAGAGGTCATTTAATAGTGCCATGGACATTTGCAACTTCAGAAACACTAGTATTTTGCTGCCCTTTTGATGTCACAAAATTGTGCGGGGCAGGGATTGAACTTAATCTCACTCAGTGAATTAAAAAAAAGGGATTTCAAGGTTGTGTGTTAATCCTGGTGTTCTTGTCGAAGGTTTCTTCTCTTCTTGTCATCCCATCACAACCAGAACTAAGATTACATTCCAAAGCCGAGACAAAAAATAGTTTTTTAACTTACAGAAGTAAAGCAAGCAAGTGATAGCGTTGTGAATCCTCCAGCAGTCAGCTTGGTCACGTGGCGCGTGCGCAGCATCACAATGAGCAACTCACGGCGCAGTCTCACCGAGCACAGGTACCACGGACACCTATAGGCTGATCCTGCTATCTTAGAACTCTAAAAAATTAATGAAAAATTAAATGATGTTAGAATTTTACTAGTGAGTGAAGTTTTTACCGGTCTTTTCCATAGCTTATTTGACCTTGTGAAATATAATCAAGTGCATTTCGATTCTATGTTCAGTTTTACTGCTCTTTTTGTTAATTTTTCTCGAGAATTTTGCTATTACAACGATGCGTTTTGTAGAGATTATCATGAAAAAAATAGGTTTTGACGTGTAATAGATGACAAATGGTTGACTAAAATAGTTTTTTACAAAAAGCTTTGAAACTTGAATTAGTTAAGAAAATAAAAAGAACGAAAATATTTTCTCATAGTTTTTTGATACTCGTTTCCCACGTGGACTAAACAGAAAACTACCTTATTAGGTCAGTTGCATCTAACCCGGTATTCAGTTGTTCATAAATGAATAATAAAAACCACAGTCAAACAGCGCAGTACAGAATTTACCCCACTTAAATTGGACGAAGTTATAATAGTTTTGATAACAGCTATTATGATTTTGCAACATGCATTACAGCAGTGATACCGAAAATAAACGGTGTTGAGACTTATTATGCCATAAAAAGTTTTAAAAAGTCGCATGCGCATGAAGCTACGTGATTATCAGACAGTTCTATACCTATTGTTGCATGTCGTACTGCCACGCCCACACGTATAGGTAAAGTAATATCACAATATTTATTCTACGAATAATCTAATCGAATCCTAATTTGAATTTACAATTGAATTAAAATTCACAGTTGAATTACCTCCTCAGAAAGCTGATTTCCCTGGTAACAATACAAGAACACTTGCAGCATCATACACAAAAGGTAAGCCACCATCGAGATTATTCGAACCCAATTCTTGTTTTTTAACTCCTGAAAACACTTTTGAAATTAATATTACAGTTGTCATTTGAATGTTTATATTATTTTATATGGAAAGGAGTCTTGAGGACTGGAAATCATATGGTCCAAATATTTTTCACAGACTATTTTTAGACATTTTTAGTGAAACCATTAAATAGTGTTATTTCTTTCAGTTCCGAAGAGCCGAATCTAACACCACCCCATCAACAAAAAACTTTAAGGGTAAGAGAGTGCCTCGGATAGGAAACCGCATCAGAGAATGGAAACTGCAGCAAATCGTCTTGCGATTAGAGAGGTCACGAAAAATTGAGACAGGATTTGGCTTAAAAAACTTATTAGTTATTAAACGTTAGCATGTGCTTACAGCCACTGTATTTTAATATTCTAAGGATAAAGAAAAGCTTACTGACCAGACACGTTTACTTACAAGAGCCAATTGATAAGCTGTTACACAAATTATGACAATGGACACCGAAAACTGTGCCAGAATCGGCTTGGAAAAACAATTCTGTATTTGTGCTGCTGTCTTCAATGCTGCCTCATGCCTGATCACGCACTGTTGTATACGCTCCTCGACTATCTTCTCATCTTTCTGACACAACATTAACTGCCAACAAAGAAGTGAAATAGTTAACTTTTCGTATTTCCGTAAGATGGGATATAAATATTGCTTTTCATTAAATATCTGTTATCACATACAGTCACTAACTACAATTGATCATGTTTAATACATGTAATATCATCTATATATATAAAAGCGAAATACCACTCACTTATTAATCACGAAATCTCAGAAACTATAACACCTACAAACTTGAAATTTAGCAGGAAGGTTCCTTATAGGGTGTAGACATCCATAAAGAACGGATTTTACGAAACTCTACCTCTAAGGAGGTAAAACGGGGGTTGGAAGTTTGTATGAAAGTCTTATATTTTTGAAGTAAGAGACTTGAAATTTAAAATGTATGTCCTATAGATAGTGTGGAGGTGTACTAATAATGTATCTTTACAAATCAACCCCCTTTTGGGGTTAAAACGGGGGATGGTAGTTTGGACGCAAACGAGGTTGCGTAGACCAGCTAGTTTCTATGTATATAAAAGAAAGTCGTGTTAGTCACACTATTTATAACTCAATAACGGCTGAACCGATTTGGCTGAAAATTGGTGGGGAGGTAGCTTAGAACCAGGAGACGGACGTAGGATATTAATTTTATTTCTTTTTATTTATTTTTAAGGGACTTTTACCCTATTAGGGTATGCCAGTCCCAAAAGGCCTTAGCTTAAAACAAGTATCAATTAAAATATTTTATGCTAGACTGTACAATTTAATAGCTTTTTTTGATATATGTATAGATCGGTATAGGTATAGATACTTTTTACATAGTTTTTTTTTACTTTGTCCTGTGGCGTTAACCGCAGTTGTTGTTGTACCGCGGGTAACACCGCGGGCTTAGAGAATTTTATTTGTAAACAGAGTTCTAAGTCTATTTAAAAACAAATAGTGACTGAATTTCCATTGTACATTAAGAGTTGTATACTATTTAATGTAGCAATCAATGTAATTATTCATCTATTAAAACAATAAGAGGATCCATGAAACCGTATTAATAAGTTTTTACAGTCATGCATGGATGAAAACAAATAATCGTGCATGGCACTACACACATTGGCACTTAGATGCTTATTCCTAATTAGAAACTATTGCCAACGTTTCCATATAATTGCTTACGTTTTTAGAAGGTCCTAGCGATGAGCACAATGTTCTAAGCGATAGAGCCACAAGCCGCAAACGACAGCAGCAGACAGCTATCAGGGAAGTTACCAATGTGTCCAAACACACATTGACCAGCGCCGACAGTATAAGTGCTGAACTCTAGAATGGAAAATCGTTTATAGATTTTTGTGGTCTAAATATCCCTGATCTAAGTGTATGTCTCGTATCCAGTTACGGCATTGCAAAACTCTGAGCGCTAGAAAAATGGTTTGTGTCAGTATTTTGGTGGAACCATTGCACCTATCAATGAATCGAAGACATTTATATACGTTCTGATAAAGGCATACACTCAAACATCGCAAATATGGACAAACTCTTACTTTCGAGAAGTATATATACCTAAACTTTTACACCAAAATCGACTTTAATTTAAGTTCGTTTTTTTCCTTTCCTTATATTATTTTTTATTAACCATTTGAAGTATATTTTGACCTGAACTCTTTGTGTACCTGTCCACTACATTTTGACTGAAAATGTAAACAGTAAAAGTCCTGCTAACCTGATTGAAGTAAGTAACCTCATAAGCCGGTGACTTTGAAGTATCATATGGATACCTATAAAGGGAAAAAGCATTTATTACACCATTTACCATCAGTTTCCATATACGAAACTAAACATTAAGAAATATATAATCATCTACTTTCTTTATGACATTTTTCAAATTTTACAAATTCACCACTCTCAAAATGTCTAAATCTATAATTTTTGAAAGAACAAAAGTACTATTTCGTTTTGTTTCGAATTTGTTTTAAAGGTTAATTAATTTTAAAAAAATGTATGAAATAAAATCTTGTTTATCGTGTTTCATTTTACTTAACATATGTTACTTTTATAAATCTTTTCACTACAAACTTAAATGAGGAAGAACAGTAGAAAAAAGTATTCTCTCTCTTACCAAGCTCTAAGTGGTAATTGTTCTTTCTCAGCGCTTGCAGCCCACCCAAATACTGTCACGCCGGATAACCATATGTAAACACACAAACTCCTGGTTGTCTCACGATTACACCTAAATAACGATAAAATATACAGTTATAAATGAAAATATTTCTAGGACGATAGCACTTTAACATAATGGAGCGTATACGTATGAAATAAAGACGTATTTCACGTCTGCTAGTAGCTGTGTGTGAGATGGATGTGTTGAGATGGATGTCCAAAGTGAATATAGGTGACGAAGGTGAACGCAGCGCAGTGAACAAAAATTTAAGACATAGATAGACTAAGGTAATTAATAAAACTATAGACAAATCCGTCTTTTTGAAGTTTAACTACGTTGGTCCAAGACGGGATAAAAGTAGTAATCAATAAACCGTGGGAGAGCCACGCTTCGGCATGAATGGGCCGGTTCGACCGGAGTCATACCACGGCCTCACCGAAAATCAGCGTGAAACCGTGCTTGCGCTGGGTTCCACCGAGTAAGTGTCCTCACCGGAGGTTACCGGAGGCCCATACCCCAATCGCTCCCCTATCCCCCTCCCTATTCCCCAAAGGCGGGCAGTACACTTGTGACGCCTCTGGTGTTACGGGTGTCCATGGGCGGCGGTAATAGCTTACCATCAGACGTTACGTCTGCTCGTTTGCCCCCTATTCAATAAAAAAAAATATAAGAAATTTAAGAGGTAGCCCAGTTATGGATTTGCAAAATGGATTGAAAGCAAAATGAATCAGTACGAATCCTGGAAATCTAAGATAAAACATTTGAATCGTAAAATCAAACCTCTTAACGATTTCAATTCCCTCCATCCTGTCTTCAGCAGTCAATTCCTCATCAGATGTATTAATAATCTCCTGTATGGCTCGTCTCTTCAAAACCACATTAATCACTTTAGTGGCTAATGCTAAGTTGGTGAAGAGAAGGAAAGATGCGCTGGTCATCAGTGTGAGGTCTCCCCATATCTGGAACATCGCACCACTTTGGGCGATGATGATGCCTCCTGAAGTGGCAGTTCCATTAAGAGTTTAAGTTTTCTTAGTACATTTTACAGATCTCCGCGAAATATAGATAATTTTTCTATCTTAAGCTAATGTTAAATTTAAAATGCTTAGTATATCTGTGTAGAAGTGGAGATAGCTAAATCTATACATCCATATACAAATAAATAAAATTGGAGTGTCTGTTTATAATATTAAAATAACTGATTTTTACTAAATGCATATATACTGTAAATTTACCAAAATAATATTTTAACGGGACTTTCAATGGCAGATAGCTGATGATATAAGGAGTAACTTAGGCTCCTTTTTAACCGACTTCAAAAAAAGGAGGAGGTTCTCAATTCGACTGTATTTTTTCCTTTTTTTATGTTTGTTACCTCATAACTTTCGACTGGGTAAACTCTTTTTTCATTTGAAAGCTGGCGCTTCCCATGTAGTGCCATTTCAATTTGGTCCAGTTTGGTCCAGTTCTTGAAGTCTGTTCTTGTTTTGTTAAAATTTTAAAACTAAATGTTTTGTATTTTCTGGAGATAATTGTTCTGACATGTCATCCATGAGAATACCATATAAGTCTTCAATTTGCATTAAGTAGCTATGTGCGCGAAAAATTGACGAATAACTCAATATCACGCCAACCGATTCCGATGATTCTTTTTTTATTTGAAAGCTGGTGCTTCCCATGTGGTCCCAGATTGAAGTCGGTTTTTTTTTGTTAAAATTTGTTATTATTCAGACTAGCTTCGACCAACGGCGTTACCTGTGGTTGATGTTATACCGCGGGTAACACCGCAGGGCTCAGCTAGTTGTTCAATAAAGTATGATCTATTTGTCATGACAATCCACACATACATATAATATTATAAATTCGAAAGTAACTCTGTATATCCGTCTATTACACTTTCATGTCTAAATCGCGTCACCGATTCCAAAGAAATTTGGCAAAGAGATAGTTTCATTCTTGAAGAAGGAAATAGGCTACTCTTTATCGCGGTAACCGAGATACAGGCACCCGCCTGTACTGGAGCTACTGGTAAAAGCTAGTCCCCTTAAAAGAAATATAAGGAGTATTCGTGACTTGATTCATTTGAGCAACCTACCCTCCCACTGCCAGAATTGGAGTTAGTTGAGTCTCCAGTAAAATTAATGACTCGGTAAAATATAACGATAAAATTGTTTAACACCTGTACTCCGTTTAACCGGGACCAAATATACCAAAGCATTGATCTCTTAATTGTAAACCTGTATCTACTAAACTGAATTACAAAAAAAAACCTCTCTTACCTACAAGAAACATAAACCACGAAAACCAATAAATGTTATAGAAAACTCTCCCATGAATACTAACAGGCTCAATCGGCTTTAAGAACCCAACAAACTTTATTACGCTCAAACAGAACCTCAGAGATGCGTTAATGTTTTGAACAAAGGGCCCCATTTTCACTAAATATTTGAATGTTCTGTGTGTGAAGAATAAGGTCAGTTAATAAAACAATTTTGTAAATTTTCATCGTTTTTTATTGCGTCATTCAGGTGTTGACAACAATTTGGCAACTCAACGGAGTGTGACTGTATGAGTGTTAAGGTAAATTATGAAATTTTGCTTTTGAAATAAGATAATCTGCAGTCTTGAGGACTGAGGACAGGACATTGTGTTTTTTGTTGGAGTGATTATACCTGTTATTTATAATCATTTAAGAATTCTGTGCACTTGTCCTCGTTTTGAGTTAATTTTTACACATTTACGTTTCACACTATTCTTTTAAACCAAATGATATGCTCATCCTATGGAAAGATGTACCTTCTGCAATATTTTGTTTTTTGTATTTTATGAGACTCTGTAAACAACTACTTGTCTCTACATATTATATAATATTTTGATTAAGCGACAAATTCATCAAAACAATAGGGCCAAGTGTGTTGTCGATTTTTCAGACGATTTTTTATATACAAAATTTACAGGAGCACTTTAGGGTAAAGTCATAACGTACTGCGTAATTCCTAAAAAAATTCAATTGATGTACCAGATACCCGTTATAAAATTTCAAATTTGACTTTTTTTTCTGGTATTTTATTAGTGTAGTGCTTTTTAGTTACATGTAACTCTGAAGCATATTTTTGTTCATTTAAAAACTATTTAGGATGGAGTTATTATGAAGACGATATCCTCGCATTTTTTACCCATCACACTTATCACATTATGCTATTATAAGTTTTTATAGCAACTTGAGACTTAAAAACCTTTGATCAGTCACTTAAAAACAAATTTGTTTGGTCAATAGATGTTACGGGTGGTTTGTGTATGGTTTATATGTCTCTTAGCCGTGTCAAGAACCTTATATTTAGAAAACTGAAGTCGGTTGAATATTTTAATACGGCGAGTAATACTAGAATGGACTATAATTATATTACACAGATATATGAATATGTTCATACGAGTATAACTACAGACACTACAGTATAAATAAGATAATATCAAAATATATTTGACACCATTATTAAAAGTGACAGTTCCCTTGTTATCTTGTGTATCAAAAAAAATACGAATTTGTACTCATATTATTATTTTTCTTTTGTTATTTTTTTATTTTATTCATTCATTTGTTTTCATCAATATATCTACCTCAAAAAAGACAAAACGTTTGCAATCTATGACAAATTAAAAACGAAATTGACACTACATTATGAAACACTATCAATTGAGTTATTATACCATCTGAAATATTTAACGGTGTTGTATTGTGTGCCTGATCTGTACCAGTATTAATTGCCTGTAAAATCTCTGTTATTACCTGAATAACATTTTGTATTGGTGTTGTACAACATAGAATTTAACTACTACTTAACCAGTTATTATGCAGCTAGAAAATTATTGACTGAAAGACTGATATGAATTAAGAAAGAGTATGTAATTTTCTTTGATGTTTATTACGCACAAATTTTCTTGTTCTTTTAGACTGATTTTTACATTAAAAATATTTAAAAATAACAATTAAACGGTTTTATTGAAAACTAGCTTTTGCACGCGGCTTCGCTCACGCAGACTTTCATCCCCTGATTTACCCCCTTAGGGGTGGAATTTCCAAAATTCCTTTCTTAGTGCTTACTTACGTTATATAAAGAACCTACATGCAAAATTTCAGGATTCTAGCCTCGGCGGTTTGGGCTGTGCGTTGATCTCTGGGTATGTCAGTCAGTCAGTCACCTTACTCTTTTATATATATAGATAGATAGATAATGCAAAATTTGTAAACCGTCATTTTAGAGCGTCATCAGATCAGATCCCTGACATTATAATATTATTTTGTCACGCTTTATATATATGCTTGCAAAATTTCATCAAAATCGGTTAAAGATATCTGCTTCAAAATTGAGTTGCAAGATTCATTTTGAAGCAGATACATTGCAAGTTAATAAAAAGCTTGTAAAAAATGAGGTGGTTCTCAATTTGATTGTATTTTGATATGAATAATCACAAATTTTAACAAAAAAAACCGTCTTCAATCTGGACCAAAGTTAAATGGAACCACACGGGAAGCAACAGCTTAAATCTTAATCAGTTTAATCATCAAAATCAAAACCCAGTCGAAAGTTATGAGGTAACAAACAAACATAAAAAACAAAAAAAAAACAGTCGAATTGAGAACCTCCTTTTTTTGAAGTCGGTTAAAAATTGTTGGTCACACAGCACTTCACTTTAACAGCCTATAACAGTCCACTGCTGGACATAGACCTCTTCTTAAAAGGAAAATTTGGATTACTACTATACCACCCTGGCCAGAAGGGTTGTTATAGGGACTGTATCAAGCTTTCCTTCTTTTTAACCGACTTCTAAAAGGAGGGGGTTCTCAATTTGATTTGTTTTTTTTGTAGTGATGTTTTCCTGCTTAGTTTGCTCCCTTAGTGCCCAGTTAGAGGTAGTTTCAATTTCCTGCTTGGTCGAATCATAGTAAACGCGATAATTTATTTAGTGTCTGGATATTTAACTATTATAAAATGTAGGTTTTTATAATCATATTTGTGTTTATCAATAGTCTGGCCATCATTGTACAGGTCATGTATGAGCTGTTCTTTATTTCCCCATTTGGAAAGGAAACAGATGACGACGCAAAAATTTTCTTGCGTCCGCCGCGCGATAGCCGCGTTTTACCTTTTTTTACTTGTTTCTTTTTATAGCAATTTAATCTTTATTGACTAGTCCACAACGTATAAATTCTTAGTACAGCCACGAATGTCATATAAACGCGCCCTTACGTTACCCGTGGGATGAATAGGTATGGTGACAATCCGTATTTTTAATCCGTCACCTCAAGAAGAATTTCTGGTCACCTTATGGTAAGTGACTTCCCCGCCTATAGACGCTTGCATTTCAAGAGCCCCAAGTGTCAAGAGTGATAAGTAACAAATCGAAATAACAGTAAACGTATGGGGAGTCCGTAGCTGTAGAGGAAACCGGTGTTGACGGTGAGCCGGTCTAAGTCCCCGTCAGCTTTCAGTTCATTCATGAGAGTCTTAAGCCTAGTATGACGTTATGATTAAACGACTTACAGAACGAATAAACAAACCAATACGCGAGTTAAAAGAGCTAATGACATCACTCGTGCTTCATAACTCTCGTCTTTAAACGCCACTGATTTGACTTGACCACAAACTTAACAGTCGTCTTCCCAATCCTACTTAAATACTCCGCGGTGTTACCATCAAGTGACCCGCTAGATTTATTACCGCTTCTCCGGAAAAAAAGTGAAATAACATTAACTGTATAGACGGGTGCTCCAGTGGAGACTGCGTCTCGGCAAACGTAGGGCGTCCATACGACAGGTGGAGTGATGATTTGCGCAAGATGCCTTCCGGGAGCTGAGTGTGTTAAGCCGAGGATAGAACCATATGGCGTGCAAGGCCTATGTCCAGCAATGGAATCCGATAGACTGATGAAGATAATGAAGTATAGATAATAAAAAAATGCGTGGAGTCCCTCGCATAACGTCCCTCCAACGGACGAAGTAAAACTTCGTAATGTGCAACACTGCTTTTGTACTCCCTCCATGGTAGCGTTAAACGTTTGAAAACTTCGTAATGTGCAACAGTGCTTTCATACCCCCTGCATGTTATCGTTAAACGTTTAACGCAACCGTTAAACGTTTAACGCATACTTGTTGGAAGTCACATTAGAAGTTTCACTTCAACAAAAGCATATACGACACTTTAACGGTGATATCGATATTGTTAGTAATAAAATACCTAAATACTTTTACTAATATACTTAAATAATGCCAAACCTAATAGAAACAGGAAAGTCAATAGAGTGTAGCAGCTGTACGACATCTTCTGTCTGCCCTCCAAATGTTTTGGAGCCCAGAATCCTGGCAATTTCAGGACAGTCAAAGAAATTGACACAGTCCTCGTAGCGTTCTTCACCGCGACCTTCATGTTTAACTACTCACTGTTTTACAAGTTTTACTCTGTCTGTCTATAATAAAGCCTTTTGAAATTAAATAGGAAAGGAAATTCAAATTAAATTGCTATGTTGACTGTAAATGTTTAATTTTAGAAAACATTGATATAAAACCTGTAGACGCAAAAATGCAACGCAGGTACTTGATTCATAATTGACTAACTTAAGTGGTTTCGGCTTCGCAAATTATTTTAATCAACGTCTATTCATCCCTAGGTTCTTTTGATACCCACGGATAGACATGCTTAAAGGTCTATTTAACCAACATATATTTGATATGAAATAATAATATGAATAGAAATGCTTAATAACAGCTAGGAGTTTGAAATTTGGTTTCTTAGCCACGTAAAGCCGTCGGTCCTGCGCCTGATCTCTCTCTGGTCTTATCCGATCACAACACACAACAGAAGAAACATGGAATGCACCTGTGCACTATAATTATCCCCCACATAGTTGGCTCGTCTCTGTTGAGATTTGCCGCCGTGGCCGAAATCAGGTAGGAGTACAGCATCATCATTATGTTCCAAGTATAGAGCCTCAGAGACCAATCATAACTTATGCATGTTCGTTCACACGTGTAACGGGCACAAACAGTACCCAGACTCAGAACAACAATTGGTGGATCACACAAAGTGTTGTTCTATGTATGGTTTGAACCCGCAACACTCTTATAGGTAGTAGAGCCACGCTGATTTCAGCACGAACGGGCCGGCTCGACCGGGGCGGTACTACCCTCGCACAGAAAATCAACGTAAAATGACAGCATTCGTGCTGTCGTGTTTCGTTGGTGAGTGCGAGACCGGAGGCCCAATTAGTCTAGTCAACAAGTTCCATAATTGTTGACTAGACTAAAAGATGCACAAGCATCACTAGGCCGCCATAGTGTGGGTCACCATGCTGCATTGTTGCATTCGCAATGAGTATGGTGGCCACCACTCGTGGATTCTGCTTATGCTTTCCATCAGGCAGAGTAGAGTCATTTTGGCGGGCCAAACATAAAAAAAAAAAAACACTCACCGCAGTAGCAAGCGGCGAGGTATAAATACTTCAACTGTAACTTATTTAATTCTAAGGCGTGTTTTTGAGTTATTCTAAACAATTGAATTGATAAACAAGTAAAATTATTAAAAAAAGAAAACCCGACTGCCTCAATATCTGTCATCTTTACTAAATTCAGTTTTTTAAATAAAACATGTACATATTCGTAATGACCGTTAAAAATTCTTTATTTTGATACCACTATCGGCGAGCCAGTGGACTGTAAAACGACGTGTGTATTTATATATATATGAAATGATGAATCGATGGTGGTTTTAGTCTTTAATAATGAAATATTTTCACAATTATAAATTAATTATAAGACATTAGTCGGAGCTGACACAACACTGCCAACAACAGAAAAATATAAGGAAAAACATATAGAGCATATAAAAGAGGTATTTACAATTAAACTTAGAACATGCTTCCAGCCAGTCGCCAACATTCCGGGCCCCTAGTGGAACACTAAATCCTGGTGGCAACTGGCTGGGACTCAGCTACTAGTGGTAGGAGCTTACGGACTGGTCGACGCAAAATACCTGCCTTTGTGGCTACGTCTGCGACTCGTACCAGTCCATCAGGTCCCACGAAAGTCTTAGCCACCCTACCGAGAAGCCAAAGGCCTCGTGGTAGTGTATTGTCCGCGATTAAAACTACGTCACCCTCGCAAAGAATCGACTGTCTTCTTTCTTTTCCTCGTGGAATTAGTGTGGGCTGGTATTCGGTCAGCCACCTCTTCCAAAAATGATCAGCAAGCCTGAGAGCGTGTCGCCAATCACATCTGCGTACTAGATCTGCATCAGAGAGGTTGACTGGCCACGAAGACGTTGATGAGGATCCAATCAGAAAATGAAACGGTGTTATGGCTTCGGGAGCGTCAGGGGAGTTTGGAACATATGTAAGTGGTCTAGAGTTCACAATCGACTCAGCTTCAATTAATAAGGTGGTAAACAATTCTTCACGTGGAGCTCTGTCTTTAAGTGTGACACGCAGGGCTGTTTTTACGGACCGCACTAGTCTTTCCCACGCACCGCCCATAAATGGTGAGGCGGGTGGTATAAACCGCCATTGAATCTTACGGCTGGTCGTGAAGGTCTCCACTGCTTCATCATAAAGTGACGAAAGCTCGCGATTTGCACCGACAAAGTTTGTTCCGTTGTCGGAAAATATCGTTGTTGGTGTTCCCCGCCGGGCTATTAGACGTCTTAGGCTCATAATCGCTGAATCCGAGGTAAGAGATGCGACTACTTCTAAATGAATAGCTCTAGTAACCAGGCACGTGTAGAGAGCCACGTACCTCTTTTCGCGTCGTCGACCCACTGCCACTTCTATTGGGCCGAAGTAATCCAGGCCAACATGTGTAAAAGGTCGCGTATGATGGTCGAGGCGTTCTAAAGGTAAATCGCCTGTTGGTGGTGTGACTAGTCGGCCGCTTTGTCTTCTGCATCGTAAACATGACTTAGCTATGTTGCGTATTGTCGTTCTCGCACGTAGAATCCAAAATCTTTGTCTTATTTCATTAAGCACAAGCTCATGGTTTCCGTGGCCGGCTTCAGCATGTTTATTTAAAATAATTAGGTGCACAATTCGGTGACGGCCATCCAGGATGATCGGTGACTTGAAACTCTCACTTACCCCATGAGCAGATTTTATGCGTGAATCCAAACGGATAAGGCCGTCCTTGTCAAGGACTGGAGCGAGTGCGGCTATGCGGCTGCTCTTAGGCAATGGCTGAGAGGCTTTCAAAGTCTTCAGTTCTTCGGAAAAGTTGTCAACCTGGACCTTAAGAAATAGCATCTTCTCTGCTTTGAGTATGTCTGCGGCGGAAAGTTGCGAGGGGGACGCAGTACCGTCAGCAAACTTTGTGATTAATCGCGGTGAACGAGACAGCGAATAAAATTTTCGTATGGCCTGCTGAACACGGGCCGTCGCTCTTAATAGTCTTAGCCAACTGCTGAAACGAGCAATATTCGGGACAGGCGGGTTAAGTAACGGATATTCTACAGTAAGCCCCATAAACTCTGCTTTTAATTCAGAGGTTTGTGAAGCTTCATCCGAAATATAGTCTGGTTCACGTGGCCATTCTGTGGAAGGGCTGAGCAAAAATGAGGGGCCAGTGAACCATCTATGTGACGAAGTGAGTACAAAATGTTTTGGCTTCGTAGCGTCGTCTGCAATGTTGAGTTCACTAGGAAGCCACATCCAGTTAGATGGATTAGAAAATTCTAAAATTTCGCCTAGTCTGTGAGCCACAAATGGTTTATAATTACGTGCGTCACTACGAATCCACTTAATAACCGTCGTAGAGTCAGTCCAGTAAAAAACGGCGGAGGGCTGTGACCGATGAGCTTTTAAAATACTTTGGGCAAAACGTATTGCTATTAGAGCCGCTTGTAACTAAAGACGGGGAATGGAGAGTGGCTTCAAGGGGGGCAACACGCGCTTTACTGCCTATTAAGGCGAGGTTCACTGAGCCATCAAAGAACAAATAGCGCCAGTATGCGACGCAAGCATAGGCTTGTTCTCCCCCATCAGCTATGACGTGAAGCTGAGTGTCGCACTGATCTGGCCTGCCTACATACCATCGCGGGATACGGAGACTAGAAACTGACGTAAGCTGGTCAAACCAGGTAATACACTCGGCTTCGTACTTGGAGGGGATTGGTGAATCCCAGTCAGTTCCCTCTCTCCATAGCTTCTGAATCAAAATTCTGCCCTGAATCACTATCGGCGTAATCAAGCCTAAAGGGTCGTAAACACTCATAACACTGGAGAGTAAACCACGTTTCGTTAGTACTGCGCCAGTGTTTTTATGACCTGTGCGAAAACCTAAGGTATCATTAAAAGGATTCCACTTAACACCTAAAGCACCTACGTCATTATTAGGGGGTAAATTTACATCAGAATGTGTATTATTATGAAGTTCTTTAGGAATTAAACTAAGTGCCACTGGTACGTTTTACTGCCTATTAAGGCGAGGTTCACTGAGCCATCAAAGAACAAATAGCGCCAGTATGCGACGCAAGCATAGGCTTGTTCTCCCCCATCAGCTATGACGTGAAGCTGAGTGTCGCACTGATCTGGCCTGCCTACATACCATCGCGGGATACGGAGACTAGAAACTGACGTAAGCTGGTCAAACCAGGTAATACACTCGGCTTCGTACTTGGAGGGGATTGGTGAATCCCAGTCAGTTCCCTCTCTCCATAGCTTCTGAATCAAAATTCTGCCCTGAATCACTATCGGCGTAATCAAGCCTAAAGGGTCGTAAACACTCATAACACTGGAGAGTAAACCACGTTTCGTTAGTACTGCGCCAGTGTTTTTATGACCTGTGCGAAAACCTAAGGTATCATTAAAAGGATTCCACTTAACACCTAAAGCACCTACGTCATTATTAGGGGGTAAATTTACATCAGAATGTGTATTATTATGAAGTTCTTTAGGAATTAAACTAAGTGCCACTGGTACGTTTTACTGCCTATTAAGGCGAGGTTCACTGAGCCATCAAAGAACAAATAGCGCCAGTATGCGACGCAAGCATAGGCTTGTTCTCCCCCATCAGCTATGACGTGAAGCTGAGTGTCGCACTGATCTGGCCTGCCTACATACCATCGCGGGATACGGAGACTAGAAACTGACGTAAGCTGGTCAAACCAGGTAATACACTCGGCTTCGTACTTGGAGGGGATTGGTGAATCCCAGTCAGTTCCCTCTCTCCATAGCTTCTGAATCAAAATTCTGCCCTGAATCACTATCGGCGTAATCAAGCCTAAAGGGTCGTAAACACTCATAACACTGGAGAGTAAACCACGTTTCGTTAGTACTGCGCCAGTGTTTTTATGACCTGTGCGAAAACCTAAGGTATCATTAAAAGGATTCCACTTAACACCTAAAGCACCTACGTCATTATTAGGGGGTAAATTTACATCAGAATGTGTATTATTATGAAGTTCTTTAGGAATTAAACTAAGTGCCACTGGTACGTTTGAAATCCACGACCGCATTTCAAAACAACATAACTTGTGGACTGTGACTATGTCGGAAGCTAATTGTGAAGCGTCGGATAAATTAAATTCGCTTCCAATATAGTCATCCATATAATGGTCGTGGATGATAGAATGTGTGGCCGCAGGATATTTATGCTCAAACTCTTTGGCGTTCTTATTTTTAATGTATATAGCTATAAAAGGACTAGAGACTGCACCAAATATTAAGGACGACATTCTATACTCCTTTATCGCAGCTTCTGTGTTACCGTTGCGCCACAGAAACCTAAGTGAATCACGATCACTCTTTCTTATTTTTATTTGAGGAAACATTTCTCTAATGTCTGCGTTAAAAGCTATTGGACCCTCCCTAAAACGGAATAGAATGTCTAAAAGGGATTGCAAAAGATCCGGGCCCTGTAATAGCATACTATTTAAACTGACACCCTTAGTGATGGCTGCTGCATCATGGACAACTCTTAACTTACGCTTTAGTGGATGAGACACACCAAAATGTGGTAAGTACCATCTAATAGAAGCACCAGTTATAGATTCTTCTTTTAAATTATTTTCATGATATGATGATAAATCGCATTCTTCTGCGTAACCCTTCTGAATAATACCATCAATAAAATCTTTGTATGATGACGCAAACGTATTGTCTTTTGCTATCTGTTTCTCTAGGGATTTAAGACGCGATAAGGCTTGAGGGTAACTATCAGGTAAATTATTCGGCAAGTTGTCCCTCCAAGGCAATCCTACCTCAAAACGACCGGTACTAAGCCTCTGAGCTGAAGAATCGATTAAACTTATCGCACGTGCATCATCGGTATTTTGCTTTGGGGCATGCTTCTGAATACCTAAAGAGTCTATATCATATTGTTTCTTAATAAGCGCCTCAAGGGAATTGAATGTTCGCGATGCGTAGTCAGTCTCAGAGATATTGTAGGTAAAGTCCACAGGCTTAGACACTGTGGATATGGCACCGTGAAGTACCCAGCCTAGCAGCGTTCTTGAAGCTACAGGTTCATGTTTCCTGCCAACTCGTATTTCACGGCTTAAAGATAAATTCCAGTCTGCGGCTCCAATAAGCACGGTTGGAGTCGCGTTTTGGTATGCTAAGACACTCTGAAGATCGATTA